>VXBO01001098.1:7649-33923 GCA_013400135.1 Rhinoptilus africanus
CCCGCCCCCCTATGCTGCTGGAATTCATTTGCGTTTGCATGAAGATAGTTCACTTCATTATGGCTCTATTGTGAGCTTAAGAGTCCAATTACATAGATCTTGCAAGATAAGAACTTCATTTTCAAGTTGTTAACGATTTGAATAATGGTTGAATTAAATATTAACATCATTATTGGGATGGAGGGAATAGTTGTTTAATTTCAAACTGTAGATGTTGAGCAAGAACAGTGACAGTCTGTGTTTCAGATTCAGCCTGTTGCCTGTAGGGTTTACAAAATTACAAAATTACAAAATTAATAGCCTTTTTATGACAATCTTCTTTCATAACAACAATTAGCTATCCCATTGATGTGATTATTTTTCAATATGCTGAATTACAAAACCAGGAAATAAAAAATAAAACTTGTTGATACATTCTTCTTTTTGCTCTTTGATATATTTGGATACTTGGATTTTTTTCATTAGCCAATGTTTTAAGTAGCAAGTAGCTGAGATACTTTGAGATCTTGTCTGAGATTTGCAGAAGTAACTAGTGATTTGCAGAAGTGACTGGTGGGTCACTGCTTGGACGCTTCTCTTGATTTCTTTATAGGAACTGATTGGTTTTGTTGTTTTGGTTTTTTTCATGGTGGTGCTTTGTTCTTCGAGTACTCGATGCTTTTGTTGTCTGTCTAGTTGGACCCTCCAAATGGCTAATTATCTTGGAACTCCCACGTTCTACTTTTAGATGAAATATGTGAATATTGAGCAGTTAATTTAAAAAATATTAAAATTTATGATCTTACTCTTCAATAGATGACATTCTAGAAGACTAATTTTTTTCAAAGTCAGCGTCATTAATTTTTCCTTTTTGTCTCTTTTGCGTTCTTTTAACAAGATCCCTAGTCATTGTAGACTAAAATAAGGTTGATTTGTTTGTTTGTTTGTTTAACGTGATTTTAAAAAATCTAATCAGGCTGGATGAGTGTTACAGTTGTTAAATGCTGGAGGGATTGGCTAGTTACTGGGGCTGGTAGCCCTGGCTGTGTCCCTGGTGTGGGATGACTGGCAAGCTGCAGGTGCCTTTGCCTTGCAGAGGGGAAGGATTGGCCATCTATAGCACCAGGCCTTTGTCTGCTTGGGTGCACCAGCACCATTTAGATGCTAATGTGCTATACGCCGGCTGGTTTGTGCTAGGACTTGCCCGCATCTCAGGAATGTGGCCTGTCTGGTTTTATGTTGGCTTCGGCATTAAAAGGGCCTACTGTAATTCATGTCTGCCAATCGATTAATGCTGCAATCTTCGGTTTTACGGCTTTGAAGTGCCAAAGGAAATTGTTAGGGTTGGTGGAGAATTATATATTTCGTTTTGGTTCTCCCAGATCCTACCTGCTGATCGGCATGCTTCTTGTTAGCCATCTACATTTAGGGAATAAAGTAAATTTGCTATGTGAAGCCATTTATGGCATGAGCTTTACTGACAGAGTTGAACCTTTTCTTTCTTTCTTTCTGTCCATGTTTGTTACGCGGTGGGGGAACTAAATGCTATATTGTTCCTTTCTGCTTTACTTGCAAATATTAAGTGGAGTATATTTCAGTATTTTTACCAGGGATGTGACAGTTTTCTGCTATTAGACTACTTTCTGGTTCAATGGAATACGTATTCTGGTTCATGTTTTAGAGGTGGTGAATAAATGAATAACCTAGGCATAACAGGGGCTTGCTGTGATAAATTTAAGGTCTAGTCGCTGCATCCAAGCAGGAATTTGCTGTCTTTTGTGCAGGGAGAAAAAAGGATGTGTGTATGATGGCAACACAATTTAAAAAGTAGCCCTAGGAATAACATTTTTGTAGTTCTCTTTTGTACATGAATGTAGTACTCCTTAGATTTTCTGTCCTGCACTCCCCTGCATACTCTTGCTGTAAAATGAAACAATAACTGTTCAATTTGTTTTCTCAAAACACGTGCATTCCCTAAGATATTTTACTTTTAAATGTGTAGAATGGCAAGTTTCTTACTGTATTAGGTGAAGCATGTGTGGAGGGAGCACAGGGGAGGAAAACTGCAAATCTAGGTGGACTCAGCTAGCAATTACTTTAGCAGATAAAGCAAAATATGCAAATATCTCCTGAGCACTCTAAGGCTGATCTTTCAGACACTGAGTGTCTGTATCCCTAGCCAAAAAAGGACATATGATAATTAGATTTTGAAGGACCATGTGCTGTTGCTACAGAGCTAAATATTAAAATGCAAGAAAGCAGACTACCACATGGCACAATTGATTTTTATGGCAGTTCATGTTAAAATGCTCTCTTTTTATATTGCCTTTTAGGTTACCTAGGGTGAAACAAAATTACAGGCTTGGAGACTCTGGAAAAGCTCAGCATCAGCATTTGAGGTAAAAATGAACATACTGAAGTAATCTTGGAAGTGTCCTTCTCGTTAACTTTATGAAACTGATTGCAGTAGAAATTTTCCTCAAGATCCATTTTGCGTTTAAGTTTTCAGCATTGATTTTTTAAAAAATTGGCTCCAGAATCTATCTTTTTAGGTCTGGAAAGACTTATACTTTAGCTGAATATATTGTGTAATTTTTTTATTTTGGAGCTTTGAGCATGTTGTAGATCTGTAGACCTGAACAAAAACATGGTATTTTTATTTTGTAGTTTTACAGAATGGCTAATATATCTATGAAATTCTTTGTCATGGACTACTATCTTCTAATTTTACTTGTGTAGCTAAATGTATTTTTATGCAAATCACCGTCCTAATTGCAAAATATTTTTACTTTTATAAAAAGCATGCATGTTAATGTACTTAAGAAGAAATGGTCGTTGCTTTTCATGAATTTACTGTATTTTTTGTAGTTTCAAATTGTAATACTTTAGAGAAGTTTACGTTCAGGTTTTTTTAAATGTTTAACTCAGGTGAAATTGAAGATACATGGGCATGGAAGAAGCAGTGCAATTATACAGAACGTAGTAAAATTGTAATAGTAAAATACTGCTACTGTATTTCTCTTATGAATCAGTTATTAACTTTAATTGTAGTAACCTGTTAAATAAGATTAGGGAAATACCCTTTACTTGTACATTTTAACTACTAAAAATTAGCTTTTAAATCACTCTCTTAATTTTTTATTTCTAATACTAAACTAAGATAATTCATGTTCAGAGTGGACTTTAATAGTTCACTTTCTGTCAGCAAGTTATACTGTAGGGTAGGCACATTTAAATGTTTGTAAGCAACTGAATTGCCACATTTAACTCTACTGTTGTAGTTCTCTTTTCAAACCATTGTTATAGTTCTTAGGTTTTGTTGTTGTTGTTTTTAAGAGCCAAAGCTTGCAAATTATGTGATTAATCTACGAGCTGATATCATGATGTCAAAACGCAGTTCAGGAAGCATAAACACAGAGACTGCGGAAATTAAAACGGTAAGATTATGCTTTGTAGTGTGGGAGAAGCAGGGTTTTATGTATCAATTTTATGTATCAGTTATGTATTTATGTATCGATTTAATGTATCCATTTTTATGTATCGATTTAATGTATCCATTTTTATGTATCGATTTAATGTATCAATATTCTCCTATTTTATATTTAAAGCTTCTTCAGGACCATAGAGTAAAGTAAGTTCCCTGAGGGAAGTTACAGGAATTTACTGTGAATTTCTTTGGAAAGAATAATGTAGCTTAATTTTATCCATAGATTGTTAGATACAGCAATGATGGAGATAAAAAAGGTCTTGTGTCATGAAACGCATGCTTTGATATTTGTTATGAAATTATTCGAATATGATTAGAAATGTATTCAGTTTTTCCAAAAGGGTGTGTGTTTTTAAATATTTCTTGTGTCTTTTATACTAAAATGTGGTTGTGTTGGTGAAATATCATAAATTAAAAAAAGAAAAAAGTGTGAAGGGGGGCGATACAAAGAGTTGAAATTAGAATTGAATTTGTGTTACTCCAGATGAGAGATACAAAGTAAATGGCGAGGGAAGTAAATGGCAGGTAAATTGTTGAGGCCTTAATTTCAGTAGTATGCTTCAGTTTGAGTTACGAGTTCATCAAAACCAGAAGAGGCTATCCAATGAAAGCTATGTAGAAGAAAAATTGATATGTAGTTTGATAACATAGCAAAGACAGAAGTGTATCAAGTTTCAGTGGTCTTCACCTTGCCTTGCATCCTAGGTGCCGTACCCTTCAGGGTTTATCTTTTGTTCTCTGTGTTAAGGAGGTAAAAGAAGAGGCGTCTGCGTAGCACCAGTTCTGCACCACTGATTAAGCAAGTTAGGACTGTTCCACAAGATCTTAGACACATTGTTGTAAAAAATGGAACAGTTTGTTCCAGAATCTGGCTGCATGTTGGTATTTGTGAAAGGAGAAATGTCCCCTTTTGAAACTCATTCTGGATGCCTCATTTACTGGTGGCACTGTAGATATGCTAGAAAACTGATTTTTGTTTTCACATTTTATTTCTGTCCTGGTAAATGCTCTGCAGCCCATCAGTTTGCATGTTATGCTGATATACAGTGGTATAATCCTTTACAATGTACAGCAGCATAACTTTGTTGGTGTGATCTGTGTCTTGCTGGCTCTGTTGATAGAGCTAGAATAATTGCAACAGAAAGTGTTTATTAGGCTTTTGCCTCAAATCCAGGTTTGGTCATTCTGGTGACTGAACATTAGATGAAGGACTTAATGGGTTGTGTGTTTTCACCGAGTCTGCTAAGTGTCATGTTGTACTCCATTTCTCTCCTGTATTCAGACAGTTAGGAGGAGCCTGACAGGAATTCCAGCTGTTAACTGCACTGTATTGCTTGTAGAAATGCTTCAGGAGCAGCTCATTCAAATGTAGAGCCTAAACATAATCTTCATTTAAGGCGCTCTTTAATGAAACTTTTCAGAACAACAGAAAGCAGCCAAAGCATTCCAACCTGCTTTGGTACCTCTTGGTACCTTTTGGTACCTTTTGGTACCTCTTGGTGTGTTATCAGAGACCAGCGTTCTGCTTGTGCTGTTAAGACGGGTTCTGTATCGGAGAAAGAGAACCAAAAAAAATCCTTCTGCTTGAAGATGAACATTCACAATGAATATTGACGATTCTGCGCAGGAAACTAGGGAAGCTGGTTCTTCAAGAAATGCTTACATTTGAACTTTGTTTACATGCTTACATTTTTGCATTCTCTTAAAAGGCAACAGATCTGAAATATGGGTTTGGAGTGGGTTTTTTTCCCTTTAAGAATATTGTAAGACCAAATATAAAGACTTGTGTTTGGCAATGTATGTGGTGAAGGTCTTTGAAGGATATCAGGTAGTGAGTATCTTTTGCAGCTGTGTTGTATCTTAAATATAGCATAATATAAAAGAGAGATTTCTTATTCATCTTACTGAATAGTGTTGCTATACATTATTTCCTTGCTGTAGACCTTCTGGGCTGAATGCTGTCATTTAGAAACTTTGAATTATGAGTTTTTAGCAGAAATCTCAATGCTTAATTTTCAAAGTATCCTAGAGATCAGCTGCTAAATGAAGGGGGCTGGGAAATCTTTTCCCATGAAAATGGAACTTTTACACTTGTTTCTGAGCTGTTGAGTTCTGGGATTTTTTTTTTTCCCCAAATTAAAACTAGGTGTGTTTGTTTTGGTTTTTTTTTTTAAGTTCTCTAAAAGAACTGAAGTTACAGGAGGAATATTCACAAAATATACTTTTATAATGCTTTGGGACCATCACAGGAAAAGTGAAGTCTTTTTAAGAAGTCTACTTTTAAAAGCAGGTTTAGATGCCAGACAATATCAGAATCTTGTATGTTGACCTTCACTTGGACAAAAACAATTCTTGCCATTGAATGCTTATAGTGCAAATAGAAGTCACTTTACTGCAGATGTTGGCAGTAGTTGGTATAGAATATCCTCAGTGAATATTTTACACTTTGTAACTTAACATTCGCATTCACTTCCTACTCCGTATTTTGTATTTGTAATATTTTACAGTTTTATCTTTCCTTGTTTCTCCATACCCAAGTAAGAATTTTCTGTGTTAGATCCTTCAGCAAATCGATGTTTCATGTAGCATTCGGACATAAAACTTACTGTAAAGAACGTGATATTCAGACTCTTTAGGTGTTTGTGTAAGAGAATATTCAAGCAGCAAGATTCTGTTCATATTTTTTTGCATAGATTGTGGTTTGTTTACATTAGAGTAAGTAGATTTTTTTTTTCCCAGCACTTGAGGCTAACTTTTTTTTTTGGCTGATACGAAGAATGTTTTTAGAGAATAAATGAGACATTCCTGGACAAAGATGAAAACCTACAGCATTAGAAATAATTTTTGTATCACAAGGATTATATTGGGTACAAATTTACAAATCAACGTTAGTGAAGAAAGCAGATGAAATACATTGTGTATGGCAGTAATAAATTTTTGCTGTTAATAGGAGAGATTTGTCATTTTGCATTAACTTAGTGTGAATACAATAGATATTATGCACACAAACAGTGGTAAGAATTTGAAACATGCATCCCCAGGACTCTAGTCTCTTCTCTGTTTACTTCAATGTCATTCCATAAATGTTTTAAGCAGTCCTTGGAGCAGGACTAGATCTGGGATGACTTATTCCAGGTGATTGCCCTACTTGGTTTGACTTGTACTCCTTAGTGTTGCCTTGAAATTTTTTTGTGTACCAAGGGACTGCTTCAACTTGGATATAGTCCCATGACTGAAAAACCTAGTTCCCAAATTACTGTAGTCTGGAAGAAACTGCTACTAAATGTTGCTGACTGTTCATTCCCAACCTTATGCCCTTCTGACATAATGTTCTTTAAATGGTAGAATAAGGGGTTAGTTTTAGCTCTGCAGTTCACTGTTCGCATAAATGTGCGTTAAAGTAAGGACATCAAGTTATGGATTTTGCTCTTACATCAAGATTGATGGCCATAAAACTGGAACTTTCGGTATTATTTTAGTAGAACAGATAAGCTTGGGCACTGTGCTCCTTGTTTCCTGTGTTCCTCCCTACAAATTAATCTTCTGCAAGTTTTCACAGGTTCTTATTCTGTCGATTTTCAAAATAATGCAGTGGATAAAGATGGAACATCTTAGCTTTGTTAATCTTTGTTACTCACGGTGGCTGAGCAGGACTAGTTTAGGTTTTCCTGCTTCCCTCTTAGCTAGTTTCAGTTAGCTAGATTCATTTGACTTCTGCCCACAAATTCTGAACACATGTACTTATATCTCAAATGTTTTCAATTTAAAACCTGTTCTTCAAGTAGATGTGTTTTTTCCCTTTTTATTTCTAGATGGCCTTGTACTGCTTTTCTTTTATTGAAGAACTTGATATTTTCCCGTGGTATTGAAATAGAGACTTAGAATGATACAATTACTTCATTATTCCAGCTTACTCCGGTAATAACGTTGACATTGATCTTGTCAGATCTTATATACTTCCAATACAAATAACACAAATGAAGGCCAGGACTAGGAAATTTTAGCACAGCAGGAAGTAGCATTGATGGTTTAGGGAGGAGAACTCTTTCTTTTTACCTGAGTTAGCATATAGTGGGAGGGAATTTAAGCTATTTCAGTACGTTCTGGCTCGTATGAACTTAAGTCTGTTATTTTGCTGATTAATTGTGAAGTTCTTCATAGGTAAATTATCTTTTTTTTTTTTTTTTTTTTGTCAAGTTGCAAGGTGATAATGGTACAGGTATCAGTGGCAGGCAATGTTGTTTTGCTTGTGCTTACTTTTGAAGTTACAAATGTGTATGTACTTCCTTTGCACTTCAGGGGCTTTTTTGAGGATGCTTTTTGATCTTGATGAGATGATTGTACTTGAGGGCAGGTCTTTTGTGAAGATACACAGGAAGTAAAACTGTAGTTTAGAGTGTATGTTGTTATACAGCTCTTCCAGGTGGCGCTGGACCCACATGTAAGTATAAATCCCCTTGCTTCTCGCAGTGGGGTAGGTAACCTGGTATCACTCTCACCAAGTGTGTAGCAAAGGAGATACGCTTATTCTGCCTTCTCAGATGAGGTTGGTTTTCTTTCCTTGATTCCTTCCTGGTGATGTGATGCAGATATTTTTTTATTTTCCCAAAGTTTCATTTAGGATTTGGAAAAGATACACAGAATAGGTGGAATAGGAAATGAAGAGGAAGCACTGCTGATCTAAAATGATTTATAAAATTGAAGTGGCTGGACTTGGATGCAAGAATGGTTGGGGAACTGGCTTTAGCTTTTATTATGCAAAAGGTTTGGGGTTTTTTCCTGATCCATTCTAGCCTTGAGCAATTAAGTTGGCTGTGACCACGTCTCATCTTAAACAAAGCAAAGACTAATTGTGTTTCCACGTGAGTTGCTATATTTAAGTAGAGAAACATGCCTGAGACCATTTAAGAAAAAAATATTGTAGTCATGATGAAGACTTGTGTTTTTCAAGGTATTTTTTGTATGTGTTACCACCTAGCATGATCCTCATTAGAATATAAATTCCTTCTCCCCTGCTCTTATATGCGTGAGCTGTCAGTTCATACAAAAGCTTCACTGATGTTAGCAGTGCCTGGAGTTTCCAGATGCTTTGTACCGGTGGCTGGGGAAAATTGTGTATCATGCTACTGTCCTTGCCACGTGACTGATTTAATTTAATTAGTCACGTACTGATTAACGTCAGTACATTTGATGTGCAAATGCTCAGTAGATCCTAGTGTCTGGGCTGACCATCTTTTTAAAATCTGTTGATTTGAAAATACTGAGGTTCGTTTGTAGTTCTTATTCTTTTCCTGCTGATTAGAATAAAGTTCCTGTTGCGTGTGTGTGTGTAACGTTTTAACTGGTCATAGGGACTTTCTGGTTGGAAAGAAAAATGGAAAATGTGATACTTGTGCTCTAGAAAATCAGTCTTTTTCTTTCTTGAAGTAAAGATAAAAGAGCTTTATTTTTTAAAAAACTTTGTTCTTAAAGATATTTGAAATAGGATTCTGTCAGAACATAAATGGAACTCTATTCCAAAATGTATGTGTATAAATCCAAATGCCTAGAATGTACTTTGCCATGTAAAGTACAGCTCCTTTCAAATTTCTTGGGTACTTTGATAAACACATATCTGTAAACTTTAAATTAACGTTTTCTCCTGAAAATGGTATGAAATTTAGCACTTGCTGGAAGTAAAATCAAGTAATGTCCTTTCCTTAAACTTTCTTTTCTTGCTTTATGTTGTGACTGTATCTAATACCGTTTCTTTTTCTTCTCATAGTAGGCTGTGCTGGAACAAAAATGCAATGAAAGAAACACTGGATGAATGAATGAAAAGCCCTGCTTTGCAATCCCTCAGCATGGCGGGACTGCAGCTCATGACCCCTGCTTCCTCCCCAATGGGTCCATTTTTTGGACTACCATGGCAACAAGAAGCAATTCATGATAACATTTACACGCCAAGAAAATATCAGGTACTAGTGATAATACTAATAGAGTAATGTCAGAAAAAAGTACAGTTAAATCCATTAACTTAATAGAAGAGGATCCAGAGCAGCTGGAGAAGGTGCAGTGTTGTCACACACAGTCTGGGCATGTCTCTCTTCCAGCTCCACCTGTTGGGAGTTAATTGTGTTTCTTTTCCTTTAGCTGGGCTGTGTTCTACATCAGTAATATTCACCATGCCACCTTCTCAGTTTGCTCTAACGAGCAAAACAACTTTGAAGCTGAGTATTCTCTTGCTGCCATCTGCAAAAATGCTGTTAATACAAAATACAGTAAACAGGACAGTGTGCCTCTCGCTTGTATGCGTACAATGCTGTCTCCTTCCCCTTCTGACCTTCTGTCTTCTACGTGGTAAATCTTGATATTTTATTCACATATTTAGTTCACATACTGGTCAAAGCAGCTCAGTAATTCAGAAAACCCATCAGGGCAGTCTGATTTGTGTTTTGTTAAGGAAAGCTGTTTCTGACTTACAGAATTTCAGGTCTTTTTGCACTGCAGAGGTGCCTGAAATCTAGCATTTGGTTAATGTTACTGAAAATCTCAGACCACCTTGAGCTAATATATTATTATATTTCACCGAAGTGATGTATACCATTAAATTTAAAACTTTAACTTCTTTCTTCACACAAGGTATCTAGCAACAGAATCATCTATTAAAATATATTGTTAGAAAGCTACTTAAAGTAGCAGCAAATTGTGATACTAAAAGATTTTAGATTTAGAAGCAAGACTGACTACAGTGTGTATTAATATTTTTTTGAAAGACTGTGACAATACATTGTTAGGAAAGAGATGTGTTAATTCTATGGCACTGTAAAGATCTCGAGAGATACTACTGATTTCTCTGTAGTTCATTTCCCAGTTGTGTTATTTTTTTTTATCAGCTTTCTCACTGCATTGCTGTGAGTTAAGGACATTATTATTTTTTTAAACCTAGGTTGAACTGCTTGAAGCAGCTTTGGATCATAATACAATAGTCTGCTTAAACACTGGCTCAGGGAAGACTTTTATTGCAGTACTACTCACTAAAGAGCTGTCCTACCAGATCAGGGGAGATTTCAACAAAAATGGAAAAAGAACTGTGTTCTTGGTCAACTCCGGTAAGGGGAAAAGTCTACTGAGTTCCTAAATATACTGCGAATACTTTCATGGAATATTTCCTAATAGAAGTTGTGTAAAAGCACAGCAAGGATTCCAAGTTGATTAAAGAATGCGATACCTTTCATCTCTTGCTTATAATCGATTTAATACAATCTGCTTATCTCTATAACATCTTCTGTTTCCTGGTTTAAAAATAAGATACTGGATCTGAAGTGCAATTTAGTTACAATCTGTTTCCCTGCTGTGGTTTTACATGGGGGCAGTTGCTGTGTGCACCTGGTTTAACATTAGTCTAAGCTATGTTATGAAATGTGGTGCTAGGTAATATGACGTACATCTTGAAAATTAGTGTATGAAAAGACCTTTATGTGATCGAGATTTTTTTTCTTGATATTTTTTTCTTAAGCAAATCAAGTTGCTCAACAAGTGTCAGCTGTCAGGACACATTCAGATCTTAAAGTGGGCGAGTATTCAAGTTTAGAGACAACTGAATCATGGACAAAAGAGAAGTGGAGTCAGGAATTCTCTAAGCATCAGGTAACGTATTACATGTAAGCTATAAATATAAGCAGAGCCTAGAGTAAGTTAAGCTTGATCAGAAGCTTGCACTTTTCTTATACCGACACTTTTTTCTTTCTATCTAGGTTCTGGTTATGACATGTCATGTTGCTTTGACTGTTTTGAGAAATGAGTATTTATCCCTGTCAAATATTAATCTTCTGGTGTTTGATGAGTGCCACCTTGCAATCCAGGATCACCCATACTGTGAAATTATGAAGGTGGGTTTCCATTGCATGAAGGTTTTAATACTCGGTTGAGGAAGAGGAGTGGGGTGGGAGGGCTGGAGAAGTGGGAACCCTTTTGCTACCGAGGAGAAATATCAGTGGAACTATAATGTAGAATGTTCTGGGACTGTGAAATTGCTGTAATGAATTAAGACTTTAGTGATATTATGAGATAGAAAAATAGCGTATTACCTGTATTTTACAGTGGGGATTAAAGAAAACTCTGGCATAAACGGAAAAGAGAAACTTAACCTAATGTAATTAGGGGAATTTTGTAAATTCATTGAGAAAATATTTGAGTTTGGGAATGGGATGTACTGACTGGTTTTTATTATTTTTAAAATACTGATTTCTAAAGATGTTTGTAGGGCTCTTTCCAGATATTCTTGGCTCCATGCAGTATTTGGTTTATGCGATACAAGAAACCTGTATAATAGATGTCTTTCCAAATCCTTCTTCATAACGAGGGCATGTGTCTCTCTTTTTTAGATGATTCTTTTAATTTTTATGTGGTGTGGAAGTGTTACAATATGTGTGTTGTAACTGTGGCAAGGATATTCTTTGCAGTGCTAACTGTTTGTTTATTTATATTTCCCCACATTGTAAATATTTACTTTTAAAGATCCTTACTGGTAAATGTTACTCAGTTAGTTTAACTTCCAGTCAATAGAATAGAAGATACTCATTCAATGTTTGGTTCCTTTTCCAACACCCGCTGCTGAACTACTAGTTTCCAACTAAGCGTTTAAGTTTGCAGTCTGCTAGCTTGATGGTAGTTTTGCAGGATAGCTGTCCTAAGGGGTTTCATTCTCTTTTACACAGATCTGTGAGGGTTATCCATCAAGTCCTCGAATCTTGGGATTGACAGCTTCCATTTTAAATGGGAAATGTGATCCTGCTGAGTTAGAGGAGAAGATCCAGAAACTGGAGAAAATATTAAAAAGCAATGCTGAAACTGCAACTGATTTGGTGGTTTTAGACAGGTATGTTGTACGATTATGGTTATTAAATTGATGCCTGCGTTTTCATTTTGTGTAGAGGAATAAACCAGTAGAAATATTTCTTCTTTTAAATTTTAGGAAAGTTTGTGTGTATGTGGTATCATTACTTCTATTTGGACTGGGGAGGGAATGTTAAATTGCTTTTTGAGTAACCAGTGTTTCCTTAAAGTTAAGTACAAAGGCTGATTTGCCTTGATATTCAGAGATTTTCTGTAGTTGTTAAAAGAAAAAAAAAAAAAACAAAAAGCAATAAAACCAAAACAACCCACCCCAAACAACAAGGCAACTAAAAACCCCAAAATAAACAAAAAATCACAAACAAAGAAACAAACAGAATCAGCCAATACACCACCAACCTAGAAAATTCACATTTAACAATACATTTCTGAACTTGTGAAATGTACCGTCTTTATGTTTGGAGAGTAACTGGTTCATTTCAGTGTATGCCATGATGTTGGTATTTAATTTAGAAAAATGTGGCAATATCCATGGTACCAGATGCTCTTAATGCCAGAGAAGTTGCATGGTTGGTTGGTTTTGCATCAAATGAGTAGCCTGGATTGAGAGGCTTATGAAAGACAGAGGGAGGTGAGAGGAAGTAGTAAAAATATTTGAAAGTAGTGTTTTCCTGTCTTCTTACAAAGTGTACAATCCTGTAAATGTTGTTTAAAATAAAGGCGGTGGGTAATGTGATGCTCTGTTGTAGAGGAAAATTCACGTGAAATGATTCATATGTAGCATGTTTTCTTGCCCCATCTGTTCTGTGTTGTATGAAATGAGTTTCAGACAAAGTCAAAGCTAGTTATTTCATGTTCTGGGACAGGGGTTTTTAAATGCATTTTTCTGAATGTGTGTGAAGCATTTGCTTTTATGAATTTCTCGCTTATAGCTCTGCCATTCAAGAACAGTAATTCCTTGACTTCTGTAAATGTATTTATAGATCTAGATTTACGTTGTGTGGATTGTATTTGTTTGGCCTATCGAAAGAGAATACACATTTTTGGAAACCCAAAAATGATGATGGTGGTGAAGTAAATTCAGTTTGCTTTGCCTTAAATTTTCCAATATTTGAAATGAAGATAGTGATATTAACCTCCTTTTTTTTTAGGGAGTGTATGGGAAAGCAAAGAATTTTAGAATTAAGTAGTATTTGGGGTGTTGGAGGGTTTTTTACTTCTAAGTATTTAACTTTGTAACTATTCATTATTAATTCACGGTCTACTTGAATGCATTTCACGTTGCTATTGTTATTTGCTGTATAACCTTAACAGGCTGAAATAGCTCTGACTTTCAGAAGCTGTGTTTAACTTGATCTTTGCCCTCAATTAAGATATACTTCTCAGCCATGTGAGATTGTTGTAGACTGTGGACCATATACTGACAAAAGTGGGTTGTATGGAAGATTATTAAAGGAATTGGATGAGGCACTAACTTTTCTAAATGACTGCAACATATCTGTACATTCAAAAGAAAGAGATTCTACGTTAATTTCTAAACAGGTAAGGACATTAAGCTGTGGGGAAAAGCTGGGGAATAGAAGTCTTACTACTGTTCTTCTTTGCTGTGTATGTTACTTTATTGAAACTTTCCAAGCAAGCCAGCTTAGAGTATCTGAGCAAAAAAACTTTTGATGTTTGTACTCACTAACAGTGCAAGTCTTTTCTCAAATGAATGGGGCTTGAACATCAGCCATTGGTCAGAACTTCGTATGGTTGGAGAATCTTGTACTCAGATTTGATTAAGGCACTAAAATAATTATGTACCCTGATGTTGTGGGTCTTTATTTCTGAAATAGAGAATTTGACATCTTCATGATCTCCCATGACTTTTAAATAATTCAGTTCAGAAAAGGAAGTAATGCTGCGGGAAGTATTTGGAAAAACTGTCCCCAGCTGTATTAAAAGATGATAAAGTAAGAATTCGGGCAAAAATTCCAGCCACAGATCTACAATTTATCTTTGAACAATATTGGACTAGTGCCACACCTTGATGAATGGAATTTGAGTCTCAAGTTTGTCCCTACCTTTCTATGTGTCTGCCCTGTGCTGTTAGGTGAGATGGCAGAGCAGAGTCCAGAAGGCATGGTGCATTGAGACCTATCACACGTGGGGTCTGGGGTCTGGGCAGCTTTTTTTTCCCTCTTGGGCTTTGTAGTTTGAAATTGCCTCCTGAGGAACAGCTATTTAGGTGTGTAAACAAGAGGTCAGTAATGAGTCACGTTTCTCTAATGAGGAAGCTGGAGAATGTATTTTTCTTCAGCCCAAAGTATTCCACTTTCCTTTAACATTCTTAGAAAACCCAGTACTCTGATGCTGTCCAGAAAAAGATTATTTGAGCCAGAGGGAAGGATGATACATAGGGCAGCCTATTACATTTGCGTGGGGAAAGGAAGTCTTGGTTGCTTTTGTGCTAAACTTATAATGTAATGTGCTAAAACATACAAGGAACGATGGCAGTTGGGGGCAATCCCTCGGATTTGCATAGTCCAGAAGAGTGGATTAACTGCTGTGCTTCTAATGTATGTGACCCTCTGTGCTTGTTTTCTGATCCAATAGCTCTCCAAGAAGACGGAGGCACACATATTAAGAAAAAGAAAGCAGTTTTCAGCCTTAGGTGCCTTTTATCTTGGCACTGGAGAGCATTGAGCCTCTATGTGCAGTTTCAATTAGTTTAGATAAATTTTGCCTTTAATTAAGTCTTACAGCTAACAGACTTCAGGGAGGATAGCGTAAAGAGGATGATACCCTGTTCTTTACGGCCTCACAGAGGGAAGAAGGAAGAAAAATTAAAGCACAACTGTGATCCTGACTGTTATAGTTCTGTCATAGTTCTGATGTTGTAACAGTGCATGAGTCAAATCATGAGTCTTCTTAAATAGTATTATCTATCAATGTACCCCACTTCTGGATTCCTAGTTTATTGTTTGACCACTTGACTCTTCAGGAGGAAACAACTTGCCATCAGATAAGGTGCTGGTGGTACTCAAGTGCCTATGCTGTACTCTGAGTAGGTACAGTTCTCTGTTTTTCCTATTCCACCTGCACATACAAATTCCTAATTGTTTTCCTTTGAGAGGCTAGACTTGCTAAGATTACCCTGAGACCACTGTACAACTTTCTGGTTAGATGCTTTTGAAACCCTGGCAAGTATCAGCAACAAATGAAGTAAAAATGCCCAGTAAAGCATTTATTTTTATTAGATCTCTGTTAAATATAAAGGGTAATAATTTCTGCTTTGTTCATTTAGCTTCCTCAAGAAGTATTATCCTTTTTAGCATAATTATCTTAAGGTAAATTTCAAATTGCAGTTCCACAAAATGATAAAAATGTTCTTTAAACTTTTTTTTGAGATTCAGAAATGTTCAAAGTTTAGTTATAACAATTTAGGGGAGAGGGAGAAACTTCCTTCATTAGAAACACCAAAGTTCCCAAGGTCATCTAAGTAACAAAAGCAGACTTCTAAATATTTTTATAATTGAACAATTGCCATAATCCTTACAAAGATTTTGCTATATGAGAAACAAGATCCCAGTCTTAAATGAATAGTTCATGAATGTGCTCTGTGAACTGATACTTGAATTCGTTTGTTGTAGATATTGTCAGACTGTCGAGCTGTGTTGGTTGTTCTGGGACCCTGGTGTGCAGATAAGGTAGCTGGGATGATGGTGAGAGAGCTACAGAAGTATATCAAACACGAACAAGAGGAGCTGCACAGGAAATTTTTATTGTTTACAGACACTTTCCTAAGGAAAATCCATGCACTCTGCGAAGAGCACTTCTCGCCTGCCTCACTTGACCTGAAATTTGTTACCCCCAAAGTAATAAAGCTGCTTGAAATCTTGCGCAAATATAAACCATATGAACGGCAGCAGTTTGAAAGTGTTGAATGGTATAACAATAGGAATCAGGATAACTACGTATCTTGGAGTGATTCTGAAGATGATGATGAGGATGAAGAAATTGAGGAGAAAGAGAAGCCAGAGACTAATTTCCCATCTCCCTTTACTAATATTTTATGTGGAATTATTTTTGTGGAAAGAAGATACACGGCAGTTGTTCTAAATAGGTAAAGCCTTTTATTTAAAAAAATAAAAATCCTTTAAAAAAAAAAGAGGCAGACTCAGCTGCCAGCATGTGGATGTTGATATTGTAAATGTGTAGGGGGTTGTCTTGTATTTTCAGAACTCTGTTTTAAAGTTGGAGATCATACTGGATCTGCATAAAGAGTGACAAAAAAATTATAATCCAGGCTGTGGGGTGGGTGGGAAGAGTATGTGTCTTTGAAAATTGTTCTCAAGGGCTTGTTTTGGACCTGAGTTTGTAATTTGATTCATTGAGAAGGCAAAATGTGAAATACTGTACTTAACCTATAAGATAGCCGTATACTGATTCGTCTTAATCAGTCTTTAAATTTATATTTGCAATGGATGCTGGAAACTTCTCTAACCTACTGAGTGCAAGACTCCTGGAAATTTTACCATTACCTTACTAAATCACATTATTATATGATCCAAGTCTACAGAAAATCAAATTCCCTTTGCACAAAAATCTTTTAACGTTTACCAGTACTACTTTAAGAGACGGTGTTTATAAAACGCCTATTCAGTTAAACACTAAGCACTTTCTTACAGTCTCCACCAAGAAAAATATGAACCCTGGAATATTTGCCAAGATACACTTTGCAATACTCTAGTTCCTTATCAGTTCTTGTTCCTGAATATGATCCATGTTAGTTATACATAACACTTAATTGTTGAATGCTATTTGCTACAAACTGTGAATGCTATCTGATTTATTCACTGATCTTGATTTTGGGGTTTTTGGTAGGTTTTTTTGGTAGCGTGCTAAATGTCGTGTGCAAGTTGTTTATTGCATTTTGGATACCTCCGAATCTGCCCCTTCTGTTGTTACTTTTCTGCTGGAGTCAATAATTTGAGCGCATAATAGAGTCTTTGATCTGCAGACATGCCTATGTGTTGTTTGTGAACTTCTTTTTTTCTTTGCCTTTTTTGCACTTTAAAATATGTTTACAAAAATAGGCGCTATGGGGCAAACGAAACCATTCGGTGAAATGAACATGTTCTGTTAATAATGCCTGAAGAAATAACACTAACAGATTCTGATAAATTTTTGCTGAGCTGAAGTATTTCTTTGTCCTACAGGGAGCAAACAGAATTGTGATTTTTTTCTTCTACTCTGTTATGAATGTGATTTAAATTACATTCCTTTTCCACTGTGCGTTCTTGTAGACTTTAGTGCTATTCTGTATCTGAACTGCTGTTGAACGTGACAGAGTATGATGCCTAGATACAGATAGGCAATGAAATTCTGCCATCTTTAAGCTTTATGCACCTTTGGTACAGGTTATTGGCAGCAAAAAAATTATATGTAACTTTTTAGCTGCTTCTGAAAGCTAGCTGGCAGACTCTCAAAATGCTGCTTTACCTCGTGTAACACACCTGATCTCAGGATACCTGGATGATCAGCAGACCTGGGCTCTTGGAATTAAGACTGAAAGCCTTCAGTGGAAAACCTCACTTCAACTGAGTGGACTTGGTTGAAGGGCCTCTGCTGGTTGGAGCTATATTTATGCTGTATATACAGGTGGAAAACTGTCTCCTGAATAAGGAATTCATGAGTATTTTGAATTACTATATCAAAATCACTCGAGCTTCTAGGAATCCATTACGGGTCGTTATACAGAACTAGCTTTAAGCAGAAGTATAATTTTTCTTAAGATATGTTTATTATGGTAGAATTTAGAGACTAGAATCCCATTTTGTGAAGTCAAAGATGACTGAGGAAGGGCAAAATTCATGGCATGCTTTGTACGTTCTGGAAGAAATGGGAAGAAAAGGCATTTTCTTGGAAGCAGTGATTAGAGCTAATCTCTTTCTGTAGAGATCTTTAGCAGCAGCCACTGCACATACTGTAATACTACAAATTAGGAAAAAAATAAACAAAACAAAAACCCAAAAGAAAACAAACCTCAACTTTATTCTTTTATTATTACTACAGACAGCAAATGAAGTGGCTCAGTTACTGTTTTATTTGGGTATGCAGTTGAGTTCTGATGCCTATAAGCTACTTTGCAGAAGAGAAAATGTTTTCTAAAGCCCAGTTTCCTTCCATTTTCATTAGTAGCTTCTCAGCTCCCTTAGAGAGGGGTCTGAAAGCAGTTGTTTTTGTATCTATTTGAAAAACAGCACCTATTATCTGCCACTCAAAATGCTTTTTTTAACCACAAGGATGAAGTCTTGAGTGTTTCTCAAGAACTTCTCGAAGGTGTGCACAGTGAAATGTTTATTCAGGTGGTTTTAATTGTCCGTTTCTGTAATAAGTGAGATACAGTAAGAATGTTGGAGATGCTTAGTAGGTATCCAAACTGAAGTTCTAGGACTTGACAGAAATACTATGTGGAAAAATAAATATAAAAAAAGAATAATGGGAGTTTATCCAGAAATGTGAACCTGTTTAGCCTTCAACTAACGAATCACATGCATTTTTAGTACAGGAGGATCTTTCTAGAGTGTTCCCGTAAGGATAGCAAGCTATTTGCCACCTTTCCATTCTTTTGCCTCTACTCCCTGTCCATTTCAGTTTTAACAGATTGCAAAGGAAGGAAGTCTTCAGGATGTTTTATGTTCCCATAAATCTTATTTAAAACAGTGACCAGGTAAAGGGGAGAGACTTAAGTAGTTTTCCCAGGGTACAAAAGCCAGGGAGAGCTCTGCCATTTTCCATCTGGTTTGGCAGCAGCTTGCTGGGCAGGGGGTCGGCATGTAGCTGGGGGCTGGCAGAGCCCCCATTGTCTTATATGTGAGGCAGAACTGCTAGAGATGTAACTGGGAAAGGCTGGAGTTCCTGTTGGAGGTACACAGAGGCAGGCTGTCCTTTGGATATGAGGGGCCACCTGGCAACGGACATGATGGATGTGCTGTGAGGAAAGTGGTGCTGGGATGGCTGGAGCGAGACATGCAAGGGATGTCACTTTTTGTGTATCATCCCTTGATTTTTATTAGCTTTGCTGCTCAAAAACCTGTTCTGGTTGAGAAATCCCAGGTTCTGTCTGCTGAAAACAGATCAACTAAGGATGCCGGAGCATAATTATTTTGATTGAGCAATGTAATTACTCTTTTAAATCCATGAACGCCTGTTCTAGATTCAGTGCATTGTTTATATGAGCAGTCTTCTACCTTGTCTGTGAGATCAAAACAGTGCAGAGACCAGCCTTTTCTGCTTCTGTAACCTAAAGAAGGACATAGGGGAAAAAATCGAGAGTGTGGATGATCCTCACCTCCCTGTTCAGTGTTCCTTTTGAAGAATTGGGTTAAATTCTCCAATTGTAGATACACTTGGATCAATTTCAGAAGTAGTAAACATCTCGCTGGGTAAGCGGAGTATTGCTCTTTAGAAAAGCAGGTCAACATTTTGTCATTAGTATACCTGAACAGAGTATATATTTTAATATTAAGGAAAATAACAATCTATGTTTTAACCTAAAAATTAACACCTTATATTGGAGAAATATACTTTGTTGAGGGAGCAGTTAAAAGTCTTTTCTAAAATCAGTCATCGTTTACAGAAAACGAGATTAATCAAACCGGTTGTGAGTAGGGTCTTAACAACAGGGAGCCTTAGAGTAATAGATTGGTTAAAAAATACCTGGTTTTACCATGCTAGGTCTGAAATGCACGTGATGCATGCACGCTTATGCTGCGTGTATGCAGTCAGTCTTTTGTTATCCTTACAGAGGTTTTCACTAGCACTCGTGTTTTTAGAGAAAACTGAGGTCAGTTCGTGTGTTAGCATGGCTTATTTGTCATGCTTCCATTTCTTCTTTCAATGTAACTCTTGCAAACAAAAGATTGTCTTCGTTTTCGGAGTTGTGTGACTGCTAAAGGCGCATGTAATATTTTTAGGTTGATAAAAGAAGCTGGCAAACAGGATCCAGAACTGGCTTACATCAGTAGCAATTTTATAACTGGACATGGCATTGGCAAGAACCAGCCTCGTAACAAGCAGATGGAAGTAGAATTCAGAAAACAGGAAGAGGTAACTTCAAGAAAAAAAACTAGCACTAGTACTTTCAGAACCTTTTTGGTTTCTTTTTTTTTGTGTGTGTATGTGTGTCTTTAAAAACAAACCAACAGGCAGAGTCTATGCACAGTCAGAAGTTCAGGGAATACCTTTGGTTTAACAAATACTGGAGATACAGATGTTCTTCATTAAAAAAACAAAAACAAAAATCAACGAAACAAAACAAAAGAAAAAAACCACAACCACCCCCTCCCCCCCACCATGCCCAGAGATATTGCTATGTCACATTACACAAACAGAAATTAAAACTTCACATAAAAATCCATGTTTGTATCTAGTCAGGTCATCAACCATCTAATTTTTCTGCATCGCATCAGTAGTAGTGCAGTGATACTGTAAAGAAAATCCAGGTTCCTGATGCTTTAAACAGTTTAACTGGTTTTAATATTTATCTTTGCTAAAAGTGAATTTGGTAAATCATTAAATGTTATAAATATAAACCCCTGTGATTTTGACCTCGCTTAAGGCCTGTGAAGTATTTTGAAAGCGAATGCATTTATTCCTCCACCCCCCAGCTGGATTATTCCTCTGACTGACCTCCCCTCTTGCCCCCAAACCTTCCATGTGAGTCAATAGTATAAATACCAGAAGTGCCAGCTCTAGAATGTGCTTCCGTTCGCTTGCCCCTTGGCTGTTTCAGCCTCAGAAGGCAGCATTTTTTAATGCTGTAGCTGAGAAATTGTAGAGCCTCTCCATTGTTTGTGGGTGTAGTAGCTTCTTAGAGATGTGTTATTCCACAGACCACATTTGATTCCTAGAAAACTACCTCTTCTGATAAATAGTCTTCCTGTGTTTCTGAAAAAACTTTTTCTAACAATTTTATATCTGCATATTTAGACAAGTTTTTGGAATGTCTGATCCATGCTCGTTGTTTTTACTGGCTTTTGAGGAATCTGATGATGGAAACAGGTCTCAGACTAATCTCTCAAATTTGTCTTCATTACTTTTGCAGGTTCTTAGAAAATTTCGTGCACATGAGACCAACCTACTTATTGCTACTAGTATTGTAGAAGAGGGTGTTGACATACCAAAATGCAACTTGGTGGTGCGTTTTGATTTGCCCACGGAATACCGTTCCTACGTGCAGTCAAAAGGAAGAGCTAGAGCACCAATTTCCAATTACATCATGTTAGCAGATACAGACAAAATCAAAAGTTTTGAAGAAGATCTTAAGACGTACAAAGCAATTGAGAAGGTATGAGGAATGAAGCATGCCTGTTTTTGTTAAATTTATAGTATTTTAAAGGAAAAATCTCTCATTGTGCTCTGTTCTTGAAATGTTAAGATCCTGAGAAACAAATGCTCAAAATCTGTCGATACCAACGATACTGAAACTGAACCTGTTGTTGATGATGATGATGTATTTCCACCCTATGTGTTGAGGCCAGATGAGAACAGTCCAAGAGTTACTATTAACACTGCTATTGGACACATAAATAGGTAAGAGGCGTGTTCCCTTTTTACTTCTTGGTTTTTAAATAAAAAGCTTCTTAGTCTGCCTCCCAACATGGAAGCGTAGGCACACATTTCCTCTTAGGACTCTTGTGGGATCTTCCCCTCCTAAAGAAAGTGCTCACAGCAGTATGAAGGGATAGTTTGTGTTTTGTCTTTTTATCCTATAGAGGTTCTATCTCAGATAATAAATCTAGTGATATTGATTCCTGTTTAATTATAAGCTGCCCTAGAAACAGTCCTTTTCAAAATGGATAATAAGATTTTGTTTTTGCTCTTGGCAAGCTAGCTTTAAAAAAAAAAAAAGTGGCTTCTTAAAACTGTAGTAAAATCTTACGGTTCTAATACTCACACTTGTAATAGCAATTTGTTGTCATGTTTAAAATAAAAAAACCCCACACAGTAAGCAAGCCAAACACAATACAAGTCCACAAGGCAGGATGTTATGCTTCCATGCCAATAGCATCTTTCTAAGGCCATGGCAATTAGAGGAGGCTCTCATTGAAGGAAAAGGTAAATGTTATGACACTTCGAAAAAGGCAAGGAAGAAGATCCAGGGAGCTACAGACTGGTCAATTTTACCTTAGTCATATGGAATACTATGCACCAAATCCTCATGGCAGCTGTTTGCAGGCACATAAAGGAAAAAGTGGTTGGCAGCAACCAGCAGGAGTTATATCGAGGGCAGTTTTTTGCCTGACCAACCTTGTCTCCTGTGTGGTGAAATGTTTACTTGACTCTATGAAGCAGGAGAAAAGCAGTGAATGCCATTTACTTAAATAAAGATTTCAGTGCGATTGCCATAGTACTGTAGTGGCCAAATTCATGAGATGCAGAGCATTTCAGTGGTCTGCCTGGTAAACAAAACTGGGCAAACCAGTCAGATTCAAAGGATGTAAGGGTAGGTGATTCAAAGGCAGCTGCTTATGCGTGGCATTCCTCATGGGCCATTACGAAGTCCAGTACGGTTTAACACCTTTACATTTGACACCAAGCTGGGAGAGGGGGAAATGAGTGCAGTGGAGGTAAGGCTACCCATTTAGAGCGGAACCATGACAAATAGGAGGAATAAGACGACAGTAAATTTAAGAGATTAAACAAAGACAAATGCAAACTCTGGTACCTGGGGTGGAATAGTCCTGTGCATCATTGCAACCTTGGAACCACCATTCTAGAGGCCAGCTTTGTAGTGAAGGTCTTGGAGGTCTCCTGCTCGGCAGTTAGCTGAACATCGGTTAGCAGCGTACCCTTGCAGTGCTCAGCATGGCCTGAAACCATCTTCTGTAGCGTTTACGCCACCAGTAAGGCAAGATTCCATTGAAATGTCTTTAGGTTTCAATTTGCAGGTTTTGATGATTTGTAAAATGTTTTGTCACCTTAGGTACTGCGCTAGATTACCAAGTGATCCATTTACACACCTAGCTCCCAAATGTAAAACCCGAGAACTACCTGATCATACGTTTTACTCTACTCTCTACCTGCCAATCAACTCACCTCTTCGAGCTTCAATTGTTGTAGGTATTTGGGGAAGGAAAAGCATAGAAATAAGTGAATATGTTGGCATAGATGTATGTCTGTGTGCCTTTTCTAGAATTAATTTGTCTCATTGTTGTAATGAAAATGACGTGATTTTTCTTTTCCTGTATTCTGCTCTGTAACTATTTAGAACCCTATTTGTATCCCTTATAATCTGTTTTCCAGCAGTCACTGTTTATTCCAAAGGCAAAAATATTTAGATGTTCTTTCCAGTGCGTGGGTTTTTTACACACTTCTGTTGGTGGTAGGAAAAAGTCCTTTATTGGTTTTGATCAATAGTTATTTGAGTTCAGAAACTTGTAATTTTAGCTTCTGTAGAGAAACAACGTAAGCCTGAATATCTTCACGATGTCATCAGTGTAGTATTTGGCCAAGTTTTGCTTACCTACTGTTTGTGCGAAATTAAACTATCTGTTTGTAACATGTATAGTAAGTAATGTGCTAATCAACCCTAAGAACTATTTAAATGTTTATAGGGTCCTCCAATGAGTTGTGCGAGACTGGCTGAGAGAGTTGTAGCTCTTATTTGCTGTGAAAAACTGCACAAAATTGGTAAGAACTGGAAAAGCAACACCTCTTTGGTAAAGAGTATTTTAAAACTGAGAAATTGAACGTGGTACTGGTGTTATGCATATACATGCATTTCTGCTATAGCCATTACGGTAACTTCCTTTCTCTTGCTTTGTTTTGTGGTACAATCACGTACTTACTAATTTAGCATACACCTTGTAAACTAAAGTTAAATTTTCCAGGGGAATCTTGTTATTTAACATATTTTATCTTAAATAGCAAATGCAATATTAACACAAGACACATGGATTTTAACATCGAATATACTTAATAAAGGGGAAAAGAGTCTTGTTCTCTACAAGATTTTCATTATAGGTCAGGGATTACATACTGCAGCCAAAAAATAACTTGTTTTTTGAAGTGAATTGTAGCAAATTAAAATATAAAATACACAGCCCTAAATCTGTTGTATTCTCTACCGTATCATAGTCACGTTCCAAAAATAAGACATTGCAGGATTATTTCAGCTCTGTTGTCTCTAGTAAGTATAACGGAGCATATTCTTTTTGTGGAATGTTTTAAAAAGAATTCCATGTTATGGGTGCTTTGATGAAATACAGAGTATTTATATATCTTTTAAGCAAAGAAATTTGTAGGTCTGGGATTTGTATTTTTTTTTTGTCTGAGTTAAACCTTTTGACCACTGAATTCATACCAGTAAATGTATCCAAGAATAACACCGTGATGGCTCAACTCAGTGTTGAGGGTGCACACTACTGTTGAGTTGTAATTCTCTCCTTAGAATGATACAGAAATAGAACTGTTCCCTCTTTCTTGGCATAACTCCATGGGAGTGATTTTTGAATTAGTCTTTCAGTCACTGGTTGGTTTTTAGGGGCAAAAAGGTTTCTTTTTCTTTGATATTTTCATTATAAAATTGAATTTTTTAAATGAAAATTTCAGAGATGTTTACTGTTAAGTTTTTTTGCCAAAAATTCAAATTTTATCACACTTTCCCTTAAGTTACACTTTTGGAGCCGTGCAGTAGTAAGTGTATTTTAAAAACTTAGGTGACATGTTTTCATGAGCTATCAGTCACATCTGCTGTGTATTATCTGAAGGAACTAAAATTAAATTGTTCCTAATGCTATTTCTTTGTACTCTTTTGTAATATTCAGGTGAACTGGATGATCATTTGATGCCAGTTGGTAAAGAAACGGTTAAATATGAGGAGGAGCTTGATTTACATGATGAAGAAGAAACCAATGTTCCAGGAAGGCCAGGCTCTACCAAAAGAAGACAGTGCTATCCTAAAGCTGTTAGTATCACTCACTGCTGTCCATATCGCCGGTCAAATGCTTTACATACTGACAAGAAACTGCCAACGCTTAATCTTATCTGATAAGAATCTCTTACAACAAATCTTACATTTATAGTGGAAATATTTTACAGTTTTAACTATATGGAAACTTGCACTATTACCTGAATGAGCTTATGAACCATATGCCGTGGAAGCATGCCTGTAGTTCAAAGAACGTATGCGCTTCCTGTGAAGCTTGTTGACCGTAGTTGCCTAGTATAGAAATAACTGGGAGGAAAAATTGTCCTGCATTAGTAATCTCTAAAAACTTTTAAGTTCTCTGGTAAATATACTAGAGCAAAGGAAGAATTGCTGGATTTCTAGACAAATAATTGAAGACTGAAGGAGATGCCCAGGGGGTTAAACTTACCTGCCAGGTGCTAAACACAGAAATAATTTTTTTTTGTTAAGGTGCTTGGTTTAGTTTGATGACTTTACTGGTCAAACACCGAATTTCTTATTTTTTGGTTTTAATTTTTTTTTTTACCTTTAAAATAGTTCAAAGTACTATACTTAATATGCTAAAGGAGTCACTTAAGATACTTACCATAGCTCTGCATTATTAAGCAACTTGTCCATACGTCTGTTACAACAGGTTTAAGCCACATCAGTTTGTAGACTTGGACTTCTTAGATACCATTTATTGGAGGAGTGTCCGATAGCTATGTAGGGAAAAAATCAGGAGGGCCAAAACCTAGCTAGAACTAAACCTGGCTTCTGTTGTCAAGGACAACAAAAAAAGTTTCTATAAATATATTAGCAATAAAAAGAGGACTAAGGATAATCTTTGTCCTCTAGTAGGCAACATAGTGACCAAGGACGAGGAAAAGGCTGAGGTACTTAATGCCGTCTTTGTCTCAGTGTTCAGCAGTAGGACCAGTTGTTCCCTGAGTACCCAGACCCCTGAGCTAGAAGACAGGGATGGGGAGCAGAATGAAGCCCCTGTAATCCAAAGGGAAATGGTGAGGGACCT
>VXBO01001098.1:40120-167620 GCA_013400135.1 Rhinoptilus africanus
TAATTAGATTGTTTTTCTTGAGCGGTTCGTAACTTGAGTCCATTTTTTTTTTTTTTTTGCAGAGGTGACTGCTGTCACTTCGCAATGCATTAAGGTTGAATACTGAGAATAAGTCATCGCTTTAGAAAGTTCAGGCTAGTAAGTTCTATTCATTAATTATGTATTTACATTAAAGTATTTTCACATGGGTTTTAGGCTTAATCTTTTGACTCCTCGCCATTTGAATCAGAAGGGGAAAGCACTTCCACTAAGCAGTGCTGAGAAGAGGAAGGCGAAGTGGGAAAGTTTGCAGAATAAGCAGGTAAAATAGAAGTGTCTCATTGAAGTTGCCTCTCTCTTGACAGTGATCTGACGACTACCTTTACAGGTAAAATTCTTTTCTTCCCTCCTCCTCTCCCCAGATACTGGTTCCGGAGCTCTGTGCTATACATCCTATTCCAGCATCCTTGTGGAGAAAAGCAGTTTGCCTTCCCAGCATACTTTATCGCCTGCACTGCCTTTTGACAGCAGAGGAACTAAGAGCTCAAACAGCCACCGATGCTGGTGTAGGGGTTAAATCACTTCCTGCAGATTTCAGGCATGTATTTTTTTTAGTACGTATTTTTCAATATGATGTGTGACTTCATTGGAAAACAAGGTGAAAACTTAACCGTGACTGCATGAATTTAAAGCTGATCCCATTTGTTTATTCAGTGAAGCATAGTTTAAAAAGACTTGATTGTGAATGGTGAAGGTAGATGCTGTGGTCACTGTTCTTTTCAGAAGAATGTGGCTTTTTTTAAAACCCGTATGTGCATACAGTCGTCTTGTGATAATATTTTTTTTGTTAACAAAATCAGTATGTATCTTTACAGATATCCTAACTTGGACTTCGGATGGAAAAAGTCTATTGACAGCAAATCCTTCATCTCTATTCCTAACTCCTCTTCAGTAGAGAATGAAAATTACTGTAAGCACAGCACAATTGTAGTCCCTGAAAATGCTGCACATCAAGGTGCTAACAGAACCTCTTCTGCAGAAAACCATGACCAAATGTCTGTGAGTTACAGAACATTGCTCAATGAGTCACCCAGTAAACTCCAAATTGATGTCTCGGCAGAACTTGCAGCAATTAATGGTGTTTCTTATAATAAAAACCTTGCCAATGGCAATTGTGATTTAGTTAACAGAGACTTTTGCCAAGGAAATCAGCTGAATTACTGCAGGCAGGAAATACCTGTACAACCAACTACCTCATATCCCATTCAGAATTTATACAGCAGCGAGAACCAGCCCAAGCCCAGCAATGAATGTACTCTACTGAGTAATAAATACCTTGATGGAAATGCTAACAGATCTACCTCAGATGGATGCCCCAAAATGGCAGTGACCACCAGTACTTCAAAAGCTATTAATCTTTCAAAAGACAGAGCAGATTCTGAAAAGAACCCTTCCAGTGGGTACTCCTCAAAAACTCTCGGTCCTAATCCTGGTCTCATTCTTCAAGCTTTGACGCTTTCAAATGCTAGTGATGGATTTAACCTGGAGCGGCTAGAAATGCTTGGTGATTCATTTTTAAAGCATGCCATCACTACATACTTGTTTTGCACTTACCCTGATGCTCATGAGGGACGGCTGTCGTATATGAGAAGCAAAAAAGTAAGTAGTAACAGTCCAATGATATTATGTAAAAGGCGTGCTGTAACAAGCCATGTATGTAAAAATACCCCTAGAAGATGGAATGGCAACAGGTTGATTTAATTCTGCAGCTTTACTTATTATATATTGGGTAGCATGCATATTAGAAATAAAAATACAGGACTACAGGATTAATGTTGCCATAACTGTGATTGATTGAAACTGTTATCTGCAGTTCATTTTGAAATCTAAACCAGCTGATTACTAGCCTACAAAAGGGCAGGACTGAACAGAAATAAAAATTCTTTTGGAAGTAGTTTTAAAGTAAACGTAAACAGTAGTGAGCAGTCTCTTCAGTTCTGCTGCTGCTGTTTTTAAATTCTGGAATAATCAATCATGTGAAAGTTTGGTTTGATTTGTGGGGTTTTTTTCCCCACACAATGTGATAACTTGAATTAAACGCTAAGGGTTTGATTGTCTACCTCTAATAAGATGCATCACTCTGAGAATTGAGTAGTTTGATCTTGGAATATAAGGAGGCCTAAATAAATTGCACAGTTAAAGGAAATGATTGAATATTCAAGTTCAAATTTTAGGTCTTGAAACACGGAAAGTGTATTTAAAATGAGAAATGAAGGTCAGAAGTTGATAGTTAAAAAGGAAAAGGAACTATGTTTGTGTATGTAAGAGTGCTTTTTTCCCTTCCCTTTAAAATATTTAGAAGAATTTTACAGGCCATCAAAGTAACATCTGGATTATGACTTTATAAGATTTGTTATACGGAACTGTCTGAACACTTTGTTATTCCAAATCTAATCTGAATGTTCATTACTAAAACTGGTGATCAATGACACTTGTATAGGTTATATTTACTATTATTTTTAAAGTAGCAATAATTTTATTTTGCAAAGAGAATTTAATCTATCTGATTTCTTTCACTGAAATGGTCACAACTAATATACTTGGCCATAAAAAAAAAATACCGGTACCTTGCTGTGAATTGGCTGTACTATATTAAGAAAGCTGAACTCCCTTTTGAGAACTAGAGAGAATACATAATGGTACAAGATCTGGCTTGGCATGTAAAATTGTTTTGTTCCTTTTGCATTTTAACCTATTTTTTATGTAAATACATGTCCGGAGGTTTATCAGAATGTTTTTCTTGAAGGTCAGCAACTGTAACTTGTATCGCCTTGGAAAAAAGAAAGGACTGCCTAGTCGAATGGTGGTATCGATTTTTGATCCCCCTGTCAATTGGCTTCCGCCTGGTTACACAGTAAACCAGGACAAGAGCAACACTGATAAGTGGGAGAAAGATGAAATGGTAAGATTTTATTTACATGTGTTGAGGAGTAATTATTCACGTGTCTGTATTCTCTCACCCCTATCTCCTCCCAACTCCCAGAGTGGTATGTTTTCAGCAAAAAGAAAATAAATCTGTGTCTTTGTTTCCTTTCTAAAACTTCATTATAACTTATGGAAAATGAGAGGAAAACTGATCCTGAACAGAACCCAAAGTAAGGCAATTTACTGAATATCATCCAATAATGAGCATGTATATTAATGGAAAAGCAGAGAAGAAAAGCTTTTTTGCTTGTAGTTAGCCTGCTTTCATGAGTTTTTTCTGGAAATTTTGGAAATTTTAAATGGAATTATCATTACTGGTTTTGCTGTAATATGTATAGTCAGAAGATGGTCTGCTTTTTAATACATAATAAGTCCGCCTTTATAGAATACATGAAAAGGAATTATTGGTGTTTTTCATAGTGCTGAGGCAGAATGAAGATTAGAACTGGCTTGAGAAAATGTTCGAGGTTTGTTGCTGTTAGCTACACCATGGGTATGACTTAGACCTACTTCTCATACGAAGTAACGTGCTGGCTTAGACACACTCCCTGTCTGTCACCAAGAGCTTCAGAATGGCAAATCTTAATGAGGAATGATTCAAATTATTTTCTGACTAAAGTCATTGTGTGTCGAGAGTAGAAGTGCATGTGTAAGAAATATCACTGATCAGTCAGTAACGTGATCTTTAAATGTTTGAGACATGTTTGGAGGTTGGGGGAAGAGGATGGAAGGATTTTTTTTCTTTTTTTCCCCAATTCTGAAGGCCACGCTTGGGATTGTAGGACCACCAGAGGGCACATGAGAGGACTGTTAGGTGAATGTGCTGTGCAAATAAATGTTTATTGCAGAATAAAACAACTTGATTATTGTGGTTCTGTATTGTGCCAAGACTTCATTTCAAAGAGATTTACTGCTATACCTTTCGAAAAATAAAATAGCACGTTTGGGACAGGAGCTAATCATTGCTTTTAAAAAGCTTTCAGTTCTCCATAACTCTTCAGTGGCCTCTTCCGCTTTGTTAGTCACTGTTTATTTGTGAGTAAAACACAATTCCAGACCAAAATGCAGGCAGTGATGCAACTAAGAAGTGGGCTTTGTGCCAAGTAGATATTTTGCTTTCTTGCATAGATTTCGTTCTCCATCCATGGGCTGATGGTCTATAACTGGGGATAGAAATCTCATATCATTATGACAAGTTATTTCTAAAACATCCTAGTCAAATGTTGATTTGTGTGTGTGTGCGCGTGTTATCAAGCTTTATTAAGGGGAAAGGTGGTCTTTTGTTCATTTGATCAAATAGCTGATTTCCAAAAAGCATGGGGAAAAAAAAGCACTTATACATATTTGTCTTTAGCTTATAATTGGCCATAACATTCAAAATCAATCGGTTATTCTTTAAGAAAAATTCTTTTTTCTGGGTTCATTGTTGATTTATTTTTGAAATGCTAACAACGAAAAAAATCAGCTACCAAAATTGCTTTCTGGCTCCTTTACCTACTTTTCACTATCATCACTTAGAATTTTATTATTATTTTTTATACACAAAGCAATGTACAAACAATGTAGAAGTAGTCCATGTAGCAGTCCTAATTAAAATTAATTTTAAGAAACTTGTGAATGAAACTGTAGTAAAAATGAAATCTATCATTTGTTAAATCTTTCTGAAAACAGACACTGAAATCTGTTTTGAATTGTCCGTATAGACATGTCTCATTCAGAGAAAGTATTTTTATTTCAGTGACAGATACCACAGGTGGTGTGTTAGAAGAAAAAAACCGGCGCTAGCTCTAGTTGAAACGGGTTAAAGTAATCTTATTTTGAGCACTATATTGCTACTAGTATCCATAAATAACTATTTCAACTCAAATTTTGCTCTTTCTGATCAATTAAAGTTACAGATACTCTGCTGTGTGTATGTGAGATGGGTAATCACAGCAGCAGAAATTCTTTTGGCAAAATGTCTAAATTATGAATTTCTGTAGCCGCTTTTTTTTTCTGCTCATTGCTAAACCTGATTGAGCCTCCTCCGTCCTGATGAGGAACATCATGATCAGTTTTGATCCTTAGATGGTTTCAGGTGCTGCCTGGTGCACCTTACAGCTGCCACCCGTCCGCACCCCCGGAGAGTGCTGCCTTTGGCCCAGAGGGAGAGGTCCCCCGTGGTAGCATCTGGTTCACAGATTTGCAAGATTTAAGTGGCTGAGACCTGCAATATGACATACATAGATCGAGGGCAGATATAGGATGTTTCACTTGATTCAGAATGGTGTTGGCTTTCAGGACCCAATCCAGAAAAGCACTTTGAATCTGATCTTGCGCTTATCAAATTCGGTGGCAGAATTCCCACTGACGTCCGTGGTGCTGGGTTGAGCCTGTGTGTAGTCCTTTTGATCTTAGGAAGACTACTTGTGCGTTTAGCGAATGTGTTTAAGTGCTTTCCTGGATTGGGGCCATGGTAAATTGTACAGCATTGTATAGCATGGGCATATCTGTGTTCAAGTTGTAATTTACGTCAGTCCGTGCCAATTTGCTCAATATGAGCAGGGAAAAGACATGAGACATCATTAGTTTTACTGTTGTGGGTATGTAGGTAAGTACTAGAAAATTGGTGACAACTTTAACTTATTTTTTAATTAGTGAAAGCTGTAAGTATAGCCTGAAAAAAGCCAAAACTTGAAACAAATACGTACTTTTTTAAAGGACAGGATTAACACTAGTTGCCTTTGCATTGAGTTGTTATCCTGCTTCATGATTTAATGTATATATTAATATTCAGTTTAAAAACAAACAACCAACAAGAACTTATATTGCAGAAGGGTGCCATTTTTTTATGCTTTTCCATTTTTAGACTTGCTATATTGAAATCCTGCTAATACTAAATTTATGACAAACTGGAGACATTTCGTATTTGTTAAAAATTAAGAACCACGGTACAAGTTAATTCTTACCGAACCAAAAACTGGACTATATCTAACATCTGATAAGCAGCAAGATCACTTACTGAATCCCCAACACATGCAGTCAAGACTGTCACCCACATAAGCATTAGCTTCTTGCCAACTAACTGATATTAGACTCTTGATCACCTACACTGATTTGCTAAACTTACTTTCTACTAGTTTGCCAAGTAGACTGAATTAATTGGCAGCTGTGTTTGAGAGCACAGATAAATGTGTTTTGCTGCTTAAAGTGGGGATTATTGAAGGACTAAAGAACTTCTTAGAATTGTTTCATTGAATGCGTTCTCCGTTTTTGTGTCCCAAAACTGAGACTGTCATGATTGTGACTAGAGTAAACCCTGCAAGGGCCTTACTATTTGCCGTAGAAGGATTTTTAGAAAGAATCTTCAAAATCACATTGATTAAACATTTGTGATAGCCTTACTTAGCAGCTAGAGAAAAGGATACATACAAAAGTGTTTCTTGTGCTTATCTAAATTTGTTACTTTTGAATTCTTTCTTTTATTTATTTTGGTGAGCAAGTATGTAGTGTTTAGCGGTTTTACAATTAATTGTGTGGGCATCACATTCAAGTATAAGCATGAGGTCCTAAGAAACATAGCCTGTGTTATATGTAGAAGGTATGCTATTATAGGTTAGTAATAAAGGGTTTCTATTCCAAGGCAATTATTCTAGTCTTAAAATGCCAGTGTTGATTGAGGTTGTATTGTGCATCTGATCAGACAATATAATTAGGAACGTTAATTAAAAAATCAGTCTTATTATTAGCAGACACAAATGTCACTCTTCGGACAGTTCTGAAATAAAAGTTTCTCATTTCCCTCTGCACTATCGTATTTTTTGTTCTTTTTTTACAGACAAAGGAGAACTTGTTGGCTAATGGTAAACTTGATGATTATGACGATGATGAAGAGGATGAAGACCTAATGTGGAGGTTACCCAAGGAAGAAGCAGACTTTGAAGATGATTTTCTGGAGTACGATCAGGAGCATATCAAATTCATTGATAATATGTTAATGGGATCAGGGGCTTTTGTGAAGAAAATTTCACTCTCACACTTTTCAACCACTGATTCAAACTATGAATGGAAAGCGCCCAAGAAGTCATCCCTGGGTAACGTGCAGTTTTCATCAGATTTTGATGATTTTGACTATAGCTCGTGGGATGCTATGTGCTATCTGGATCCTAGCAAGGCTGTCGAAGAGGATGATTTTGTAGTGGGCTTCTGGAATCCGTCAGAAGAAAACTGTGGCGTTGATGCAGGAAAACAGTCGATCTCCTATGACTTGCATACGGAGCAGTGTATTGCTGACAAAAGCATTGCAGACTGTGTGGAAGCCCTGTTGGGCTGCTATCTGACCAGCTGTGGTGAAAGAGCTGCTCAGCTTTTCCTGTGTTCATTGGGGCTGAAGGTGCTCCCTGTAATTAAAAAGACTGATTGGGAAGGCGCTTTGTGTGCTACCAGAGAGAATTGTAACAGTGAGCAGAAAAATCTTTCACCAAACTCTGTTTCTGCTTCTGTAGCTAACTCAGAGCCTTCTCTATATAAAGACCTGGAGTATGGCTGTTTGAAGATTCCACCGAGGTGTATGTTCGATCACCCAGATGCTGAAAAAACCCTAAATCACCTTATTTCTGGTTTTGAAAACTTTGAGAAGAAAATAAACTACAGTTTTAAGAACAAGGCTTATCTTCTTCAGGCATTTACTCATGCCTCCTACCATTATAATACCATTACTGGTAAGTTGTCTTAAAGACATATTGTAAATGCAAGAGTAGCAGTATATGTTGTATAGTAGTCATTTTTAGACATCACGTTACTTTTAAGAATTCAATAGTTTCTGAATACAAAATCTTAGAACATAATATCTTGCCTCTTATTTAGAGGGGGATACTTGTTGAAGCTGTATCTCAATGATTTGATTATTCACTTTTTGACTTCGTACATATACAAGATTTACTGAAGCCTAACCAAAGTTGTGGGAGGGAGCAGCGGTTTTCATCTCAGATGCTGTATCACTAGTTCTATATGACGGACATTATTAGATCCTTATTTGGCTGAAATAAGTTCTCGTAGAACTATGGAAAATTGCAGTGTAGTTCTAGACACCGTGATCATGTTTTGCAACTATATTTAGCAAATTTATCCCATAATTTAATCCCAAAAATATTACTCTTTGACTGTACTGCTGAAGATTACAAGTAGACTATACATCTTTTATTAGCTGAATAGTCTATAGGATAGCAAAATACAGAGGCTTCCGTTTGAAGTTCTGAATTGGAAGGCTTAATTTAAGCCTAGGCATTTTATTGAGTAAATATTTAAAGTCAAAATTTGAAGCAATTGACTAAATCAGACTAAATATTAGTTTCAGGCTAACTGCTTAATGTTTCTATTTTACATAAAGATTTTGCAGCAGTACAAATTTGTATTTCTGTAATCTTCTTGAATTACTTTTGCTTATACTAATTAATTTAGTATTTGTTCATTCTAAAACTTAAATATTTTCTTATGATGATATGCAATTAGAAACAAACCATGGTAAAATTCCAACCCTGTTTAAAGTGAATGGCAAATTCCTGTGCCGTCAGCAGTCTGAATTTTTCCCCATAGTGAATTGGTTCCTTATTCCAAGGAGTAAGAGAGCTCTGCTTTACTTAAAGAAATGAGTCATTTTGAAATGTTAGTACCTTGAGAAACGGTTCTGACAAAACACTGAAACACTCCTTTGCATTTCCATTCTAGGTAATACTACCCACATATATATTTACTTTTTACAAATATTTCACAAAACATATAGAAGGTTGATGATTTATTTCTATCTCTGTACCAACAAATGGAAACCTGAAGGCATAGTGTCTAGGTGAAATTACGTTGTTGGTAGCAGAAACGTGTTGATTCCTTTTTTATTTACCAAGTAAGACAACTGTGAGTTGCAGTTACCTGTAACTTTTAAGGAGCAGCTAGCAGTTGAGATCTGGCAGCATCTGAGGTGTAGCTGCTAGAAAAGCCACTTAGTTGTAGCCGTTTCACTCTCATGTTACTTTTGTAGTAATTTTGTCTTCCTTCTCTACCCACCTCTCCCTCTTAGCTTTCAAGAGGGTTTTTTGCTTTTGTTTATATTCTAAAAATAGACCTCCATAGTTCTCCATTCCCGCATCCCCTGTCAGTTTTCCGGACAGCAAAAGCTTGGCAATTTTAGTTTCCAGTTTAGAAGACCCATTCTGAATAAGAATCTTTTTTCAGTGCTTTTTCAGAAATCTAAATGTGTGGCAAATTAGATTAAAAAAACCTCAGATTATGTGTTCCCCCCCCCGCTTTGAATACATTAATTTCTCTATTAATTTTTTTGGAGGTTTAATTGTTACAGTTTTCAAATCAGCCTGCTGGTGGAATCTCTTGATTTTACTTTTTTTGATATTTCTCAGTACAATGTGAAGATGTTGAGAAAAAGCATTAATTGACTATAAACACAAGAGTTTTGCTAACCTGACAAATTAACATTTGGTTCAAAAGTGGCTTTATCACTAGATATAACTTCTGGGGTTTTCTGATTTTTTTTTTTAATAATTCAATAACAATCTCTTTAAACGCAAAGATACCTGTTTTAAAAAAACAGTCTGTCTTCTCTGAGCATTGCTTAGTTTGTGGAATTTACATGGCAGTGTACCAAATCTCTTACCCAGAAAGGCCTGGAAAGAATGTGTGTGTTAAACTTAATTGTGGTGTTGTACATTCTTTTATTTCCAACGCTTTAAGATTGTTACCAGCGCTTAGAATTCCTGGGAGATGCAATTTTGGACTACCTCATAACCAAGCACCTTTATGAAGACCCACGGCAACACTCTCCAGGAGTTCTTACTGACCTACGATCTGCTCTAGTCAATAATACCATTTTTGCATCATTAGCTGTAAAGTATGACTACCATAAGTACTTCAAAGCTGTCTCTCCTGAACTGTTTCATGTTATTGATGACTTTGTGCAGTTTCAAATGGAAAAGAATGAAATGCAAGGAATGGATTCTGAGGTTAGTGGAAGTAGAAGAAATGTGTTCGGTATCTGATTTGAAGCATGTCACTGGATTTCTTAGCGTGATGCAAGTCACATAACGCTGACGCAGGATGGGATATCCATGCAACATCCTGAGCAGTACTACCTTGGCACAGTGCTGGGATTGTTTAATGTAGCATACTGACGGGGGTGTTTCCACTCCTTTTCTTCTGATGTTTTCTGCTGGAGCAGGTGTCATTGCACTGTACTTCTGAGTGTGTTTGACATGCTCCTTAAGGCTTTATATCTGCTCGCCAGGGAAATATTATATGCATCTTTCAAATAAGCTACTTCAAATACAGCTTAACTGAAGTCCTGCAAATGCAGATCACATCTGTGCTATGCGGGAAAGCTAATGATAATGAATATCTATTGCTGGAGAATGGACTACAACTAACTCATTTAGATAAACTGCTCAGAAAACGTATGACAGCGAGGGCCTTGTGAGTCAAATTCTAATCAGCGTCCTGGAAGAGACAGACTTTCTCATTATCTCTTCTTGAAAAGTGTTATCCAATAGATATCCCTAATAGTTTCTCTTCTGAAAAACTGTGACCAATCTCTTAGAAAATATTAGGTCTGAGAATGCTCCAGCACTAACTAAAAAATATTCAAAAAAACATTGACTTCAGAAATTTGTCACTGAAATTTAGATAGTGTAAATTATTTTAGATCAGAGGATCAAACTCTGTCTTGTTTTCTTCACAATATGAGTGAAAAGGCTAAAAACTTACTTTGAGAGCTCATAGTAGCGATCTTTAGCTCTCTTCAGTTTTTGCTGGTATGCAGAAGGTTTGCCTAGAAACTTCCATAAAGTTGCAACCAAATTGTGTGATAGCTGTTTCAAATAAAATCCTTGTTTCGCTCTCCCTACGCCTGCTCCCTATCTTGGTCTGGCACTGAATTACTAAAACTCTTATTTCATCAGAGTTAATGCAAGAGTCTTTGTTTCGGCAGTTCATGCCAGCCAGACTGGTTTCCATGTGTGTCTCCACGTCATCTGCGTTTCTTTTTTTTCAAATCTCACTCCTGAAACATCTGTTGTCCCTTGCCTTAGAGCTCGTAGTTTCTCTCTCCTTCTGTTATTTCAGTATAACTCAAAAGTGCTTCAGTTTGCACTTGGTATGAAATAATGCAATTCAAACCAGTCCAGTTTGGTTTTTAACATCAGAATTCCTGTTTGGAGTGTGTACACATCAGGTCTGACTTTTTTTGATTTATTTTAGGTAGAAATATTGGGTGGGACTAGTTTCTGAAGTATTATGGTGACTCTTAAGAGGACTGATTTGGGTATAAAACCCCAGATAAAGGGCCAAACGGAGTTTGAGGGAAGCGTCTGGGGGAAAAGACCAACGGAAACTTGTCTGTCTTTAGGTAGGGGAGAGTAATGGTCAAAACCCTTATTTTCAGGTTACTTTGTTTGGATTTAGATGAGTGTACATTGTATGTACTTGAGGCATTTTTAGTAAAGGATTAGATTAACTCAAGACCTTTAAAACACATACTGAAAGTTTAATTTTAATAATGAGAATAGACTGTTGTCTTAAATTAGTAGCATAGAAGAAAACACTGCCTGCTACATTTAAAAAATACCTAAGTGTGCCTGTTTGCTCAGTCTGATGTTGCTGGTTATCAGTTATTAATTAGTAAGATTTGTTCATCCTTGTTTTCTGGGGTAGATGAGGTAAGGAAAGGTACAGCTGACTTTAATCCAGAGATTGGATTAACAGATTTTACAGTCTCCTTCTAGGAGATATTTCATGTATGAACTCTTCCTTTGTTATGAGAAGCTTTCTAGTATGAACTGATAGAGCCAAGTCTGTTTCTTATTGGAAAGGAACAGACCCGTGGTGAAATCCTACGGAATTGTTACAGGAGGAATTCACAGAGCGTGTAAGGTCTCTGTATGCGATGGTGTTTGGGATTTTTTGTTTCACATTTGAAAAACGATATATCCAGCAACTTGGTTTCATTGAGGAATAAAAGAAAAATTTCACTGTGGAAAGTTGTCAATAAAATACTTAAAGAAAGCAGCTCAGGATAGGATGTAAGAGAATTTACGTTTCAGAAGATCTTTGTTTTGTTTTAAAAGAAACAATTGTTTCTCTCTTTTCTCCTCCCCTTCTCTCTCCCTCCCCCCACCCCCCTTGGCTTTTTTTAATTGCAAACAGCTCAGAAGATCTGAAGAAGATGAAGAAAAAGAGGAAGACATTGAAGTACCAAAGGCCATGGGGGATATATTTGAGTCCCTTGCTGGTGCCATTTATATGGATAGTGGAATGTCTTTGGAAATGGTTTGGCAAGTGTACTATCCAATGATGAGGCCGTTAATAGGTATTGTCAGCTTTCAGGAAAAAAATAATAATTAAGTGCCATCGTCTACGAAGAGAACAAAGCTAATGTTTTTAAATATTTATTTTTTTAATAGAAAAATTTTCTGCTAATGTGCCCCGTTCCCCAGTGCGAGAGCTGCTGGAGATGGAGCCAGAGACAGCCAAATTTAGGTAAGAATACACTTCCTTTGGTGCACGCTGCCATAAAATGTTTTTAAGCTGTGCTTCATAAATTACTGAGGATTTTTAAATGTCACAAATTATTTTTAATTTCTTTTGCGCTAAGCATGATCATTGTGTTCACTGATTTACTTTCTTTCCCTTGCATAACTTTCTGGGAAAAGTAATGATTTCTGTGTAACTGTACTGCTCGAACTTCTGTAGAAAAGAAAACGTAGGTCTCTTATTTCACATTGACTTGCCTAGGCAGTAAGTAATCGTTGTGTATATTTTTGCAGTCCTGCAGAAAGAACTTACGATGGAAAAGTCAGAGTAACAGTGGAAGTTGTAGGAAAGGGAAAGTTTAAAGGTGTTGGCAGAAGCTACAGGATTGCCAAATCTGCAGCTGCGAGAAGAGCACTACGAAGCCTCAAAGCAAATCAACCTCAGGTCCCAAACAGCTGAGACGCCTCTTAAAAATAAATAAAATGGGGGAAAGTAAATGCATACAAATAAAGCAAATTTTTAAAAATGTTGATGTTGAGAGGAACAAATTGGAAGACAGAATTTAAAGTTTGTTTGATAACAGAATAGATAACAAAACATTTAACATGTATAAAATTTTGGAACTAATTGTAGTTATAGTTTTTTGCGCAAACACAATCTTGTCTTCTTTCCTCACTTCTGCTTTGTTTAATCACGAGAGTGCTTTAATGATGACATTTAGCAAGTGTTCAGAATAATTGTTGTCAGGTCTTTTTGGTTTACTTTTATTGTCAGTACAGCTTTGCTTAGTGTTAGAGGGCCAGGGAGCTTACGCCTAATGCAGTCGCTAGATTTATATATAGTAATCTTGAAATTCTTCAATCTGTGCACTAGTGCCAGTCATAAAGCAGTTGATAAACTGTACTGGTTGATTGGGTATGAGAAAGAATAAGTGTGCCAGTATTCTCCTTTTTTTTTTTTTCCTTTTCCTTTTTATTTTTGTTTCTCTCCATGTCATCTTTTTACATTAAGATGGCATTCCCAATCATTATTGCACTTATTAGTTAGGGACAGATTTTAATTGAAATGGCTGGCATACTGGTAGAACGAAACTTCAATTTCCTTATGCCACAGAGTCTTGCATAAAAAAGGTTCTTGCCTTAACAATAAATAAACCCTCATTAATAGTCTTTAATTTCAGATCTTTTTTGGAACAAACTGTTTTACATTCCCTTCATTTTGTTACGCATTTTACAATGATACAGCTCTATATTTACAGTACAACTCATTACTATAGCTGTGACTTATTACAGGATTATAATAGAAGTTGTATTCATATATATGTAATTAGATTATTTTTAACAATTCTGAGGAGGTGGTTAGTCTACAGTTTTTTTTATACCATAAACAAATTATGGTCTTTGGCTAAAATTCCCATTTTACACAAACCTGCAAGCTAGATAGTTCCAGTACTGGAAACAGTAATGAATAATTGCACAGTGCAAACTGTCACTCTAACAAAATAACCTTAGACATATCACACCTAAAATATGCTGCAGATTTTATAGTCAATTGGTTACGTATTTAACAAACAGAGCACCTTTACACTTAAAGATATTTCCACGTAAATTTCTTACTGTACTTTTCCGAGTTGCATGCATATTTCACCTACCAAAGCTGTGCTGTTAAATAACATGAAAGTTGATGTTTGAGCTATAACTGCCGTACTTTTGATACATCTGTGATTTAGGTCCTTAATTTAGAGAAACTAGCTCATTGGTGTTTTGGTCTACTTGGGGGTGGGGGGAAGTCATACTTTTATTTTTTAGGCTTTGCCTATACTTCTTTAATTAGATTTTTGTAGGCACTCTTCACTTAAATACCTCAGTTCTTTTTTTCTTTTCTTTTCCTTCCTTTTTTTTTTTTTTTGCATGCATTGGTTTTTTTTCTGTTTTGGTGCTATGTTTATATATTATGCTTGAAATTTTAATTTTTTGCACTGTAACTATAATACCTCTTAATTTACCTTTTAAAAAAAGCTGTGGGTCTTGTATTCCCACCAATATCAGTAGAGGTTTGCTGCAATTTTGCCCTGTTAATTATGCTTGAAGTTTGAGAAAGCAGAGCAAGGTGTTTTAACGTTTTCCAGCACAATAGTTTGAACTTGATGCTGTGTCTTATGTATTAAATTACAAATAAATACTGTATTTCCTGCTTTTAAACCCTATTCCTTTCCTCACATATGCACACTAAAACAAAACAAAAACTGTCAGCTCTTGCTTTCTTAACAAAAAAATAAAATGAATGCCTTAGTGACAAGGGGTAGACATTAAGCTTTTCTGAAATACAGTTTTCAAAAGTTCGTCTATTTTCTATCTCAGCCATTTTTCATTCTGCAAAACGGACCATTCTTGTATTTGAAAGCAGCATTCTTATAGTAGTCAGACCGAGAATTAAAATAGTAGCTTATAAAAAATTCTAGCATTTGCTTGGTACTTCAGGCATGAAAATATAACGGGGAAGTATAAGCCCTGCAAGTCTTGATGCGTGTAAAACAAATGTAAATGAGATGGAACAGTAAAAACATGCAGTCTAAATTTTCATCAGTAAATTGCTTTGAGTTAGCTGTTTAAAAAAATTAACTAAAAAATCACAGATTTAAGTTATAGCTCTGTGTGGTAGGAGTGAAGTTTCTTAGTGAAAATACATGATTACTAATGTTAACAATTCTGTTTCTGGCCAGACATCAATCAGCAGATAAAATCAGACCATCTAGAAAGTCTTAAGTAGTTTGAACTGCATTATGAAAAACAAAAATTTAAGTTAGTCTTTGGACGCCTAGAACTTCTTACTGATTTTTACAAGGTTATAGATTCTCAGGGGTTTCGGGTAATTGGTAGCAGGAAAGTGCTACGGAGCGTTTCGATGCAGAGAAAATGAACTGAGCTTGCTCTGTGTTTCAGAACAGTTTAATGATCACTTTGTTACTAGATAAAGCCTCTGAATTGGAAACCTGAAATGTGTAGTGGCTGACTATATAAAGTAGTTTCTGCTGCTGATGCGTTTTTAAATGCGTTTTAAATGCCGTAATTTTTTTTTTCCAGTGTGACCTCATTAAAATATTTTTTTTTATCCTTTGAGATAGAAAATTCATATTAGTTTCCATGTTATACATCTGTGTGTTTTACCCTGCAGTTGATATGATTTTAATATTGGACAGTGTATGCTATTAAAGACCTAAATCTGATCATTTGAAGGTTGGGGTAGAAATCACTTGACATGCTATAAGCACAAGTGTAAGCGGACTGTTGCAACCCATCTTCAAAAGCAACCACACAGGCTCATCCTAAATAGTGTGGGGGTTAGTTGGCATGAACCTTTGTTGTTTTTGGTTTTTTTTTTTTTGTTTATCTAAGTCCTGTTATACTGTACTTTAAACAATCCTCCTAACTATGCTGCGTTTTTATTTTTATGGCTTTTTTTTTTGCGCTGTTCTGTTCATGTAGCACAAATAAGCATTGCACTTGGTACCATGCTTTACCTCATTTCAAGGAAAAAAAAATGCTTAACAGAGAGGAAAAATGTGGTTTGGCCTTGCTGCTGTTCTGATTTACTGAATCCGAAAAAGATAATTATAATGCCTGCAATGTGTCATTTACTTGCACAACTTAAATAGGTCATTTGTAACGTCTGTGGCATTTTTACTGTATGTGGAAAAATACAACAAAGATGTGTAACAACTCTTGATTGTATTTTTAAAGCTATTGTTTTTCTACTACATCATTTTACTGTTATGTGAAGTAATTAAAATTAGAATGACCTCTGACACTCCAGTAATTATCTCTGAACAAACCGACGTATTATGCCTGTAATGTAGTTTTTGCGAGGTGACAGCCCCTAATAATTTGGTCAACCTTAGCTAAACCTCTGCTCAGTCGGAATGTTGAGTGCCCGGTAGCGACTTCTGAAGTGTTTGTTCAGCCTGGATGCTGCTAAAGCCCATACAAGAGTTTAAAAAAAAAAAAAAAAGCCTACTATTTTAAGTCTGGTTACACACCGGTATGTTGTGACTGCAGAGAGCAGAACTTGGATGAGAACCGCTTTCCCTGCTGGGGAGGAGTATAGTGGTGGCCTGGGGTGAGGTGCCAGATCCTCAGCCTAGGGCAGATCGGTGTGAGAGCATTTTAGTGAATGGAACTGCCTTCTTTTTTACGTACCTGAAGACCTTGTGCTTATAACTATGTTGAAGAGTTTGGGGTTTCCTCCTTGTACGCAAATACAGAACCATGAACTGGAAAAATGTGGGGTTTATGTTGCTGCGTATGACGTCATTATGCTACGCGCATTTGTCTGTATAGGAAGTGAGATGCCAGTCCCAGTCCCACAAGTGACAAATGGCATGGTGGCCTGCTGTGCAAACACACTGCCTCTGCCTGACAGTGGTCTGGGGCTGGGTGGTTTGGGTGGGGGTCCCTACAAAAGCATTCTCATGGAAATCTCTGTATTTATTACATTAACGAGGCGAGAAGGATTTTGATTTTTTTGGTACTTAATTGCTGACGTTGATCCTTTTCCGCTTGCTCTGATTTTCAAGAAGTTAATTTCTTTGCTTTCATTATGAGGTTTAAAACTTAAAACACTACCGTTCACGACCGTGAAATGTAATCCGAATATCAGCTGTAACTCAGTCTGAATTACGTTCACAAATAAGTAGAGGTCATTGTAGTATACTCCACTAGCAGTTAAAATTAGCTTCTGTCAAAGCTAACTGCATTTCTTAACAATAAATTTTATCCAATAAAGTCCTTGGGTTTTTTCCCTCTTTTATTTGAATGGCAACCACAGACTACTTTAATCGCTTTGTAGATGCACTCAGAATTTACTGCAGCAGCAAGTTGGAGAGAAAAATGTTTGTGAACAAGAATTGGAAATTGCAGGCATTTTTATTGTAAATAGTTTGACTGAAAAGATGGTTAAAATCCAGTAGAATGAATAACAAATATAATTTGATGGACAATAAAATATTTACCATCACATGCTGCAGCTGTCTTCAAGGGACATAAAATGTAATTCATTCATACTGTAATCATGCTGCAGAAGTTTGCAATCTGCACCTTATGGATCACAATTACCTTTAATAGTTTTTTGTAATAATTGTAGCTGAGTATATCTCCAATAAAGTTATGGTCTGTTCACCTTGTATTGTCTTTTTGCTTTTGTTTTTAGTTCCTCTTAATCTTACCCTAAGTCTTCTAGAGTTTACAAAAAAAAATTACTTTGCGGTCTCTGTCTAAATAAAAAAAAAAAAGGTGAAAACCTTATTTCTTGACCTGGTTTAAAGACAAGCCTGCTTGTCTCCTTCCTCTGATGAATGAACTGTCTTCACAGCTACGTGAAGACTCTTAAGGGACACTGGGGATAAAAATGATGGTGTACATGCTGCAGTTTGATCTCTGTGTTGACCATTATACCTGCAAAATTTCGGTTGGAGCTGGGAGGCCCCTGAGCTCAAGGGTTCGCTAACACGGGTTCGCACCTTTTGCCATATGTTTTAAGAAGACCATGTTAATATTAGCTGATAGGCTCAACATTAATAACGGTAATTATTTTTTTCCGTTTGTTTTCTGTTAGGGTTTGACTTAACCTGAGTACTGAAAGCTTTGTAGAGTGCTCTGACCGGCACACCGGTGTCGCGTCTATGTTTTACGGAGACAAGACAGACCTGCCAGTTTGAGGAGCCTGCCTTTTTGAAAATTCCTTTCCCGAAGCAGCAGTGGGTTTCTTGGCATCTGCAATGGGCAATTTCTGCTCCACATTTTGTCTCGGGTTATAGAGAAAAGCCCGCTGACCGGCCGATGGGCATGGTGGTGCCTTTTTCTGGGACGTGGAGGAAGGACGAAGCACCCAAGTCTTTCAGCGGTGTCGGTTTGTTCCTTGTCTCAGCTGTAATGAAGCCAGCAATTCTCAGCTGAGAATCCTGAGGAGCCCTGTGGATCTTCCGTGGCTTTCCAGCTCTTTTCTTCCAACTCTTCTGGAGTTTTCCAGAAAGTTGAAGGGTAAAATCAGTAAAGGTTCTGCTTCAAAGGCAGGTGATGGCCTTTTTTTTGCCAGTATGGGAGCATCGCCTACTTTGTGTAGATTTTAAGTACAGCTTATTAGTGGTGTTGGAACTGCATGACATAAAATAAAGATTTTTTTTTTTTTTTGAAATTTAAGCTGCTCAGAATGCAGCAATGACTGGGTTTAAGTCAAATCTGGCGTTCCTGCAGAGGGCACCCTGAAGGAACGTCAGATTTGACTTAAAAAGAGGAATAATTAATTTTATTGAAGCTGTGACAGCAAGACACAAGTTTTCAGGAGAGTTACCGCTTGTCATCCTGACAAACCTCGGTGGCCGCTCCGTAGGAACTCAAAAGAGATGGCCTCGATGTCTGTCTGAAGAAGAGTTCACAGGTACTGGTCTCTCATCTCCTTGCTGTAAGAATAAACGTGTTTCACAATTCTGTTAGTGGAGCTAAGGTACGTTAGTTAGTTAGATATTACTCTTCGTAAGTAAAACCATACAGAAAAAGGAATTTAAGTGAAAAACGAGCCGAATGAGTTCCTGAATATGCTGGCCCTGAAAAGAGGCCGTAACAAAGGTAGTTGTCACTCCAGGCCCAGAAGCAGCGGAGCAGATTCGGTGCTTGGCTGGGCTTCCCGTAGCGCCGCTGCCGGCGTCCAGCTGCGGGGTCTGGCCCGTGGAGGAAATCTCCATGTCAGTGGACCTGACCTGCGAGTGGGTTTTATTGTCCTCCTAGCTGTGATTATGTCCTTCCTTATTGTCAAGCATGAACAATACTTTCATTTTGGTGAGTGAAATAACCAAGGACCTTCCATATGTTACGAAAACTATCATTTACTCTGCAGCTCAAGCACCTCCGCTTACCTGGCTTACACTTTTTTTTTTTTTTAACATTACTTTTTAGGTATGTATTTTATGGGAAGCCTCATGCTAACTCTTAAAATGAAGTAATTTTCTTCTGTTAACTTGAAAATTTCCTGTAGTTTTGGGTCCCTGCCCAGCTCCCACTGAAGTCACTGGGAAGACGTCCACTTGGGCTCCGTCATTTGTGTGCGTTTGAACTTAACACAAAGGTCCTTTGGATGTAATAAGTGCAAATTCCAGACATCAAGTAAAGGTTGAGAAATTCAGCAATATGCAAAGGCAGCCTCGCCTCTTTTGCTTCTATTTTTCAGGCTTTTAGGTAAAAAGGGTGGCGTGTGAGCTGGCTACCTCCTTTTGAGCTGGCCCACCTATTGCGGTGAATATCCAACTGCTTGCTCCCTTTTCTTGCCAGATGGGCAAGGTTTAGAGGGAAGGAGCAAGGGCCACCTCCCTCCAAACTTTTGTTAATACGGAGGGTGCTTCAGCTGACTTCAGGCACGTGCTCTGCAGGCATCGGGGCTAGCTTTCACCCCTTTCTTCTGCTGTTGGTGGAGCCATGGCGGCAGCCACAGGGCACCAGTGGGTTTTCCTGCCCTTGGACCACCCTTTCAACTTGAGGTGAGTTGAAGGAGAGAGAGGTAAGTCCCTTCCTCCCCAGCCAGGGCTGGCACTCAGCTGATGAGATGGATCCCACACTCTGGCTTGAAGCTGGAAATGTTCATTCTGGGGCAGTGATGAGGCAAGAAGGGATTTCCTCCAGCTGGAGCATGGCCAGGAGGTCACTGGTACCTCCAGAGTCACACTCATCTCTTGCCGAGGTGAGGATGATCCCCTCTTCTCTGCTGCCGCTCGGCCTAAAACAGGGGAGTGGGGATGAACTGTTGTGGCTGTTCCAAGTGTGGAGACTTCACTCACCTGACCCCAAAGCACCGAGCTGCGGGAGAGGGCTGCGGCGTCACCCGGCCGGTCCTCAACTCTGTATTCCTTCAAGACAGTGTTTTCCGCAGAAGTACCTGAGTGGCACTTTGGCATCAATTTTGGGGTAAGCTTTTTACTTTGTTTTATAAATGCGACCCCAAGTATGACAGAGGAGCGGCGCTATGGTTGTCGGAGCTGCCTGTTTCACGCCTACCAGCGTTAGCACAAGCGCCTGAGCACAGAAATCACTAAGCACAGACATCTGCTGCCGTGTTCTTATACCACAGCCCTCTGCACCAGCCATTTTGCTGTCGTGTACCCACTCTACAGTCACCCGAATTTAGGCAAGACCCAGCTGTCAGAACAAAACCCTCCCCGCGCTCAGTCTCGCCTCAGTATCTCGATAGCTGAGGTCTGCCCTATTCTCGCACATCCGTAGCAATTAATAGTATTTTGCAGCGCCAATTTTAAGTTCAGAAATTATTGCTTTGAGGGTGATTCAGGCTGGAATAGCGGGGCATTATGTCCCTGCCGGCAACACTCATCACCTTCCGCCCAGCTTTACACAGTGCACGTGTTCCAGGCGAGAGAGATGTCCTTATAGGAACAACATGGCACAGGCAGCCGGGCTCCCTGGCTGGCACCCGGGCTGCTGGGCCGGGCCTTGCCAGCAAAAAAAACCTCACCTAAAACAAGGGTAAAAGTTCCCAGGACTCTCCCTTAACAGCGGGATTGAAGTTGCTGGTGGTGGAGATGGGAAGGGATCTGCAGAAGACGTAATAACTGTTTTTTTCCTGGACCAAATGCCTTTGGTGGGCTTTAAAAAGTTGCCCTTTCTGTGGAATCCATCAGCTCGAAGGGTTCCTTCGCCGAGCACCACACACTGCCTGCCGTGGGGGGCTCAATGCCCAAAAAGTACCGGTGTCCTCAGCAGGCACAAGCAAGTTCAGACCTTCCTGGCCCACCTTGCAGAGCTGAATCAAGCACACATCCATGTGCATTGCAAGGGTGCTCCTTGTTTGGTTGCAAGCCCCTAAATTAACGTGAAATAACCATAGAGCAACCCTGGTGGAAGATTTCTTGGGAAGTTATGTTGGCGTATTGGCAGCGTAGCTAAGGTAAAGTGTTACTTAATGCAGCAGCTAAATAAATCACAGCGGAGCCTATGGCACATAGGCAGCAGGAACTACCCTAAAATTGAGTAAATAATCTATGCTAGATACACAGCAGCTGCTGTTTGTAGAGGATATGGTGTGTCGATGTGTGTCAGGAAATCCCAGAAGCTGCAGTGACTGAGGCAAGTGGTGATGGGGGACCTGCACCAACACCGGAGTGAAAGCTGTAGGATGGAAATAATTCGAAAGAAATGTCAAGATTCAGAGACACCTCAAATACCGAGAGGAAAGGGAACAGACCTGGGCAACTCTTTTGAGGGTAACAACAAATTTTGAGGGTGGCAGAGCCCTGGCCCAGGCTGCCCAGGGAGGTGGGGGAGTCTCCGTCTCTGGAGACATCCCAAACCCGCCTGGAGGCGTTCCTGTGCCCCCTGCTCTGGGTGACCCTGCTCTGGCCGGGGGTGGGACTGGGGGATCTCCAGAGGGCCCTGCCAACCCCACCATTCTGTGATTCTGTCATTCTGTGAACTCAGCTCTTAAATCAGCTCCCCAGAGAGGGGTGAGCGCTGTGGAGGAGGGCAATGGTGGAAACATGCCGAGCCAAAGTTGTCTTATTCCAGCATCAGCTTTTAAAGTGACAGTGGGACATGTGTGAGACTGGGAAAAAGTGGCCAGCTGAGGTAGAGCCTTACAAGAAGCAGAGGTTGAGCTTGTCCACCAGGCATTGCAGAAGCCACTCATCAGTTTTTGCCACTTCTAATAAACTTTAAGCCTTGAGTATCCCTGAACTTAGTCCTCTGATGTCCAAAACAAGTCCACACAGTCCAGGGGCCATCTTGCCTTCTCCTGCAAGAGTTTAGAGCTTGTGACTCTTTTTGCGTGTCCCTGCTGTGAGGACTCCATGTCTTAATGGAAATAGCAAAAGCCCTGCCTTGCATCCACAGCAGGGTTGTGGTGAGAAGAGCCATGGCCTGTCCCCCGTGCCAGGACTAAAGGACAGCTTCGGTGGCAGCCACACCACAGAGAGCAGGCACGGTAGGGTTGAGTTTGGTAGGTGGGAAACTGGCTTTGCTGTTAGAGATAAGACTGTAGCTGTGGTCTTTTGGCTTCACTTGGCGTAAAATCCCCTGCTCTTTTTCACTTTGTTGTGATTGCTCACGTTTTCTCATCCCCTACATTGACAGTCTTCTGACTTTTTTGAAAAGACATCTCTGCCCTGAGCCCTCACCAAGATAACGTGTCTCAAACTAGAAAGAAGCAACTGCAGCTTAGGGTTTCAGTTGTCTGGTTGAAATCTAACAGGCAGGAGTCAGCCCACTGGTGGTGATTTTCAAGCTTTTGGCTGATATTTTTGTCAAGCTAAATCGTGGAGTCTCAGAATGGTTTGGATTGGAGGGGTCCTTAAAGCCCATCCAGTTCCCCCCCTGCCCTGGGCAGGGACACCTCCCACCAGCCCAGGCTGCTCCAAACCCCATCCAGCCTGGCCTTGAACACTTCCAAATCTAGCCTGGTGTTCGGAAGTTGGTTCCTCGCTGTGATCAAAAAGGTTCTGAGAAGGTCCTGAGTGAGACCAGGCTGGAGAGACCTGGGGCTAACGTGGAGCCGTAGGGGACTACTTGGGCAATTATGGCAAGTATGAAGAAGCAGATGAAGCTGCAATTGCGGTCAACTGCGGAACACAAACCCTTCAGTGGCGTGGTGGTGGTAACAGCAGTCTTTGCAGGCCAAGTTCTAACTGCGTCAATGGCCTAGCCGTAAACCCACGCGTCTGCCTGATTTTTCTCTAATGTTGCACTATTTTTGGACAAATTCACCCAGTTGCCTACCACAGAGGTCTGTGGTCAGTGGGCTCCCGTTGTCCCGTGGTTTTCTGGAACCGCAGCAGGGGTTATTTTTGGGGAACCTGAGCAATGCAGCATGACAACACTGGAGATGGAGAATTCCAGCATTTGGCTCGATGGACCACGGGGAGGTCCATCCCGTGGCTGGGGCTCATCCCCTGACCTGGAGCTTGGAGACAAAGGCTGCAGCTTGGCCCTGAGGTCAGGACTGCTCAACGGAGACGGGTTATCACGAGGACACCCCGAATCAGCTCATGTCCTGCCAGGGCTGCCTCCACGCCCCCCTCACCTCCAACCGGGGCTATGCCTTTTGCATTGTGCTCCTGAGACTTTGGTACGATTTTCTCCCCTCCCCGTCCCCAGCCATCTCCCGCGACTGTCAGCGTTTATAGCCCCGGTGCACAGTTACCCCCTGCCCTCGCCCCCGCTCCACCCCAGAGGCAGCTGCATTTCCACAGCGAATGAAGCAATTCCTGTATGTACGGTTTTTAAAGTGCCTCGGGACCCTGGGGGAGGGAAGGTGCTATTGTACGAGTACAAGATATTATTAAAACAGGAATCTGTGCAGTGGGTGATAAATTTCAATACTGTATGTTTAATATAATACGACGGTTGTAAATCCAATGAATTACCATAGGTATTTGCTGTGCAGTGTGTTTATGAATTGTTTGGGCAGGTGTTTTTCAAGTCCCAATTTTTCACACGAAACGTGAATTATAGGACAGTTTAATAATATTCCTCGCTAGACTCCAGCATGCCACAATTAGCTGCAGAAATGTTATCACTTGATGGCTGAGCTTGGTTACTGATTAATTTAATGTATGGGAAGGGAAACGAAGAAAAGCAGCGCAGAGAAAAGAGTAAGAAGAGAGTACTGCAGATGTAAACTTTTAGATCTGTCTTTGATCTCTTACAAGCAAATATCTTTTAAAGCGGCAGAAATCAATAGTTTCGGTATTGTCCAACTGTATTTTACATGTGCTTCCATATAGGCTAGAAGCAGTTTATTTTGATTGCAATAATGAAATGGTTCTCTAAAAGTTTATGTTTAATAGTTCTGCTATTAATGTTTACTGATGTGAAGGGATATCTGTACTGCACATGTTATTTGAATCAAACCTTGCCTGATAGTTTTTAAATCAGATCCAAAATAATGTAATTTCAGGATTACATAGAGTCAGAATTTCTTATTTTTACTTTTTACTGACTTCCACATAAAAAAGGCTTATAAGACCTTGAAAAAACCATTTCCTTTCTGTGAAGAAGAGAGAAGTGCTCTCTTTCACTCGTCCATCTGCTTTTGTACTACGAGCTGAATCCCAGCCTGAGCTGACGTTACACGGAGCAGCGCAGCAGTAAACTACCTAGAGGTGGGGCTGGGTAGAGGTTTTAAAACTCAGCGGCTGAAGGACACATCTTCTCCACCCTGGCAGGGTTTTGTCAGTGCAAATCGGGCTGTCGTCAGTTTTATTAAAGTTTATTGCTGGTGCTCTTTGGGGTACGGAGCCCTTTGCTTTTCACGTAGGTGTTTGCAGCTCCGTGGGGTTTGCCGTGACTTAGGCACCTCCGTAGTCATTGGTGGCACCTTCCAGAGGAGTGTTGTTCATAGTTGCTGCGTTCCCACCACTCTGGCTGGCATCCAGCGGGGCTGGAGGTGATGCCCAGCACCTCCAGCCTCTCCAAGCCCCGTCCCATCCCAGCTCGTGCTTCCCGGAGTGCCTGGGAGCTCGGCACCCCCAGGATCAGGCCCATGGTTGAGCGTAGTGTATCTCACCAGCGCAGCGTTACAGGCTGGTAGCTGGGATGGATTTTACTTAAAGCTTTGGTTTCCACTCGAGTGGCGTAAGGGAGGTGTTTGCAGCCTGGCCCCCTCCCCGCGCCGGGCCTAGTCTATGTGTAAAAGCTGCCCTTGTCCCCAGATGATATGTTTGCATTTCATAATTAATGCCGAACTCGACTTCGGGCAGATACCAAAGGACGATTTTTTAACCAGATGTTGCAGGTCACTTGTAAGTTATTTGTCAAATAAGTTTCAGAGCGCGAGCCGCTGCTTTTGCCATTGTAAGCGAAGGCGTATGCTGTTCAGCAGCAGTAATTACAAAGCCAGGGCAACGCAGGGAAAATTCATCTTATTTAAAAGTGTTTTAGTGTCACCAAACATCTTGCTATGCCATTAGGCAAGTTTTGCTAGACACGTTCGAGTTGAGGGCTTTAATTTGTTTGAAGTATTCTCTAAAACAGAATTATGTTGGAGTTTACATAAAATGAGAGAATGACATGAAAAGTTTTAACTTAAGCAGCAAAATATAAAGGCTAATCTTATTTAAAAGTAATATGTGTGTCTTGATTGAGTGCCCAGATACGCTCAACTGGGACATTTTAGTGGAATCGGTTCTAAGCTGTTACACTGAGTTATACAGAGTAGGTTTTCCTGAGCTCACATTGCCAGACCTGAAATACTCTTGTGGCTGCATTTAATAAAGAAACGAAAGTCTTGGGTAAGGGGATATGATTTTTTATGACAGAAGGAATGCAAATAACTTTTAGTCTCATTGCCTAGACCAGGTTTGGTCTGATTTGATGGAGTTTAATAATGACTTATAACCTGTGCTGACAATGTGCAGACCCGCACAACGTCATTTAACTCATTTATTCTGCTTGCTGTAAAAACAAAGAGATGGCAAATAAATATATGGAAAGTTCATTGTTTGTCAGAGGGCCCAAGCCAAAAGTTTTCAGTGACCTTTTAAAATATGGTCCCAGGCTAGTACTAAAATGTCTGTCACTCAGCGCACACACTTGCACAATTTGGCCTTTTAACCCGTGCATCTTGTTTTTCTCTCTTTCAACTGGTTGTATGAATTTCAAATCAGCTGCAGCTATTTAAGTTTTTGCATTGGAGGATTACTGTAAATTGCAGTCTGACAATTACAATGTACAGCGCACAGGAGAGTTATTAATGGATAGGCCTACTGATGGCCTTTCAGCGCTGACGAGGGCCTGGTGTTCCTCACCCGTAATTAGATCCAGTGGTGGGGGCCCGCGCGGATGAGGCAGGGGAGGGGGTCGGCCGAGGAGCGCCGCTTTATCAGAGGAAGATATCAATTGATCAGAGATAGTTACTATCGGCGACGTCTAAATCTCTAATTCACCTTCTTCTTAATGACTTGTATTGGCTTAAGAAGCTAAGTTATTTGACAGCACGGCGCTCGGCTGACAAAGCCGCGCAGGTGGTTTTAATAGAGGATTTCTGTTGCTTGAGATTTTGCTAAAGACGGAGCAACAGTTCAACAGACACAACAGAGGCCAGTAAAAACCCTGGTCTGCTGCGCCGCTCGCCGAGGAGGCCGGCGGGGCTGGGGCTGCAGCGAAACCACCGCTCCCCTCTACGCCGCGCTTTTTATTTTTTTCCCTTCGCAAACCCCGCGCAAGGGTTTTCTCCGAGGTTTCGGTATTTATTTTAAGGAATGAAACTTACGCGGGCATAAATTATGTTTGACAAATGAAAACCCTTGGCGGGGGTAAGGGGGGAGGATTTATTTCTTTTGCTGCCCTATGAAAAACATTTTCCAGAACATAATGTTTCTGAAAAATTAAATATCCTTTTCAGGATGAGGAGAGAGTCCAATGCACAGGAAGAACCAGTAAGCTTGGTAAAAATCGAAGACAACGGTCATTTGCCATTGATAAACCCAGAAAATAAACTGACTGCAAGCCAAGTGCTCCGATTAGGCATGGCATCATGACCCAGAATTTCAGCTTTTTAGTGAAGTAACTCAAGAAGCAGTGGTTCTGTGCGTGCAAATCCAATAAGAGATGGGCACCTCACTCCCCGAGGCACCGCTGATCCAGTCCTGATCCTTTCTAGAAGGATTACAACCACCTGCCGGGAGGTTTTCCATGCAGTAAAGTTTGTGGCCAATCTGACGTTCACGGTATGTCCCAGAGGTTTTTCATTATTATTATTATTGTTATTATTCAGATTATGTATACCCACGGCGAATATAGGATTGCATCTGTTAAGGCTTTTTTTCGGGGTAAACATTTGTTTAAAATCTTGTTCCAATCTCTTAACACATATTGAAGTAAAATCTAATTGAGTAGATCACTGGCATAGGTCGAACTTTCTGTTGTTGTTCTTGAGGGAGAGCTCAACAGAAAAGCAGGTCTGTGAGATTTTGCATTTCAGCCTTGAGTAGAAACACATTTATCAGTACAAGTGTGCTTTTTTTAAGCCATTCTGGAACTAGCAAAGCTGATGGACCTGTCTTCTGGTTTCACTAGCAGGTTCGTGACCTCCCTGCCAACACCACTTCTGGGTTCCTGTCTCGGTTTCGACTAGTGAGCACTGATTTGCCATTTGTACTTCCATCGGATGTGCAACCCATCTCTGTAAGCTATGGCTCTGCAGCTCCCAGGTCAGGGACCGTCCTGAAGTGTTAAGAATAAATAGACTGTGCACCTGTAGCCTATTGTTATCTCAAAGTACCTTCAGAGCGTGCTAATTATGATCTATAAAGCTCTGCGTGTTATGTCTGTCAGAGAAGAAAACAAACACAGAGGGAAATAAGTAACTCTTCCCAAAGCAGTAAATTGTTAAATGGTTCATTAAGCGATTTTCCCAGCTGGGGACAGAGACTGAGCTAGAGCACGGATTGAAATCCTGATCCCTTGATGCTGATGGTGAGAGTCCTGTCGGCTTCGGTCTGCTCAGGAGCTCACCGGCACGTTTTTTGCTTTACATGAGGAGAGCACCCAGGAGCCCAAGTCACGGATGATTTACCACATAATTATAAGCTCATTAAAATGAGAGCTGTCATTTCAGAGCTGACTGACCTAGCTAGCTGGGGTGTCAGCGTCATCCTGAATTTAACTTGGATGTACGAGGAGAAAGCTAACCGGAGAGTGGTGCTGAGGTCAGGGGCTGCCTCTCTGTACTAGGAAGCAGAGCAAAAGCAGAATGATCATCTTCAACCCAAAACGTACCTATTCTGCCATGGGCAATGAGGGATGTCCAACAGCTCCTTTTGGGAACAGGTGTGTAGGTCAGCTATTTGTTATAAAACAGGGTTTTATTTTATAATCCCATGTGCTTATGCCCTTAGACTTCTGCTTTTTGTGTTTAAGTTCTGTTGTGCAAGGAAGATTTCTCCACTCACGTTTGTAAAGTAAACTGCACAGTGAAAAGCTACTACTGACATCTTTGGATGCTATTATTTACTCACAAATGGCTAGTGATGGTGGGGACAATAAGCAATGTGGCTCTACAGGATCCCAGTGTACCACAGAAAGATGTTTTCCTCCTACCCCATGGCTTGAGTGAGCTGCCAGGAATCAGTGTTGGGGCAGGCCTAAGCCTCCGCCGCGCTGTCTGCAACTACGTGCCAAAAAGGCAAAAGTTAAACTTCTCACTGAGGAAGACTTTGGCACCAAGAATCAAGCACAATCCTTTCTCTTGCTGTTAGTCTGTCTTTTTTATTATTTAATTTTCTTTTAAGTATGGGTTGGAATGTTTCAATTACTTTATTTTACTTTACCTGTGTTCAAGGACTTGCTGAAATAATTGTTTTGGATGCAAAGAGCAAACCTTGATCGCTCGGCCCTCGAAGGTGACAGTTCTGGCACGTTTGGAGGGTTCAAAGCAGGGGGGCCGCATTCTTTGCTCTTGTAAAAAGGGGGAACCTCTGCTGGCTCAGTCTGGCTCTGTTCATTTACACAGAGGAGATAGGGCCCAACGGTTTGCTCCGTAATGGTTTCCATAAGAGACATCTCAGCTCAGTGTCTGTAATAGTCTGTGTGGTGTGAATAATGGCCAAGCTGTTAGCAATTTGGAGCAAGCCTGTTAGCACCGTGATCCGATCAGCTGAGTTTCACCGGGAGACGTCGCTGAGCCATCCTGTCGCTCCAGCCACGTTGCTCTTCCAGTTCGCGTCTTCCTACGGGGCAGCATAACATGGGAGCTGCTGGTGTCAGGTAACTCTTCCCCCTTTTGCTGGCCAGCGATGGCTGTGCCCCACCATGTAGTATTCAACAATTCAATAATTCAAACATTCTTATTCAGTTCCATGACTTTGAAGGTAGTTGCTTTCCTGCTTAACACTCATTAGCTAATGACTTTGGGGTAAGCTGGTGAAAAGAGTGTACATGGTCACTGGCCTTATTCTACCAGTGTGCCTATGAACCAAGACCAAAATATGATTTTTTGTGCATCAGAACTTGTTTCTATACCTCAGCCTTCTTCCCCAAGTAAAAAAGTTTACTAATTCAATCTCCAGTGTATATATACACCTATATATCTATATATATATATACACACACTGTATATATGTGTGTCTGTGACTTACTCATTTATGGCTTGCAAGTCAAGCCATCTGACAACAAAGCAAAGAAAACAACCAGCTCCACGGCTTCTGACGCGAAGCACTGCTGCAGAAAGCATTCTAACGAATAACTGACTTCTGTCTTAGTGGTGCCTTCATCTTTTTATTCCTTTTTAAAACAAAGTCTGTTTTGACTGCTTCGCTATCCTGTTAACAGACAGATACACTCAAAATGTTGGCAGTTACGTTCAAGGCTGGATTAATATAGGTTTGTTATTTTACCAGAGTATCCAAAGGCAAATATTCCTACTGGACTCCACCCTTCAGCTGTGAAGCAGGTTGTAAATCATCCCCTTTTTTGTTGTTTTTAAAGTAGTTTAGGGGCTTTAAAATGGTATTTAACGTTATTACAGTCTGCTTGAATATTGTACAATTTCTAACTATTTCTTCTTTTTTATATCCACTTTTCTGCTACTCAGAAGCTTCTAAAGAAAACAATGCAGTCACTACTAATGCCAAGGTGTAGCAGAAGTGCTTATAATGTTCTTAATGACTGTTCTCCCCCAAGTATTTAGGTGCCATAATTTTTACCTTGCTAAAAAACCCCAACATTTACAGAGGGAAAGAACGAAGGCCAGGTTTTCACATTTGTCCCTTTGTCTTTGGGGCTGGAACGGGTAAATTTGTCCTTGCTTCTTTCCCTAGGAGAGCTCCCGTAGGTGCACAGCCAGCTGTCCTTGTCCTCGTGCTGCTCTCCTTAATCGAGCAGTAAAACTATGGAAAAAGAGTTTCTGCATCTGGAAATATGGAAGGAAATGGCTACTGAGTCAGGAGCCAGAAGTTCTGATGCTAGCACATGTTCAGCCACATCCATCAAGCACTCTGTGACCTGTGAAAATTATATCCTAAAATATCCCTGTTCGTTTGTTCCTATTTTGAAATCGTAATGTTTGAATTTATGCTCTTTCCTCAAAGTCAGAGCGACGTAATCTGAAAGCTGGAAGAAACTGTTGTTTGAGCCGATCTTCTTAGATTCTTGACTGAATCTAAAAATAGGGCCCTCCTATCCATTAAGATAAGACCGAAACGCCGGTGACATTAAGCACGGCTAATAGCTTTGGTGGTCTGGTCTGCAAAAAAATGTCCATCCTGTCTAGCAGGGACATTGCGTCTGTCTGCTCTCTCAGACCTGGGTGAGGGGCTCCAGTCCATACACTGTCACCTCCCACCATCTCCTAGCAGCTCCTGTCCCCGGGGGGAGGGACGCAGCCAACACAGGATGTTTCCGAGCTCTTGTGACAAAGCTTGAGTGCCCTGGAAGACCAAGCTGCTTCCACCTCACCTTGTCCTCTTCTGATTTCATGTCCCTGAACCCCCCTGTGCTCTTTGTTTCTACCTTCTTTGCAAAGCTCCTGTTACCTGGTCTCCTGCTGGATCGTGCCTTCCCCTTCGCTTCCTGACCCTGCTCCAGGGAGCGCAGGCAGGAGGAATGCAGTGTGTGCCGGGGACCGCTCAGCCTCGCGGTATGGACCAGCATCTGTGTGCAACCTGCTGGGCAAACCCATGGCTGCCTGCGTCGTCGGGACCATGTTTACAGTCCCAAAGGTAAGCACTAAAAGGTGAAAAAAATGATGTTTTTCCAGTCCCTGTAAGCTAACCACTGCGTAGCTTGACATCCAGCCTTCCTGCCCTCCCAGTGCTGTGCTCCCGCCTCTGCCCCAGCGCCAGCAGCGGTGTTTGCACCCAGCTGAGCAAAGCATCCCCACCGCAGCCCATCTGGGGGTGGTTTTCTGTTTCACGGTTAGCTTTCAGTTGGATCAGGTCCCTCCTCTGACCTACTGCGTAACTTCGGGAGCATCAGCACGAGGGAGAAGGCAGGGCTGCCGCCGGCTGGGGAGGGATGGGCTGACACCAGTCTCCACTCCCCCTGGTTGCGAGCCGCTGGGGGGCCACTGGCCACGTGCTCCCAAGCCGTGTCTCCTGTCACACCAACCATGGGAACACCAGGAGCCGAAGTGTCTGCGTGGGGCCGCGTGGTCCCGGCACAAAGAAAGCGTTGGAAATGGATGAGCGGGAGAGGGAGAGCTGGGCCGTGGCTGCGGCTGCTGGGAGCAGCCCGCAGCTGGGTCAGACGAGGTGCGGTGTGAAACTGAGCCCGCGCAGAGGCGCGGATCAAAGCAGCATCTCAGCGTGCTCATGTCAGACTCTGCAAGCCTTTAGCGATTCACTTCGGTGGTGAGATAGAAGACGTTTACTTAATGCTTCTGGAAGATATCAGTCTGCGTGCTGTGGCTCGCTCCCGCTCACCTCCGTCCCAGTCCCCTACACACACACACACAGAGACGTGCACACACAATGGCTGCTTTGTTGGCATGGAAAAATGCTCCACGGGGAGCTGCACATCCCAGAACGCAGCTCTGTTTGCGTCTCAAGTCATGATGGATCACTGCGGGGAACCTTAAATCTCTGCAGCCCTCAGATCTCTATCAGAAATGGGGGCAGCTGGAGTATGCTCCATTTAACGCAAACTACACGCGTAGCTGGATTCCTTACCACCTTGTCAGTGCCACCCCCAGCTGCCAAGGTCTGAGAGCCCCTGAGTCCCCTGAAACCAAAGGGAGGTGAGGATTTCCTTTGACTTGGATGCAGGTTTTTTAAAGGGAACTTGGGAAATAATTAACACATAATTAACCTGTGGAACTTTCTGCCAGGAAGTATTACTGAGGCCAACCGCTCTGCAGGGTTAGGAATTTATATGCATAATAAGAGGTCCAAAGTGGAAAAGGTATCAGCCTTCAAAGTAAGGAGGACATCATTAACCCAAATGAGTTAAGGAGATGGATTTCTTATGGATAAAATATTTCCTAGTGGTCTATTATGGGATGTCTTGCGCCTTCCTGTGAAGCCTCTGGGAATAGCTACTGATGAAGACAGTAGAGCACTGGTCTGATCCGCTCTGGCAAACATGTTTCCTATTAAATATTCAGTATTGCAGATGTTGTGCTCTAGAGCTAATGGAGCTGCGCTCACTCTGGTTCCTACTGTGCTCCGGGAAACAATTGCTTGTTCAACTGATTTAAAAAGTAGATCTTATTTGATCCCAGACCTGTCACTCTTGTAGATTGCCATTATTTGAGTGATTCATTGTCACTTCATCTCAACTGGCAAGTTGTTCGTTAGAAATGAAAAAATGCAGATGGAGGAAGCCAGTCTGTTTAGGGAGTGAACTTCATACGGGTGTGACATAAAACTGTGAGAATCGGTCAGACTGAAAGGCCACCCAGCCCAAGATATACCTTTGCAGCGGTCTATAGGTGTCTGAGGAAAGAATGTAAGCAGTGGAGTAAGTGTAGAGTTATCCTTCCTGGTAGGCCATCTGATTGTGGCACTTCACGGCTTGTGGACTCCTGGAGCTTGAGGCTGTGTCCCTGCCACAGGGCTTAATGGCCACTGACATTTTTAATTCCTTCTTGAACCATCTTCATATTTCAGCCCCCACCACACGCTGTGGCAGTGACATCCGATGTTGTAATTACACCTTGGATAAGAAGGTGCCTTCTCTTGGTTGCTCTGAGCCCGCTCGTCTCACTTCTTCAGCTCCCACGGGGTGGACGAGAGTGAACAGTCATTCCCATGAGTTATTACAGCTCCAGGGGCATCTCTTATACCTTCTTCCTCCTGCCTCCCCCAGCTTATCACCCAGCAGATCCTGAGACATCTCAGAGCCTCTGGGTGCTCCCTTATTCCCCTTTTCCAAAGAAGAGCTGAAATGCCTCTTCCCAGCTGGGTTCAGCAAGTGAGACTGGGGTTTGGAAATACTGATCTCTGTTTCGCACCCTGCCCCCAGGCAGCAGGTTTGACTCCCATTTCTCCTTGTCCTTACAACAGGTCTAAGCTACTTTCTCTGTAGCGTCTGTGATTTTACACACCTCTGCTGTAGCTCCTTATCCTCTCCAGGCCCATCACACGTAGCCATTTCTTTTCAATCAAAGTGCCTTTTCCACTGACTGCTTCCACGTATGAAAGTCCACTCCATCCTTGTCTTTTACTGCTCTTGATGGACTTTTCTCCAACATGCTTGTTCCCTTTCCCTTTTGCAGTTCTGCTGCATCCTGCTAGAGACCAGGCAGCCAGAAGAGCATCCCGGATTCATGACATGGTGGCCCCGTGCATTTCCACAGCAGGGCAGCGAGCACTGTGGTTGTGTTCTCCTGGCTCTATCAGGCGAAGATAGATGTTTGGTCTAGAAGAGGATCATGTTTGGTCTTTAGATCATTGTGAATCCCAGAGCTGATACTTTCAGAAGACAAACTGCAACGAGCTGCAGTTCTCTTTCCTCATTAGTTTTTGAGCCTGCTTAAGGAGCACAGCTCCAGGAACAACTCCTTGAGACAACCCCTTGTGGGTATTTTCTCTCCACTGGGGAAGTGAAAAATGGTTCTTCTAGCTTTTTCGCAGGAATTAAACTATGTCCGTATTGGATCAGACCAGAAGTGCATCTTGCCCACAGCCCTGTCTCTCTGATAGTGGCTTGTGGATGCTCAGGGAATGAACCAGGTGTGATACTATGATATTTTCTGTATATGTTTTCTGTATTATGCCATTCTTTACCTTGGGAACTTCTTGGCCAGGAGGTTGCATCTCTTTTGGTTCTCACAGTTCTTAGGGGACATTTCCTCTGTTCGCTTTCACATGGATTTTAAATACCTTTTATTTCAGCCATTTATTAACCTGCAGAAACAACTTGCCCTTATCCTTAAGAGCCCAGTCTGGGTAAAAGAGGGTAAAAGCTCTTGGGTTTTGACCATTTTTTGAAACTCCAGACTCATTCATCTGAGACCCATAATAGCCATTAACATAATTTCTTTGAAAAGTATCCTTTCCTAATCTGGTCTCCTTGTCCATTTGTCTATCCATGTCAGAAACCCAAGGGGGCTGCAGCTCACGAAAACTCTCCAGTTGAGCTTGAAATTGGCAGCCCCGGAGTGCTTGGAGAGCAGGGCGAGGTGCCGGGCTCTCGATGGGTTAGTCAGCCTTCTGCTGCCGCGGCTGCACTGTTATCAGTCCCCGGCAGGCCAGATGAAAGCTAGCTCCGCTGTCTGCTCAAGCTGCAGTCACACCTCCAGGTTGCAGCGTAGACACCCCCTCCGTCTGAGAGTGTTACACTACACGAGTGCCTCCAGTTACAATAAATTTTCAGTGAAATATTAAACACTGGCATATACAGTTTTTTTGGCAAAAAGAAGCAAAAGCTGGAATCTGAATTTAAAACTGTAACGCAACAAGCGAACATGCAGATTTATGGGCTTAACAAACACATACAACTTTTGAGACGTGCCTAGCAGACATCATGCTTTTAAAATGTCACAGTTCATGTAGCTGTCACTTCAAACACGAAGGAAACTGGCACACCCAAAGTGCTAGCAAGCTCTGGCTGGACAGTAACAAGACTCAGAGGTCTAAAATTAAAAACTGTCCAAGAAAACGTATAACTTCTTAAAGACCTCATTCTGAATGTTTTATACCACGCTCCAGCTTGCAAAGAAATGGTTATCCGATCAGCTAAATAGAAATGAGATGTTTCCACCGCACCTTCGGCAGAGGAAACAGAGCTGTTTGTGATGGAGCAGCTTCCAGGGGGCGTGTTGGGAGCCCTGCTGATTGAAGAATGTCTTCTCCTGTGAGGTTTGCTTGCCTTTCTCTGGCCGATGTCTCATCAGTGATGCTGACGTGTGTTTTACGCAGTGGCCCATCTGAATGTCACTGAGGAATAGGATGTATTCTAGTTCTGCAGTTATCAAAAGCCCCGTTTAGGTTCACAAGACAGATAATTTTTCTTTCTGCTACAGCATTTTAGTAATGTCAGCTTGGAAACCTCATGGCAGCCTGTTTCGGCAAACGAGGTACACTGACCTAATTGAGACCTCTAGTATAAACAGACAAAACTCCCTGGGTTTTGAGACCTGCTGCCCTTCTCCTCCGAACAGCAGCAGACAGACACCCCCGTGGAAGCAGCTTTCTCCCGCTGAAATGCACCAAACCGTTTGATAAATGAACCTTTTTCTTCTGGTGCTCCAGAAAGTTAAAATAAATATCAGAAACCAGAATACAAGAACACGTATTATGAATTCCAAGCAGACTTCACTCTTCGAAGAGCCATGTTTGTGTTTGAGTTTGGGAACTTAAAAATACAAATTTTCTGGTGAGCTGAGACAGGGGAGCTCTGGAGAGAATTTATTCTCTGCTAACAGGATATTCTGCTGATGCACAGCATTAAATAATCCTAGATCAGATGTTTTAAATGTTATTTTCCATATACCTGGGTGTAGTTTTACAACCAGCCTCTCCCTCCTCCTCATCCCAGAGACGCACTGCTTGTATTGGATTTTCCTGCCCGTTCCCTTAGGGTTCGTTGTCAGCCAGATCAGCTCCCCCATCCAATTGACCTCAGCCCCTCCAGCCCTGCTGCGAACACAGCCAGGGGCAGGTATGCGTGGCCGAGCACGAAGGAAAGAACGCCTCGTGTCCTTTCATCTGGAGGCTCTATATTACCGTTTTCAAACCTCTGATGCAGCTGATGGACACTAATTAGTGCACTGACTACCACGTTCCACTGAATTCCTTGTTTCCCTTGTTGGGTCTGGGTACGCTTCCAGCCAAAGGTTTCTACTGGCTATGGTGGGACTTTGCACTTTGGCTTAATTAAAGCACTTACCAGAAGCACAGCTAGGTCTTATCTGTAAATGTGGAACCGTGCTCGAAGCACATTAGGACAAACAGTTTTGTTGTGGTTTCCTGTGCTAAGAAGGGTTCCTTTTGTGAGGCAAATGGAAATAAAACAGAAAGGAAAAAAAATACTATTCCCTACTGGGATGAAGAAAAATAGGGAAGTCCACTAAAGATGTAAAAAAAAAGACAAGAAAAGAAACAATTCCTGCATTGCCACCAAGGGACACAGCAAAAAAGAATGTTGTCTCTCACTGTTGGTCAAGTTCCTTTTCTTGCCTCCCCTTAAAGAATTGAAGACAGCGGCAAGAACTGCGATGCTGTTGCAGTTCTGAGCTTTACTGTTCTCCGTTCTTTCCTCTACCAAACAGGCAGGCCCCTCAAAAAAAGCCGTTTAGTTCATGAAAAGTTCAAAGATTGCTAACTTGTACATAGAAAGACTGCAATAAGAGATTTTAATTAAATTCCAGACTTGTTATTGAGTTAGAGTATTGTCACAACAGACTATTTTGTTTTGGAGAATTTTTTTTTTTTTAACATGTAGCATGAAACTAAGTAGGGCAAAAAGAAACTTCTGCAACAAAAAGAGAACGAGAGGAATTTCCAGTCTCTGGGTTATGAGATCCTTTTTGCTCAGAGTTTGTAACAGGCACGAGGTGGGATACAATGCAGTATAGTACTTTTTGAAAAACACTAGACAAATACTTGCAAAAAAGGTAGTTCTTGCTTTCACAGATAACTTCCTTCTCATTTGAGTAGGCAAGGCTCCTTGCTCGTGACTGCAGAGGGAGGGTTACTGCCCAAAACACAGCAGCAATTTTATCAACGGGGGGCAAAATGTACACAATCTCAGCTGAAGTCGAGGATTTGCTTTTCTTTGAAGCAGTTACCAGGAGAGCCCATCACAGGCTTTTTAATGTCTTTCCAGTATTTAGGGCTGCTTTTCTCAGACTGAGTCCCACGGTTGGATCCTTGGGAACGCAGCTGCCAAAACCATGAATTCTCCATGTATGACCACATGTCCTGCATGTCTTTCCCCTTCCAGTGCATGTGTATCACAAGCCTCCTGCTTCCAGCTGGGCTGATTAGGTGTGTGGCTAGAGTTGACCGGCTAGTTGGGATGATTTCTTTAATTACTCCACTGGGAAGATTGAACTATTTCCCTAGCTGTGTCCAATGAGCTGGCCATGTATTTGACACCCTCTATTTACAAGGAGATGACAAGGCAAAACATTTGGTATAGGGTGTAATGGATGGATGGATTATGCAGAAATTTGGAGGCGGAGTAAGCAACATATTTAAGAGGGGTACACATGTGTAGATTGAAATGCTTAGATTAAAAGCCTATGAAAGATTTGAGTCGGTTTATTCCTCTGCAGCCCTAGATACCAACACAAAATAGGTGGCTCATGGAGAGTGCTTTGGGTTCCTGGAGTATCTTCCCACAGACCAAAGGGGTTTTGAGGCTGGGCTCAGGTGAGAAGGGAGACTTGTGAGAGGCAACAGGTCTTTCATGTGCCAGTGGCCCTTGTGGTGTCACAGGGAGTTTTTGGAGGATCTGGAGTCTCTTCTGAGAGCCCCATGGGGATCTGTGGTGTCTTGGCTGCTGGGTAGATCAGGGTAGATGTTTGCACTGACGCCTCCCAGCACTGAGTGCTGTGCTCACAACCCCACCGAAAGCGTACAAAATAAGCTGCTTCTCACCAAAGCTTTTGTCTTTGGCTAAGAGAATTCATAGGAAAAGCTCAGAGAAGGAAAGCCAAATGCCCGGTGGGACGGCGCGGTGTGGGCAGGCTGTGTGGTGACAGCCTCTCCCCTGGGACGCCACACGTGTGCCTGGGCAGATCTAGCAGGGGGCACGGCCCCTGTTACCCTCCACTCGGCAATGTACCTTTGTCACCACAAGGCATTACATATTCAATATCTCACAAGACTTGTATGACTTCCAAGGCCCATAAGTCACGAATGAGATGAAATATTTTTTCAAAGTGTAAAAATACCCTTTTCATCCCAGGGACGGCAGCCCTGGGCTTTTACATTGCTTCTATCGTAGAAGTTTCTCCTGAGCCCAGATGATGTCTGTGGTTTTTCTGGTTGCCCATTAAGCCCTTTCGTGACCCCTTTAGCACCCCACAGGTGGTCTGGCAGACCTTGGTCCTGCTTCACCGAGTGGAGAGACTGCAGGTCCTGCTGGACCTGCCTACTGACATTGATGCAGAAAGCTGCCCACACTGCCTTGAGCTGTAAAGCTCTCCCATAACAAAAAAATAGGTTTACGGACAGGGGATTGTTGTGTGGTGTACTGGTAATAGCTTTCTCCTCGTAGAAATATATATTCAAAAAGATATAGAAATGTTGAGCTGTCAAAAAAGTGATTGAAGCAGCCACCTATTATCTTTCAGGGAAAAAAATGCTCATTTATCACTGACCATCTTCTCCTGACGTGGTTATCCCCAATTAGGCTAAAAGTGCCAGAATTACAATATAGTGTCTGCCAATTTGGCTTTACAATGGCTTGATAATTATAGAGCAGGAAAATAGTATGTCTGGAAGGGTGTTAACTGAAGAGCAAGAGGCCGTGTAAATAAACTTGACAATGATATAGAAAGGCAAGAAAAAGACACTACTGGATAATAGCGTTATGGTGTATAGGAGTTATTTACATGCAACCAGAGCTTGTCACAAATAATGAGAATTAGAGGAAAGCCCCTGCCCTTGCATGCCAGGCTCGCTATGGAACCTCTTTGCCTCAAAAATGCAAACATGGGAGTTTAATGTGCTTTTTTGTGATGAACAGTGCAGAAAATCAAAAACTATGTCTTCTGACTGGGCCTAAAACGTGGTCATAGTGTCAGCCTCCACCCACCAGCTCTCCAGGCAAGCGCCTCTTCGGAGGTCAGTCAGTTCCAGAGGAAAGTGGGAAGGGGAATACAGGAAGGCCTCATGGTAAAACCCGCAAGAGTTAACAACACTAGATACTACCCTGCCCTTCCCTTTGTCATCAAATAGTGCTTACAGAAGGATTAGACAAACCTTCGATTGGTTTCTATAGATTTCACTGGAGACTTTTATGGCTTCAGAAGGTCTTCAGCCTCTTTTATGTCTAAAGAATATTAAATTGCAGCACAAAATCCTGCATCTTTCACCTACTTAAACTAACAGCTTCTGCAAGTCACTGACAGAGATTGTCTACGTGTAAGCCTGGTCTGCCCGTTTTCTGAAGTAGTTTAACCTTGCTCTGAAAAAATACAAGCTTTCTCTGCTACGGCCTCTTTTGACCAGAAGTTATGATGAGTGCAGCTCTATTAATTATTAGAAAAGTAGATTAACATAGATACAACATTGTACTAACAAATCCCCATTGCTTTCAGCCCGCTCTGAGCATGTGCAGAGTGAGCTGGCGTTTGCCTGGAGAACACTGTGTAAATGTTCTTTTCCCTAAATTAAAAGGAAGGCTTGTACAGCATCCAGCAGAAGGTCCTGCTCTGTGACAGGTCTTTTATCTGCACTGAAAAATAAACAAGGATCTTATCCATAGCTAATAAATATCTTCAGGATTTGGCCCATAGAAATGATAAATGGGATAGGTCTGTCAGATTATGAGGTGTACATAAGATTTCTCAATTTTTTTTCTAACTGTGGCTGTACATTAATGGAGAAACTATGCCAAAAACTACCCAGTATCATGATATCCAGTATATTGCATAATGCACCACTTTGTCAGTAGGAAAAAAAAATAAAAAGCAAACCTAAACAAACAATAATCCTCCTCTGAATGAAGAAATGTAAATTTTTAGATGTCATGGTGACACAGAAAGCCTAAAAACTGGAAGCAAGCTCAGTATTCAGGATTGAAGAGCAGGAGAACCGGCAGCAGTTGCCCTGCATTTTTAAGTAAATTAATCATATGGATTATTTTTAAGTCACTGTCCTGATTTTGTGGGGCTGCACTGCTGCTCTTGCATGGGGGAGATGCAGCCCACTGCCTGTTGCCCCCTCTCTGGAATCACATTGCCTCCCTGTGGTTTTCCAGCAAATATTTTGACATGGGGAAAGTAATGTTGCTCAGTTTCACGTTTTGTTTATTTCTTTTAGGGCAAGCCATCATCTGGGAGTAAGGTGAGAAGCGAGCCTGTGTCAGCAGCCAGCGGATACCGCCTGGGTTGCCGGTGGCCAGTGCAATGCTGATTGGGTTCTCACCTACAGACGCTTCAGCAACATCCAATGTAGCATCCTGCGGTGTTAAACATCCTATGTGAGAAAAGGTCTACCACTCTAAGAGCCATTTCCCTCCTGAGTATGTCTCACACCGACAGTTTTCGGGAAAATTGCAGTTATCCAACTCACCCCATTAAGAACTGTTTTCCATCAAAGCGGACAATGCTCAACCGTAACGAAAGCTTGAGGTGGTGGTGAAGAACTGTCAGTGTATGCAGTAACGTTGTGGTAAAATGGCTTACTGTGCTGCTGAATTTCGGCCTAGCAAGTGCTTTCACCACCCTACCCAGCCTCTTATTCCTCTCTCCGCTTTATACAGTTCCTGTGCCCAGCTACAGTGCCAAGGCTGTCCGTATGGCTGCTTCAGGCTTCAAGAGAGTTAACTGATGTGCATCCGAGCAAAGTTTCAACATAAGTTTTCATCTAGGGAGCATACAAATACAGCCTACCACAGCTGTGCTACACTGCACGTCTTCCAGTCTTCCCCTCTAGTCAGGTTTCATATCTCTATCTAGGGATACGTAAATATTTCGGAATCTGGCTTTAAGTGATGAAGGTGCCTCAATACCACCTATTTTCTCTGCAACAGGCCATATTCTCCCTGACTTCTTCATGCTGAGGCAATGCAGCTGAGCATCCTAACCCCATGCCATCCCATGAAGGCGCCTCTCCCGTATTTTACAAGGTTGAAGAGCTCTTCCCGTCTGCCTTTGTCCCGCTCCCCTGCCTTCTTCTGTGCATCAAACCCTCCAGCCCCACGCAAGGTGTCTCTCTGGGTAGATGCCTAAATTTCACATATTTTGAGACCTTCCTGGCACGGGGGGTATATTCTCTCCTCCTACTTTGCTGTGGCAAAATAGGCTGGGTCTGTGGCCATCTGCCTGCCTCCCGGGCAGCCTTGTGTTGGCCAGGCACCTCTCACCACGTGCTCGTTCATAGGAGACCTTGAACGCTGTACAGCAGCGTGTGTCGTTCCTGGTGGTTTCATGTAATGGCAACCTGTATAAGAACGGAGGTGTGTCCCTCTGTTCTTCATCATCACATCACTCAAGGTAACTGGGATGAGCCAAAGTCTCAGAGATTTTGGGGTTTCACATTAACTTCTCCTGGTGATGCACCCAGAAACTGAGAAGTCCTTTTCAGGTCCTATTGCCTCGAGAGACTTGCCCTGCTTTATACCCTTGAAAATGGCTATATTAGGCATAAAAATGGCAAAATTCTTTGCTGGATCTCAGCTGTTAAATCTTCCTGGCCTGGCACCTTACTCAGACGTTTGAGTTCTTCCCTCCTCACTCGCATACCCCATGGCCTGGGGGAGTCAGGCATATGGGCACTTTAAAAACATCCCCTTAGGAGTCTGTCTGCTTCTCCATGCATTTAAATACTTACGAAACCCTGGCCTGCTGGCACCTTAACAAGTTTTATCTCTACATATTTCACCTATTTCCAGGAGCACCCAGAGTTTGGGAACACAGAAGGTGGTGGTGTCCCTGCAAATTCTCGAACCAAATGAGCTGGTTACCAAACATATCGAATAACTAAGAGAAAATTAACAAGCTAATAGTACGACTATTTTATGTCCTTTTAATGGCTTGCTTTCATTTCCATTCACTTGGAAAGAAACCGTCTAAATGGCAAAAATAAATACCTGTAGAGTCACTGGGCCAAAGACATTCCTGATGTAAGGCCAATGAAGCTACACGTGGGACAAATTTAGCTCGGTGGTTTTCGTTATGCCTGTTTTCCATGTCAAAGGACTCACAGCTGATAGAAAGCACATCTCAGTACATTCACGCCGTCTCTGAAATGAACCCCTGTTTCATGTAGTTTAAATCTGAAGACATGCTATATGTTTCATATTTCACATCAGAGCGCTGTATCCGCCCACTTCTGACCTTCGTGATGCAATCACCCACGAAAGCTGGTGTAGCTGGCCTTTGGGGGATTTCTGCCTCTTCAGACATGCCCCAGCGAAGGGAGCAGTGCCAGGACAGGGGGATAAATGCCCCAGCACAGTGAGGTATAAAGCAGAGTTGTGAAAAAGGATCCAAGACCAAAGCACCGGAGCCTCCGTCCTGTGCCTCCCTGCAGAAGGGATCATGGGGGCCATCGGGAACAAGGAAGGCACTAGAGCAGGATGGATGCTCTACACACGACACAAAAGCAGTTTGCAGTTAGTTACCTTTCTCTTCCCTCCTTATCACCCTCCCCCCACCCCTGCTGTTGTGAGGCCAGTGTGTCAGATCCCAAGGATGTATCCCAAAATATTTAGCTCATTTTGTACATATTACCTTCAAGTAATCATACACCACTGAGTCATACATCATGGGATTAACAATCCTACACATGGTATAAACAGAACCTAAATAAAATCCCAGAAAAAGGATATTGCCTTTTAAATAAGTCCTGACAGCTGTGGAAAATATTATGCCCCAATACAACCCTCCCATACGACATACATTAATATGAAGAGAACCCCAAACTGTTCCTCTGGATATTTTGTAAGGTTTTATTTTATTATGGATTGGACATATTGAGGTAAGACTATAATCTTATTGTGCTCTGACCTGTGTTTTTACTGCGCTGTATAAACAGCAGTTACTATGTTAGATGGAGAAATGTTTACAGAAAGGAGAAATAAAAACAAACGGATTTATTGTGTTGCAGAAATTTGAAACAGGGCCGAAAGGCTGCCCATGTGTTTTGTGCTCGTAAGACCTTTCCCTGATGGAAACAGACAGCTTAGACATGACAGAAGCACGGAGAGGTCCTGCGCTATCAAAAATAAAATGTAATATCCGCACAGCACCGCCTCTCTGCAGCCGGCCTCGCCTACAATCAAAGCCCTTGATACGGCTCTTGCGGTTGTCTGCTCACATACAGCAGGTTTGGGATCTAATTTTTTTAATAGATTTTGAAATTGCTTTTAAGTGCTAGTGAAAAGTGCCAGATTGACAGCTCTGGAGTCTGGAGTCTCTTTTTAACGGCAGAAAGAGTACAGCGCGGGAAAAGGCAGAACAAACTTCCTTCCCCAGCCCCATCAGTGCCAGGGAGGAGGGAAGCTCCGTGGGTTATCCTTCCCTGCCGGATTCTCCGATGAAAAGAGGGAGCAGGCACCCACCAGCCTTCATGGGCTTCAAGGTGGCACCCATAAAACTGGACCAGGTACGCAAAGCCCTGGGGAAAGCGAGTCCCTGTTTGGGGAAAGCCTTCTCTCCTCCTCTCCGTGAAAATCTGAGTTTTTCCTCAAGACGTAAGAGCTCATTAGGGAAAGCTACACTTTTTCACATGTCATGGTTTGGCTTCTTTTTTCTGTCGACATTTTTATTGACAAGCATTATCAAGATCAATGCCAGCATGATCGTTTAGATTTTTCATTTTTCCAAATTCTGTGTTTTTGGCAGAAAAGGAATGCTAATAAAAATGTCAGTGATATCCTTGATACGAACGTTGATTAAAAACATTGTATGCAAAATCTTCAGCTATAAAACATACAAGTGAAAAATTGGCCCATTTTCAACTCTACAAAATGGAAACAATTTTGAAATTTTTAAAGATTTTTCTGTTTTACATTTCAACCAGCCTTGCGATCCTCCAAGTAAAATCTCCACAGGCTGCTCAAAAGTGGAAAAAACCACCCTCTTAAAATGAAATCCTGGCCCCATTGAAGTCATCTGCAAAGCTCCAGTTGAATTCAGCCCAGCTAGAATTTCACCCCTTATTTGTATACTGAGCAAATCTGATCTGGAGTCGGTAACACATAATAAACATGGGACCCTAGGATGCCATTTTTAGTCACTTTTCAGGGGAGAGCTGTGCTTTAATTTATTTTGTCAACTGTTTCCACTTAGGTTTTTCCTATTAATGCTTCTGTTACCCACTGCACAGTAAGGTTATACCTCATATAAGTTCTTCTTCTCCCTTAATAGTTGTGGTACTTTTGCAAATGTTACTCTCTTTAATATGTAATTTCAGAATAATGAATGCTTGTCAAGCTGATTTTTTGCTGTCTTAAAATGAGTGGATGTGTTGAGCAATTTGCGCTAAGAAACAGGCATGGTATGACTTAAAAATGACAGTGGGACCACAGAACAGGCTGAATTATCCAGAGCATCTTCCCAATAATCAGATGTCAGCTATTTGTCTGTTAAAAGGATGGCTCAGAATTCGTGATACTCCAGACGAATTCTGTCCCTTTCAAATCTTCATTGTACATTGTCTGTGTATGTGAGAAAAATTCATTTCTGAGATTAACTGTATATCAGATAAAACCCTGAAAAATTCTGACAGCCACCAGGTAGGATGAGGAAGGTGACACGCATCCTTTCACCTTCATAGAAGAGGAGACCATAGTCCAGGCGCTGTTCTTAGTAACACCAAGAACAGTTTGTAACATTAAAAAAAGCAGGGATGTGAGGGGATTATCCTGAAGTAAGAATTAGTCAGAAAACAGAAAAAAAAGTGATGAGGGATTTTCCTGGTATTTTTTTCTCTTTTGGCATTGAACAGTACAAATCTCAGAATTACAGAACCACAGAACAGTTTGGGTTGGAAGGGGCTTTTAAAGGCCATCTAGTCCAAAACTGCTGCAATGGACAGGGACATCCTCAACTAGATCAGGTTGCTCAGAGCCCCCTCCAACCTGACCTTGACTGTTTCCAGGGATGGGGCATCTCCCACTTCTCTGGGCAACCTGGGCCGGTGTTTCACCACCCTCAGTGTAAAAAACATCTTCCTTCTATGTAGTCTAGATCTACCCTCTTTTAGTTTAAAACCATGCTTCTTTTGATGCAGCCCAGGATATGGTTGCCCTTCTGAACTGTGAGCATGCATTGTCATCTCATGTCCAGCTTTTCAACCACCAGTACCCCCAAGTCTTTCTCGGCAGGGCTCCTTTCCATCCCTTCATCCCTCAGCAAACTTGCTGAGGATGCATTTGATCCCACTATGTCATTGACAAAGATATCGAACAGTACTGGTCCCAATACAGACCCCTGAGGGACACCACTTATCACCGCAGTGATGTTTTCTTCACAAAAAGAGGAAAGCTACTTCTGACCTAAAGTACATCATGACTGCTCAAACAAATTCTCCGAGGCTGTAGTGGATTGCCCAAACTGGAGATCTCTGTTAACTTCCTCCAGCTCAGCCAGAAGGTATGGGTTTGGTTCAAGAATTGCTTCTTGGCCTTTGTTATTTTATGGCTTTTGTTACATCAAAAGTCAGACTAGATAATCACAACAGCCCCTTTCAGCCATCAGATCTTTGCATCTATGATACAATTTTAGAAAAACCCTACCCTGACTCCAATGGGTCACATGTGGTGTTGGTGAAAGTCAGTAGAGAATATTGCCTTCTGAGGTATGTGTGCTCTCAATGTATCGATGTACAAATAGGAGCGGTGTGCGAAGAGAAAAATAGGTGAGCGTTTGTGTGAGTGTACGAATGAAACAAGACGATGCACTACAGAGCGAATGAGAGCTTGATAAAATGAATCTCTATGTAAAACCAGCCATCTAATGGAAAAAGAGAGAACAGATGGTGAAATAACTCTCTAAGCAAGCTGCTGCTTTAGACTCTGGCCTTCCACAAACAAGTTGCAAAAATTTCTGATCCATGCATGGTCCAGTGATTAAAGAGAAGAAATTCAAAGGAAAAAGTGGGGGAAATCAAAGAGGGGGGAAAAAGAATGCATAAAACCCCAATCCAGTTTAAGTTTCATAGTGGAATATCAAAGCAATATTGAAATATAGGAATATCAAATACCAATACTTTATTTTTATGTTTTGCATTTACTGAATCAGTTTCAATTGTATGAAGCCCTCTGCCCTTAAGCCCCATGATATAAATTTTATTGGATTTAAAAGAAACAGATTGGGAATCTGGGACAGAAATATATATATATTTTACCAGTACAGATTTTATGGTTTTGCCAGAGGAAGCTTCAAAACTGTTTGAAGTGCTGCTTATTTAGTACTACTAACATATTCAGGAGTTGGGAATGGGAAGAAGGAGAGATGTAAGGGAAGGCACAGAGATCTGTGCAAAGACAAAGTGACAGTCTCCCGCTGGAAGCAATAAAGCGATCAGAGGCTGCAAGTGGGCCTGGGGAGGTGGAGGTGGTGGAGAGAAGGGGCTCTAGCTGCCAGCAAGGCCAAATAAAGTTTCCACCTAATTTTTTCTTTGTCAGTCTGAGGGTGAATGCTCCATCCTCCTCATCAGTCAGTTGGGATGATGATGGCCATTATCGCCCTGTTGCCAAACGCTTGCTGGCAGAAGAGCAGCCAGATGTCCCTTTGTGGTTGCTGCCCAAGAGCTTCATCCCTCATTTTTGAGACAGGGTGACTGTCTAACACCTTCCCTGTGACCAGCTAGCAGGCACCTAGCCCAGTACCGCCTGAACCCCTCGGGCACACAGTGGCACTTAAGGGTGCCTTAGTCAACATTCGAGTTGCTTATTTCTGTCTCACGGTCAGTAATCAAGTGAGAGGAGAAGCAGTAAAACACTTCGTCTCTGACTGAAGCTTTGCTCTCCACTGGGTCTTGCAGGAGATCCTCATGCTTTGCTTGGGCAGATGTCTTGCATGGGAATATGGCCTTCAAGCCATCCTGGAGCAGGTCCAGGAGAGGTCCTGGGCACAGAAATGGGGCTAGTCACCCTTTTTAACCCCAAATATTTCCTGAGTCTCTGAAGAAGAGGTGCCAGAGGCAACCTCTCTGGTTTTCAGGAAAAATGTGATTGCAAAATTGAAATCTGCTACCACTTGTAAAACTGACAGCCAGTGATCCCATTGTCTGTTAACAGTTTCTGTCACCATGGTGGTGGGGGAGCATGCATTCATATTTTCCAAAGACTGGCTGTCTGCCTGGCCACCTCCATTTCTGTCTCCTACCAAGCCCTTCTGGCCAGGGATGGAGGCTGTACCACCGGAGGGCTTAGGCTGCAGCTTCATCAACTTTAAAAAAGTAAAACTCCATTCCCTATGGAAAACCACTTTACTGAGAGGATGAACAGCTCGTTGGTCGTAACTTCTCATCCTGCCTACTTCAGCTGTGTGTCTCTTGAACTGGCTGGCAGCAGAGCCAGGTGATGGTGAGGACCCAGATGCCTGAGCCACTCCACAGCAGCAGTCATCATTTAGGATGTTAACGAGGGGAGGGAATTAGTCCCCATTTTACTCTTTCAACTCTTGTGTTTGAGAAGGCAGGAGAGCAAAAACTCCTTCCTGAAGAATATAAGGAATGGTGGAACAATGTGCAGAAGGGAGGGGAAGCTCTAATATTTCCTAAAAGTTTGGACTATGTCAGTGTCTCCTGGCCATGGGGAAGCTCAGGAAGCCACAAGCTCCTGAACTTCCTTAGGTGAGGCAGGTAGGGGCAAGAAGATGAAGTGTATAGTTGTGGTGGTGTCAGCAGTTGATCTTGGACACTGAGGAATTTGTATGTCTCCATCATCATTGGTTAAGGAAGAGGTGACAAATGGACCAGCCTACCACAGAATAAGAGAAATGGAGTTGTTCCTGAGGAAGGGGAAGGTACTTGGAGGTAGCTGAAACTGAAAGCAGAATGGGTGTCAAACTGCCTTTCTTGAAACATGTGTCAGTGATTGGTCTCCTTCAACCATGTGTTTCCTGAGTGTCCCCAGAGCTGCTCGGGCACAGGGGGAAAACAGGAAGGCTGGTGGAAAATTAAGGTTGTGGAGTCTTGTTTATGGCCTCCACTTCCATTACTCAAAAATATTCCAGAACCTCTGCCAGAAGAGGTAAGACCAAGCAGTGAAATCCTCTGCCAAGGATGGGAGGTCATGCAGCTCTGAAAGGTAAGGTTTGAATCTGAATTGCCCTAAATTCACCAAAAGGAGTATTTGCATAAACAGATATACTGCAGAATAATCTGATTTATTTGGGTATTGGTCATTGCAAATGTTTACTAATGTCTGTTTATGTTGCCATCACTAAGTCATTCTGTCCTCAGAGTTTATCTCACCCTTACGCTAATGTGTCAGCGCTTACTTGTCACTAAATTACATTTTATATATGTAATGTCTTTAATAAGAGATAGTCCCAGCAAATAATTTCTAGAAAAATATTTTTGTTAAGACAAGTCCTGAGTTCACTTCAGCTGTGTTTGTTCTTCTGTGAACATTGGAGAGAACAACTTGTTAACAGTGATATTTTCAGGAAAAGTGAGTGCTGAGCAGATACTAGAGAATATCAGTGCAAATTAAACTATAACTACGTAAGAGTGCACGTTAACACCTCTCTTGTGGTAATCCAAACAGAGGCAGTAACATGTAATGTGTTCAATAAATTTAATGTTGGATATTTCTCATTGCTCAGTAGATATATTTTTTTTTCACTGAAAAAAGAAATAATTTTCAAGAGAAAAAATATTTATGTTTTTAAACAAATTTTTCTCCTTCTTCTGAAGGAGCCTTTAGTAGCCAAAAAATGGTTCTCTATTCTGGCCTTTCTTTCCTATTTGAACAACGAAACTTTCCGTATAATGTGTTTAAAAATCTGAAAGAATTCTCATGAGATTCTTTGTAGGACCTGAAAATCTAGTGATCAAAAATTACAAGAATTCATCTGAATAAGCATATTAAGTAAAAAAATTTATTTTCCAATTATCTAATTTGAGGACTAAAAATAATTTGTGGAATGATCTGGAACAAAAATAAAAGGGTAACCTATACTCAGTTATTAGTGGGATTTCTCAAAACCACACTGAACATCCCCTACAGGTTTCATGATAATATGAAGCTAGAGTGAAAAATTAATGTCTCCCAGTGATAAAATATTTTTCTTCCTTTTGTCCTCAAGGAAAACTTTAATTGGATTCACTGGACTATGGTATCTAGGCTCTGAAAAGAAGGTTATTGCTATCCAATGTGGAAAATGTCATCCTGTGGGAGAGTAGGGATAACCATAATACCAGTAATGCTGGACAAAAAATCATCCATGTGGCTGACAAAGGAAGACAAGTATAGCATTAAATATTTTTTTTTTTTTTTACTATTAAATTACAATGTGTACTAAAACTTACACTCTGAAACAGATTTTCTTGTGCATAATCCTGGTTAATAAAATGGTTGAAGGGTTTGAATATTTTTTAGCTGATGGTTCTGACAAGTTAAGACTAAATATACATTGCAGCAACCACCGTTGTATATACGTTTCGTGCACAAATGGAGAAAATGACATGTTGACTGTAATTTCATAAGACCAGAGGGATCAGTCTCAGATTCGTATCTTAAGATAAAACGGTGCAATTACCATTGCAGTCCATCTTTCTGGAATATCTTCAATCAAAGAAAAGTCAACCATAATTGTGGATTTCAATGGAATATAGATGCAGGAAAAATGTTTCAGACCACTGTGATTACATCATCTGCATCTTGAAGATCCCGTGCTGTTCGCTCCCAAGCCCGGCACAGCCGCAGCTCGCTCAGAGCATTGAAAAGATCAGTGATACTGTACAGATGAAGAGAAAACAAACAAAAAGCAAATCAGGGCTTATAGGGATTAACTTGCCAACATACACAGGTTTATGACCATCCCCGGGGAGTGGAAGCCGAGGCTCAGGGGTCTTGACCATGGTCCCACCCAGCAAGCGTTCTTCAGGCCTGTGGTGGAGGAACCAGGGTTGATGCCATTGCCCGTCAGTGGGTCCCTCTAATGAGACCGTTGGGCCAGAGGCTCTGCCTTTTTAGGTGGAGAGTGACCTCAGTTTGGAACACCTAAAAGTTTGATGAGAAGAAAGCTCTTATCCTTGAGGAGGGAACTAAATGAGAAGAGACCTGATAAATGAATCCCCGTGTTGGCAGGGCTAAGACACGTGTCCTCTTTCCTTCTCTTGCAATGTGGATGGACCTCACTGGGATGCTCTTGTTCTGGCACCTCCTGCCACAAACTTCTTGCCTGCTCCGGGGCACAGACAGTTGGATCCATCATCTGCAGGACTGTCAGGTCCATGATGGATGGGAGGGGGACGAAAGGCAGGAAGATGGTGGGGAGCAAGGGAGAAGGCAAGAAGGATCCCCCAACACCGTTACCACCCTGAGCTTTTGGTTTCTTTTCCATCCCACAAGGCACTGTGTATACATTGCGTATCCTGCTTCTCAGCCATAATAGACCAATGTGACATGCCACATGTGGTGCCACGGACCCTTTTTATTTAATACACCCTTGGAAAAAAAAAAAAAAAAAGGCAGTGCCACTGCCGTCTCACAGACTTATGCAAGTTATAATAATCACCATTTTAATTTTTCCCACAACTTTGAGGCTTAATAGCTTTAAAATCTTACAAGTTGTAAAAACAATTAAAGCAATAATTTTAAAAATAAGCAGAATGGGACCTTCAAAAGAATGTGAACCTTTAACACTTCACGGTTAAATAAGGGCCTTGTAATACAGTCACTTGAAGGCCAGCCCTGAGAAAACGCAGAAGCATCCTGTGAATTTGTTGATGCTAGTTCAGACAGACTGTTTATTTTCATGATTTCATGGAAGAATTTTAATTTAATGAGTGTTTTATACACTAATGTAAAGCATAGTTTCAACCCTATAATTATAGTGTCAAAATATTTCTGCTTAAACAGCAGCAGCTGACTACAGAAATGTGATTTACATCTGAATTGTATCAGGGGGACAGTGCTAAAAATAATCAGCATGTGCCTCTTAATTGAATAAAAAAATTAACAAAGAATATCAATGTGTATCTCAGCGTAAGTCTTTCTGCCTTTCATTTAAACACTGCTTATTTGCTTATTGCCTTTTTAGGGCTAAGGTTTCCAGAAAAAGTATAGGCACAGAATGGCCGTGTGTCATTTTGCCCACCCGTTTCTCTCTATTGCACACATAGCGATGGGAAATTGCATGAGCAAATTGTCGGTTCCTGTCATTGGGAGCCTACATTTTTTGAAAGTCTCACCATTAATCTTTCAGCTCAGTTTTAAAATAACCAACTGCCATCATGAAACAGGTTTCTCATGCTGCTTAAGGCTGTCAGCAGGTTTTGACCAGTTCAGGCCACATTTTGCTCTTGGAATGGGGTTAGAAATCTTTTTTGTTGTTGTTACTGTTAGAGAATTCATCTTTTGAGGTAATGCCTAGAGCAGGGCAGCTTCAGATGGGAGAAATCTTAGTTGCGTGCTCCCAATCTGTTTGCACGGCCCAGCCACACCACTAGGGAAGGGAACGCAACCCGCCTGCAGCTGCCCTGGTCTTTCTCTAGCCCTTGTCCATCTGCAAGGCAGGATTGTTCTCTGTTTGTCTTACAGTTCCTTCTAGAGGCCCTGGAAGAAATGGCATGTCGTTGTGCTGGGTGGTTTGTGCACTTCCCAGGGAGGCACAGTCTCTTCCCCAAAGAAAGTACAATCTATGTCCAAGGCACACAGGGGAAGGACCTTTTCCTTATTTTGGAAACAAAGGACTGATGTTGAGTCTACATCCACGTCTACTGTGGATGGAAGAACACGGGATCCTTCTGAATACATGCCTCTGCCATGTGCTGGCTCCCTGCTGGAGAATGCCAACAACCCACCTCTAAAATCTCCTGTGCTCGCAGTTCCCACTGTAAGAGAGGGAAAGGCAGTAAGCGAGGGCACCAAGGGCTATGTCTCCAGTTAGCTCAGGGAACACAAACCCGGGAGCTCATCAGACTGTACACCTGCCCTCCAGGCTTGAAAACTTCCAGGGTGACGTTAACTTTCAAATTCAACCAGGAAATGTGTGATGAAGCAGCTGCTCTTTGCCCAAGATGTTTTGTTTCATTCATGCAGGAGAATTTGGGAGGAAGGGAAGTCCATGATGCTATGTCGCATACACAAGTACGCCCATGTTTGTCTTGTCTTCAACAGATGCGATAGCCTGCTCCTCCTCCTCTGTGCTGCCTGATCTTCTGTGGGTTTAGGTTAAGCAAACCTGTCTTGCTTTCTCAGAGAGGGTTTGAGATAGCTAGCTAGTCTGCAGGACATCCTCACTCTTTCCTCTCAGCTTTCAGCTTTGGGCCAGCTTCTTTGCACATAACAGTGCCCACCACCAGCACTTTCTTTTCCAGCCAGGACGGTCTCAGCAGCCCGCCCCAGCCATCATGCAGCCAGTCTCAGCAGCCCAGGCTCTATCAAGGAGCAGCCCGGTGAGTTACTGAGATCTCCATGGCACGGGCTGAGAGTCAATAGCTGTCTAAAAGTGTTTTGTGCTCTTTGGTTGCTATTTTCTAGCCTAAGAATGTCTGATTATGGCCTTGATCATGTAAGTGATCATGAGTGCATCTGCAAGTTAGAAGGAAGTTTCTATTATGTGTGGCTAAACATTGCATAGATGCATTATATATTGTGTATGGGCGTAGAGGTATATACATGCGTACACACGTGTATATGTGTAAATATTATGCTTCCCTTATTTGATGAAACACAAATTTGGGGTCCTCTAGAATTCAAGGCCTGATCCTGATTCCCGTATATATATTAACTCTAGTTCATTGTATTCCCGCAGCACTAGATGCTCTCCACAGTGCCAGCAATGTGATATGGAACCTTTTTCACAGGGCAAGATTCTAAAGATTTGCTAGGGCCTTTCCTGACACTAGGATCAATGTATGGATGAATCTGGTATTTGTATAGATTTCGATGTCTCTGTGGGAACTGCATATGCTCTTTTTATTTTATACTAAGATTCCACTAAATTGTCCTTTGGATTTATTTCAAAGAAGGAAAAGGGGGGAAAAAAGGCAGTAAAGATTGCTCTTCTTATGCTTTAGTTGTTTTTTTAACTCAATTATATTTTGACAATTCTGTATGAAACTTTGGAGTATGTCTTTGTTTAAGCAGTATACCTTCCATAGGAATAGTCAGTTAAACGTATATGGCTAGTTTCAGGCATAACAAGCTTTGACAAGGGCATTTAGCGGTTGTAATTCAAATCTAATTCAGAACATCTTAGCGCTGGACCTGTCAAGCACTTGAAATGCACTGTAGCTGCAAAACCAAGGGATATGGTCCCAGTCGTGCTCTGTGTGGCATCAAGCTGATGTGTCAACAAGAGCAGTTACAATTACAGGTTCTTTCAAGCATACTAAACTAATTTACAGTACTCTGAAAATGTGGGAAAAGGCCTTGCTAGCACAAAGGTATACGGGCCTTTTAGACTGTGAAGGCAAGGCAAGTGGCATGGCCATTTCATTCAGGAGTTTAAATATTACGCCGTTTCAGTACCACCTTTGGGGAGGGGGGTTAGATTGGTAACTAGATATTTTGCAGATAATAATAGATTTGCCTTGCAGCCATCAAATACCCTTGTCAAATCCCATTAGAATCACATTGCACATTTATTTGAAACCTCAATCTAAAATGCGTGCGTTTGCTAAGTGAGGATGGGGTCCTAATTGCACTGGCACTGACTGGTCCTTTTTGCTTGTCTCTCTTGTTTACCTGATAAATACCATTTACACTGACTGCAAAACGCTTAGGCTGCTTCTTCTTACAGGGATTAGAAAACTTAGTGCAAAGGGAGAGGTCTTTCCAGAAGCAGATCTGCTCCAAGGATGTCCCACAAAAAAACAAGACAGAATTACAGCAACCAACATGTAATTTTAACATCAAGATATAAAAAGACTTGATTTTAAAGTGCACCAGTGATTTAAAGCAGCTGCACACATTTAGAGGGCATAGCTTTAATGTGCACACAAAGGCTAATGGAAGCTTTTACAAAAGGAAAAAAAAAAATCAGGTTTTATGATTTATCTACTTTTTATGCACAACATTATAGGCCCTCCCCCTAGGGACTCATAAATGTGATTTTTACTTCCCAAATTACAAAGCTAGTCAATTATTTGGGAATGAGTCATTCATTCAGAACTGTCTGTAATGGGATGTGTTAACCATCAGGAAATTTTACACCAATTGGAATTATAAACACCAGGGTTAAAAAAAACCCAAAAACCCTCTTGGCCAACCAGCTATGTCTATTTGTGAAACCTCGAGTATGGAGCACGGTGTAATGCATGGCTGGAGAAGTCCTGAGAAGCTGGTTTGGAGGGGAAGAAGGAGTGGTGATTTTTATTTTTTTTCCCTTTCGATTGTATAAAATGTGTTTATTTTATTTTGAAATAATGTAGTTAGCAAGTCTGCGGCAACTTGCAGTCAAGGCTCCTAAAGCACCTTGTAAACCTTTGTCAATTAAGCCTTGCAGCCACGAACAGGGTAAGGAACTATTAGTCCCATTTTATGGAACGAGAAGCCGAGGGCCAGCGGTGGCTGGGGGTGGGCAGACACGCAGGCATTTCTTTGGTGGCCAAAGCTGCTCCTTCCCCTACCGCCGTTCCATCAAGGCCAGCAAGAACCAAAGGAGCTGGTTTTGATTTGCATCTGCTTCCCTCTATATCTGCCTGTTGGCCCCCGAGGACTTGCCTTGACCCACCCAGAAGTCATCTCCGGGGTTAACGGCGAGCCCCGAGCATGGATGTGACTGATGACTTGTGCCTAAAGAGGTTGCCAAAAGATGCATCGTTGAAACATCAAACTGTTCTTTTGGCCAATGTAAACTCTAGCTGTATTCTAGGCCAAAATTAGAAAACCTCTGGGGATCTTCATTAGACACTAGTCCTCCAAAGAGAACACCAGTCTGATAGGGAGGAAAGAGAAGTACATACGAATAGGCAGGTGTGTCTCTGCTGACATTTCCTCTGCTCCTGCTTGATGAGGAAGCTATCTCTTAAGTCCCTCATTGCTGTCAGTGCAGCTCTTCTCTGAAGAAGACATTCAATCTTTTTTCTCAAAAAAGGAAATTCGTACATGCGCTTGCAAGTAGGTGAATGAAAAATGAAGGCTGGAAAAGTAGGGGTAGTGTATTTATATTACTACTATTTTTTAAAGTATTATTAGGACCTAAAATCTTATTTCTCTTATTTTTTCTAAAGGAATTTGGATGTTGTAAATAACATCAGTGATGGAAATATTTGCCATGGCTCTGCACAGAAAGCCTAGCAAAGAACTGTCGCCCTGCTTGTGTGACATCCTGGCTTTTCTGCAACTTCTGGAACACGTTTTAGTACAAAGCTGACTCTTCATTATTATTATGTAGTCTTCAAGCTCCTAGGTGATATGACATCTGAAATGTAAAGCTCAGCTCCTCATACCCAGAGGGCCCACTGTTTCTATGTGCAGAATACCTGAATGCCAGCGTAAGGACAGAAGAACAGTCTTGGGAAGAAGAGGAGTCACCACGCAGAGGTGTCCTGATGAGGTGAGACACAGCAGCCACTTTGGGGACAATCCATACAAAGGGTAATTTGGACTTGAAGAAGTGGCCCGCAGAGCCTTGGCTAGATACTGTCAAGGGTAGGGGTACCTTCCAGTACAGGAGTGACAGCCACAGACCTCATCTGCAGGCAGGCGTGGGACAGCACGAGGTGTTACCAGACCTACAGCAGGAAGGTGTGCAGCAAGGGCTGGGCTGCCCGCCGCTGAACGAGCTAGAGAAAAGGTAGATTGCATCCCTTACCCCCACTGAGACCGCTTTCAGGGGGTTCATTTTCTGAGGCTTTGCACAATGTTTTGTTTCCTTTTTTCCTCATTTGCATCTAGACCCTGGGAGCCCAGAACCAGGTTCTTCGCATCGGGTGCATCCTTGCGGCTGCGTTTCTGCTGGCTGGGTCGCAAACACTGCCAACACGCGGGCTGGCACGGTCAGCTCTCTTTTCTTTCCTCTGGAAATGGAAGAAAAACAAATCAGCGTCTCATGAATCCTCTAAAAACTGGGTGTTCAGAGTCATGTCCAGATTGGAATTATGCAATATAAACCCATCAAAATGACAGAGGAATGAAGGTTATTTTAAGATAGCAATAAAGCCAAAGCCCGCTTCTAAATTATCAGGTTCATTCCATATCCTGTTTGCAAGTAATGCCATTATCCAAGAAAAGGCTGGATCCTACAAGGACTTAAGAATGGCGTTACCATTAAGTGTGTGAGCAGATCCATTGCTCACAGAAAAGCCATACATAAAATACAAATTAAATATATATTTAGGTGTTCACAGAACTAATTTCTAATAAAGCCAGTTATGGGTTGCTGAATCGGGCCTTGAATAGTTTTGCAGTGCCTGATGAAAGCTTTCCTTCTGTAAATTACTTTCTGTGAAACTCTTTAACTGAGTTCCAGACAAGTGGGAAGATTAAAAAAAAGGTGGAAAATTTCAGAGAAAAATAGATTTCCTGAAGTCTTAGTTAATACTTCAAGAAAGTATCTGCTACATAAGGCTAAAGGGTTGGTTGTTAAATTTTGAAGTATTTTCTGACATATATTTTTCCAAAGAAATCTAAAAAATGTTAAGTAGCTTGGGTTCAGGTATTATTTACAGTGCAAATCAAGAATTCTTTTTTTTTTTTTTCCACCAAACTCCCATGCCAGGAATCTGACATAGGATCTGAACCGCAACGATTGAAAATTAAGGAAAGTAAAGGCTATTCTCTTTGTCATCACACTTCCACTTATAGTGATATGCTCTTTTGTTATTAAACAGGCCCAATCAAAACAAAAGGGATACTGTTTCTTTTATGAGTAATGCACTAACCCACCAGCAGAAAAAAAGTTCACGTAAAACGTATGGGTTCAGACAGCATAAGATTTATTACGATGGCTACAAAAATTATTCCTTCTTAACAGCACTTAAATTGTCTAATTATTCACAGCTGTTTTCAATTTGTTTCAGGTTCTTAATTAGGGGGTAGGGTCCTCTGCCCAAGTCCCAAACTAACCCTGCGAAAAGCTAAGAATTGCTTCATGCGCAACCAGCCCAGCCCTGGGGCTGATTAGTGGAATCCACTGCAAGATAATTTGTTATTCATCCGCCTCCCGCTGGGCTGAGATAAAGGTTAGGGAGAGACACAATTTCCTTCTTGTTTGTATAATTATTTTGATCCATCACAGCAATCATGGTCTCGATTGGGGGGGAAAAAAAGTAGTGTTTGCTGTTCTTTGGGAGGAGCGATGCAGGGTAAACAGGTAAATTTGGGAGCCAGCAGCTGGTAATCTGAATTAATCTCTGGTTTTGGGGTTAGGAGGTCCTTGTTAAAATGTAGTTTATCAGGAGGAGGCTGTGCGCCCGAGGGGTTCTCGGGGTGCAAATAGATGCGCAGGTAGGAGTGACTCCCGGGGGTTTTAGACTTCCAGTAAAGGCATCTTTCCTGAAGGATGTTACAGCAGGATACAGCTGCTCCCTGCTGAGTTTGGATAGGGAGCTAAGAGTTTATTCCGGAGAAGAACGTGCCGGTTCTCTCTCTACATATACGGGACCATAAAAGTAGGGAATTATGTCACATTTAAAAATATGAGGGTCCAACTCTTATTTTCAGGTTGCCTCGGATTTGCCCTAAGAATTTTCTTTCCTTTGAATAGTCTCCATGCTTCAGGCGTTACGGTTTTGAGAAGTCAGAAGCCAGAGCCCCTCGTGCCGCCTTTGCCTGTGAAATGGTTGTGAGTTTTGCATTGGCATCACACGCGTAGGTGCAATTCCTGCCCTTGTATGCAGGAATTTGGGTTGGATGGCTGACCGGGCACAGGCAGTAAAGGGAGCTGGGGCCAGTTCCAAAGGAAGTCTTACTGGTTTAAATGGGAGTGAGATCGAGACCTGAATAAATCTTTCAGGTCACCAGCTGGCCTCATTAAAATTCAGATCCTTAATATCTGTGGGTGAGTGTATGAAAGCGAGTTATGGGGTGAATTGGTGAACAGATTTGAAGTTTGTTTGTGCTCCCTGTGGACTCTCCTACTGAAAAAGTCCTAAATAGTTTATTAGGAAAAAAGAACCTATGTTATTCTGGTTTTAACTATCCTATAGGATTTAATAGGGAATTATATCCTGACTATGGACATTTTTTTATGGTTCAGATAACTGTAGGCAAGACTGATTTGTGCATTAATGCATTTTTCTAGTGTGTCTCAATTATAGAAACATCTGCACTAAGTGAACTTGAAACCTCTTTGATTCCCTGTGCAAATTCTCACTATTCAAAAGTCCTTGTGTTTTCCTATTTTCTTGCCTTCAGTTTAACAGTTTCAGAGTGGGTTGCAATAGTACATTACTGCATAGCTTACAAAGGAAAGAGGCATTTTTTAATGCAATTATTTAAATCCTCAAAAAAACATTCAAAACACATACCTAGCTCAGCACCAATTGATCTCCGTGAGGTTACTAGCAGTGTCTGTTATCTCTGATAGAGTCAAAGATTTTCAGCCTAAACAAATGTACTTACCCCGTGCAGCACTTTATGGGGCTGGGGAGGTTATATCAATCCCCACTTACCGTCCTGGTTGTTTAATGGAAGAGTGGAGTTTTGTCTTTTTTCAGCCTGGTACACAGACTGATTTTCTGTTACTCTCTGCTGTCGTTTACACCAGTGCAAAATTAGTGAAAGCTGCCGCCTCCCAGCCTTCAGGTGGGCTGTTTCACAAGGTGCAGGACAGCGGACATTTATAGCCAAAATAGCCAGGTTTTGCCCCCTGGTTTTTGCCAACCTCAGGAGGTGCAGAGCACTTTCCTTCCAGCTGGCCTTGGGCTGCAAGTGTCACCTTTACTGTCATCTCACGTGGTAAAAGGCAGTGCAGTTCCTGGGAAGTTTTCTGTCTAAACAAGCACAAAAAAAACCCCTAACAAATAATTCCAGAAACAAAGACACAGAAGTCAATTACTGTCATTACCATAATCAAGGGTGTCACAGTGGGCAAGGGCTGGGTCCAGGACAGGTCCTATGGTTCTCCCTTTTAAAAGAAGTGGCAAAGACTTTCATTATGGCAGAGAATCTGGGGACAGACTGAGCGGGTTGCCCAGTATCACCAGGGACTCTGTGGTACATTTCAGAGTTGAACTGGAGGTTCATATCTCATGTATAACTGTCCCAGGGTTTTTTAAGTCTCTGAAATAGCTCTGTTTAAACCTTTCCACCTAGATGGTAGATCTTGACACAGCTTTCTTACCGGGGCACAAACCTCTGCTGGGTCAGCGCATGTTGGTTTTCATAGTTAGGTGGATATCTGCTGATATTTACACTTCTGTGTATATAAGGGCCAATTCCCACTGAAATCAATTGGAAGTCTATTATTAATATCGCTGACGTTTGCCTCTGACTTAGAGTAAAAGTGTTTACACAGATATTTGAAAACGTAGCTTGTACTGTGAGCATTGTTGTTGTTTGTCCTCTGCCCAAGCTTGGCAGCGAGTGGATTTTGATAGGAGAAGTGGCACTGGCAGCTTTGAGATGGTTGATATGTTGATGGCTGAGATGGCTGATGGTTTGATGGTTAGACTTGGTGATCCCAAGGGTCTTTTCCAACCTGAATGATTCTATGATATCTAAGCCTTGAGAAGATTCACTCAGGTTTTGGACTTTTGTGATAGCAGCCTGAAATCTGTCCAGGAAACCCAAACCATACTGGAGAGACTCTGGAAAAATTTGGACCAATATAATTTTGTGCTTGTGCGAATCATCCCAATGTTTTGTTAAGTCTCAACTTAGTTTACATTTTAGTCGTTCACTGAGACACAAATAAGAAAGAAATATCCTTAAAGAAAAAAACAGCTGGTGATTCAAAATGAAATCCTGCTAATATTTCTCTCCCAATAAAATTGGTATCACTGATATGGAGGCAAATTCTTCGCATAATATATAATATGATATACTGTAATACATAATAGAATATATATGCACGCATAAACTCCTAATGCTTTAAGAGCTAGGATTTAGAAAATATATTAGGAAACAAAATTACATCCATTGCTGGGCACTCTATTACCAAAAAGGATCTAGATAAACTGGAAGGACTTCAAAGAGGAGATGTTAAAGTGACTGGGAATCCAGGGGAATTGAATTACGAGGATGGATTAAAGCACCTAAGACCTGTATCTAGGAATTAATGAGGAGGCAACTCAAGGGTCTGACCCACATGAGAACTGGCACCGTTTTCGGCTGGTGCGTGAAGGTAAATTGAAGCTGGGGCTGGTTTACACTGGGCTGTAAACTGCCATGGTTTTGATAGGGATTCACAGGCAGCCGAGTCCTCTCCGAAGTGGGACTGGAAACCTGAAAACACGGGGCTAGAAGGGGCAGCCGGGAGCTGAAATGCTGTCGTGTTGCTCCAGCCTGAGAAGGTCAGCAGCCATTCCCAAGCAAAGAACTGGCTTCCAAGTTAGGAAAGCAGGAGCTTTGCTTTTTGAGGGTACTGGTGATGATGTCTAAAATTCTATACTTGTAACTCTGTAAACCATTTTGGTAAATGATTCTTGGCAAGACAATGGGATAGAAGGAACCAATGGATCTAAAACCAGGTACCAAATACTGTAGTGGGCAGATTGCCCAAGAAACTTGGCTATACCTCATGAAATGTGCTCTGTAGGTGAACTTGACTAATTATAATATGAAAACCTCTCCTCTGGAAGTTAGGGTACCTGCCGCCACTTGAAGACCCTCACCCACTGAGCCTGCACAGTAAAATTAGGAGACACTACCTTTAATAGAAAAGGAGGATGTTTTATACCGATCAAGATAAGGAATTATGAGCACCAGTAGAAAGTTGGTAAGCAATGAATATGCCAATTAGGTTAATTTACAATGTCTAAATGAACAACTGTTTCAATGCTGTGTGTGCTAGCTTTGTGGAAATATCCCCTAGCACCCATTTCTGTGCAGAACTGCTAATGAATAGCTAACACGTCGACTCTGTGTGTTATTGGCCCATGAGTTTTGGGACAACAGTGACTGTGAGGCTGAACCCTGAAGGCCTGCCGTGTCTTCAACTGCTGACAAGGTGCAGGTGCCACTCTCTAGACGCTGTCATCCCTACGTGTGGCAGCAGCTTAACCCCAGGACGGTGCTGCATGCAGTGAATCTCAGGGATGCAGCAGGAAAATACAAGTATTCTGCAAATGGCTAAGTGAGACGTGGGAGGAATGGAGTCATCTGCTCATGGACTCACAGGCAGTTTCCAACACAGGCAGGATCCAGCCCACACCCTGAGGTCCAGGTATGTAACCAAACCAAAAAAGTTCCCTTCCTTTGCAGCACAGCCAGATTAGAGGGAATACCAGGAACACATCCACATGAAATCAGAAAAAAAGGAATTTCATCAAGAAAAATTCTGAATGGTAAGACATCACCTTGTGCATAGACCACTTGCTCTTTTCCCTATTTTCAAATTTTATTTTTTTTTAAAGCAGACCTTCTTCGCAGCAACACATTTATTGACTTTCTCCATGCCTCCTTGGAAAGGTTCTTCTTGTGGGACCCAAAGGACACAGTTCCCATTAGGTGAGATTTTTACATTTAGATGCAGCAAAGTCATGTTACAGGAAATAACACTGCTCGCTGTGTTTATCTTTGTCCTCTCAGGCAAGTTGGTTGATTTAACAGACCTTTTCCACTCCAAACAAGAATTATTTCCGTTCAGGTATTATCTGACAAATTAGGTTATATTTTCATAACGAAATCCTACCCTTTATTTCAATGAGTCACAAAATGAGATCTACTTCTGCAAGAACATAAAAGAATGACTTAAAGGTCAAGATATTGGTATTATGTTGTCATTTGAGGTGTGAGAAGATCCATTTCACAGCTGGAGCTTTATTAATAAGGAACTCTGACTTGCATATCCAGGCACGTTAAGACGCGACGCATAAGGTGCTGATACCACTTCACTCCAATGTGGCTTTTATGGGCAGTGACTGACAAACTTTTCAAAAAATAATAGACCTTGTGTATAAATTCTTACTGAATCAGATCACCAGTTACTTCTGTTTCCCCCATATTTGGAACTTCCTCTTCTTATTTTGTTTAGGAAAAAACGTACTTATCCCACTTAAAACCATTTCCTTTTTCCTCTTCGCAAAGTGGAAAAGCAGAGATGTGAATTAGTAAACATAAAAGGGCTATACATCTGCTGTAACAACTTATCATTGGAAATCTTGAATCCCAATTAAAGGAAAGAAGAGAAGCTGACCTTTGTAAAGCAATAATGTCGTAATATTTTATGTATATGAGTATTTGGAGAACTGCAACTGCTTTTGTGTTTGAATTTATAAGTGAAAGGTAAAATATTATTTATGTAAGTGAAACACGCTTCAAGCAAAATATAAAGAAAAGAATCGTGTTAAATGAATTTTTAAAGAACGTGCAAAGGATGTGTTCCTATTCCTGAATGGTTGGTTTCTTGCAAACAGGCTGTTAGGTTGAAACCGTATCTGTGGTTTGTGTTTAATGAAAGAGCAAGATAAACTGGGGACACTACAACAATAATGAAAAAACAGAAATTCACGAGACAGGTTTTGTCGAGCACTTCCTCAGGGAGAGGAAAGGCGGGAGGGGTGGATTGCTAATGACCTGAAGTAGAACGTTTGATGGCATTACCAGGCAATGTAAATACAGGCTAATGGCCTCATCCTGCAACATCTTTTCTGAGGTGCTGAGGCAGCTTCAAAACTGACCACAGCCAGGAGAAGCCCAGACTGTTTCAGGATGAGACCTGACGTTACTGGGAGTACGGAACGGGATTTCAGTCCTTGCCAGTGCTGCTGGTGGGATTGTGTGATCTGGTCCCCAGAACACACAGACTCCAGGAGTCATCATCCCCCTCACGTTTCTGTGTAGGGCAGCCTGAATTTCATGGGCTTCTGTGCTAATTTCTGCTTTGAAAACTCCCATCCTTACAGTTTCTTAGGGAGACATTCAGATCCCTAAAAGTAAGTGGCTCCCAGCCACTCCATAAGGGTCCAGGCCTCGTGTAGAGGTCCTCTGTCATCTCTGCTGGCCTTGTGCTAATGGCCTATGTACCCACAGAGGTCCAGGATGGCACTCAATACATACAACTGGGCACCAGCAACTCAATACCTACAGCTAGGCACTGGCACTGCTCCCTTAGTTCCAACAAGAATATTTGGATGGAAGAGGTAGGTTTTAATTTATTTCAATAATTTCGCTCTGATGTTCCCACTGCATTTGTGCAAGTGAAGCATTTCTGGCTTAGTCTACTGGAGGTTGGAATTCTTCCTGGATAAGAATTGGATTGGATGTACCAATTTTTTACGTAAGTGTAACGGATCTTAGACGTTGCAAGAGAAGAGTACCCATGGTTACTGTGGTTGGCTAAAACAAAACTGCAAATGTGCATCAGAGGAGAAAAGCAGTAGTTCTGGCACTGGAACAATATTATGTAAAAGTCTTCTTTATGGGTCTTGGGCCAAATTCAGCTATTGTTTATATGCATGCACTCCTTTTGAGCGGCTGGTGCTCTTCCCATTGGAGTGAGAACACATTCCCTCTTGCCGTTTTCCCTTCAGCTGCATAACTCCTTCTTCAAGTACGGCAGCTTTAAAACAACAAAAAAGTACTCTTTAACCCGACTGACCTTTAAGCACATGGCCTGTGAAAACATAGTCTTCTTTATATCTACCGTACTCTGTATATCCAAGCACACGTTTGACATTTATGTTTTCCTGAGGCAGTAAATTTTCCTTCTGCTGACACTGAAGTAAATGCTTTAATCAGAATAAATCTGACTCTTTAAATCAGCTAACTACATCTATAGGAAATTAATTACTAAAAATGGCTGTGCTTAAGGAGGCTGAATGTTTCTAGTATTTATCAAGAGCATGACTCTCTTTTTCTGCAGTTTCTCAAGAGACTTAATCTCTGCACAATTTCTCTTCAATGAGACTAGTATGTGCGTTAGGTGTTACTCCTAAAATTAATGTGAAAGCTACTGCAGTTGGCAAACTGCTGTGCTCCCAAGGGAAAAACAGGACTGGTCAAGGATGAAAGGATTTATCTTTAACTCACAATGTCCACAAAAGGGGTGTTCCTGGCAGCAGGTGACATTGGAGCCCTTGTACAAAGGGCTCTGGGCTATGTGGCCAGCCTGGGGCTAGAGGTGGGATATCGCACGGAGCTGGAGGCACAGGCTGAGCTGGAGCATCCCTCTCGGCTACCAGCCTTGCACCAGCCTTGGTTTCTGGTAGCCACAGGACGTAGACCCTGGTCTGACCTACTCCTAAAATACTCTGCAGACACAGACATCGAGCCCAAACTGAAACTTATAAAAAATTTCCCTGCAATTTTTAACAGGAAACGCATCCGGCCTCCATAACAACAATAACTGCCATAATTAAAGACACTCTTTAAAATTTCATTTGGTTGAGAAAGGAAGTTTTGGCTGTTTGGAGGAAATGCCAATCCAAACCCTTTTTTTGTGAAAGAAACCTTTAATGACTTTCAAAACCTGCTGTAACTTTAGCATATAACTTAGAAAACCAGACTTCTGAAGATCTCTTTTCTTCGATGCAGCTGATCAAAGCAAATTCCCTCTTTTTCTGTTTTTCATGTCTTTCACAGATTTCTGTCAATTATATTGAAACCCAGGCAAGCCCTTTAATTCATACTTTGTTATGAAAGAATGTATTTTTCCAGAGTTTTCACAATATCTTTTCCCTAAGTGTGACTGCTGCTGCTCAGAAAGCAGTGAGTTTGTCCAAACCTCTTTCATAGATGAAAACTATAATGGGAAATAAAAACAAGAGCTTCCCCACCCTGACCGACTCCCATTATTTAGCCCTTTGTTTCTTTCCCAAACTACTTTAAGAGCAGAATGGGCTGTATTCAAACCCATCTGCCCCAGTACCGCCCGCAGCTCGGCATCAGGCTTTTTCCCAAGACACTATTGAACATCCAGTTTGTGGTGGAAGCGTCTTCCCGTCAGTTGTCCCGCTCCTTTGGTTAAAGTGACCCTCGATGGCTGCAGATGTGGGGATGTGTCTGAACCCGTCCCAGGGTGCCCCACACTTGCTTCTAGTTAAGTTTGAAAGGTTTGGGATTGTAGAAAAGCCCAGCTTTGTTGGAGGAGCAATGTTGACAATAATTCCCAGGGCCTACTTCCCTGTTCAAGCCTGTGCAGATCTGCAATCTTCCTGCTAAAGTCAGCGGCGTGACTTAACTTTCAAATGGACATCATTCAACTGAAAGCACCGGCCCTGGGGATTTCAGCTCTTGTGAAATCTGACTAAGGATGTGTTGCTGGGGTAAAATTACCATTTTCTCCGAATTTGTGGGCACCCTCCGCAATTCCTCACTCCACTCACAACAAAAAAGAGAAAAAAAATCAGAAGCCAACTAGGCAAAGAACAGACCTTAGCCGGCTAAAAACAACGGCAGTTGCAGACTCTTTATAATTCTGATGAAGAAATCATTTGACACTTGCTTGCAAAATCCTGCAAAATTATTGAGGTTTTCCCCTCACTTTACAATGGAAAGCAAGGCAGAGATTAAGCCACTGATCCACCAAAGAGTTCAAACTCTGCTGAAGGGTGGAAGCCAACAGAGCTGCCAGATACATGAGGTCATGTTCAGAGCAAGATAACTCTGTCCAAATCTCATTCTGAACATGAGTTTGCCTTCTGGTATGCATGTGAAACCTTTCAATTTCTCCATTGACTTTAATTTTCAGTTGTTCTAAGCTTGCTAGATTGGCAACTTGGACAAAGATGTTAAAGAAATATATTAATAAAAGAGCTTCTTTGCCAAAGAGATAACGTTCTGACTTTCTCTGCTCAGACAAAAACTGCTAAAAAAGCAATACTGAGCCAGCCAGTACTGCAGTGTGATTAATAAAGATGTCACCAAACTAATGTTCTGAATTTAACATCTCTAGTTGCAGGAGGATCCACAAGCTGCTGCGAATTGCATCACTAACTTGTTTCTTTCACTTAAAATTTCCTCCATACTCTTGAATATAAGTAAATTCTGGGTAATTTTGGACTTCAACTCTTTAAATTGGCATCTAGCCTATAGGCTAGCACTAAGCCACAAAATAATTCAAGAAGTGGGAATCTGAATGAAGGACTACCGTGAATTTCTGTGAATGTCAGAAATGAGGCAAATAGTAATCATAGCTAATGATGAAATGATAATTGATAAATGCACAGATTTTTCCCACACTGTGCCACTGCAGTGATTCCAGCTAGGTTTTTTCCACCTGTGGATCTCATAGTATGTAGTGAAATGCCTACCTTTCATCACCCCTGTTTCATAGATGATGATGGTGAGATACTGAGAGGGTGTCGTGCCCAGGGGGATCACTTAAAAAATGAAATTGAAAGAAAAAACCAAGTGGCCCAAGACGTGTTCCAGGTTACTGGGGGAGAATGGTCACATCCAGCTCTTCCTGCAGGTGACGGCGGCCAGACAAGGGACAGGCACCCTGTGCTGTGTCACGGCACTGACGTCCCCATTCAGCCCTGCCCCAGTGCACAGCTCGATGGGCTAAAGCTTTTCTGGAGAACAGGATTTTATACGTGGTCTGTGACACAGCTTCTGGACAGGCCACCACCCTGACACCTTCCTCAAGGACGGTGCTGGGGCTTCGCTGAGCAATGGGGAAAAGATGTGTTAACAGAGGCACAGGAATCAGTGAAGGGCACCTGAGTAGTACCTGAGACAATGGCAGGTTTTCACTTTTAATTAACTGGATATCAGGTTAATTTAACTTCTGAGACCAGAGACGGGCTGTTCTCAGTAAATAATTCGAGGCATTTGCATTCTCCACCAGCAGAGATTTGGCAGCTGACTTTGCAAGTGACCCCTGCTAAGGCAGAGCATGCAGCGAGTCTCTTCTGCGAGCTTAAAACAGGGCGAGAGGAGTCGTTCCGCTATAGCTCCAGAGAGGCTGTGCTGGTCTGAGGCATTTCCAGCTTAAAGTTTCACTGAGTAACCCTAAGGATAACTCTTAGCATATTTAATCCTGAAAGATACTGGGATACACTAACACACTGATGAAGTTTTTATGTAACGGTACGGCCCAGACCTAAGTGTTCAGGTACCAAACCTCTACTGAAAACTTCTAAATCCGGCATTTAAATAGCTCAGAAGATCTTACTCTGAATCATTAATTTAACCAAAGACCTTCTGCTGACTGCAACAGGACAGAAGAGTAAGGACTGAAGGGTTTAATTTTAAATTAGAAGGCGAGTAGTTTTTAAACCACTGGTAACTGGATGAAACTGCTTGTTTGGGAAACTCAGAGCCGCTGTTGTGTGGCAGTAGCAGAAATGCTAATGCCATTTTTTTCCCTTGCAGATCAGCGACAGAAATGAAAGTATTAAAAAATCAGTTTTTTGAATAAGTTATCTACAACTTTGGTGTCTCAGTGTAGATTTGTGGGCACACTGAATTTGCCTGTCTGTAATCATTATTAGATAAAAAAAGACTTCAAGGTAACTATTTGGGTTAAAAATGATAACTTTCCAGTGATCATCTGCACCCTGTCATTTTGACTTCTTAAGCCTGAAGTTTGCAGTGCCTCAGGCAAAAACATTACTGTTACCGTACCTCAGATAAGATGCGGCCTGGCTTTTTTTGTATATAATATTTATTGTATATTGGGCATTGCTAAAGGGGATCTTATTTTAACTGAAGCCAGATTTTCTGTAGTTAATAGAGTTAGGAATGGTGTATTATTTTCCAACTTGGACGGGTTATTAATACTTATAAGTTGTGAACATGGAAAGAATTCCCATAAATCTGTGCAGTGCACTGCAGTTTACGGCAGAAGAGATAAAGATGTATGAAAAGCTGCTGAGTGCCTGCATGGTATGTTCGGCCCCTGATCAAGGACCTGATTCTGCTCGGAGGCTCTGAGGTGCCTTGGAGGAGGAGAAGACGATGCCTGCGTGGGGCTGCAAGTGGCTCCCAGGGCCGGCAGGAGCCGGGGTCAGCTCTCCTCCTCCCGTAATGCCACTCGCCAGTGCCGCGTGTTTTTCCACGTGCGTCATAACAGTCCTCGGCCTCCCCAAAGGGCGTGGTTCAGCCCAAAGTGGGAGGATTTAGCAGGACAAAGCAGAAATGTTAAAGGATTGATAACTGATTGTTTTTCCAGCTTTGGAGCCCTCAGCACTAGAAGGACAAGGACCTGTTGGAGCAGGTCTAGAGGAGGCCACAAAGATGATCAGAGGCTGGAGCCCCTCTGCTGTGAGGACAGGCTGAGAGAGTTGGGATTCTTCACCCTGGAGAAGAGAAGGCTCCGGGGAGAACTTCCAGTACCTGAAGGGGGCCTACAGGAAGGATGGGGAGGGACTCTTTATCAGGGAGCGAGATGACAGGACCCGGGGTAATGGCTTCAAACTGAAGGAGGGTAGATCTAGATTGGATGTTAGGAAGAAATTCTTCACTGTGAGGGTGGTGAGGCACTGGAACAGGTTGCCCAGAGAGGTTGTGGATGCCCCATCCCTGGAGGGGTTCAAGGCCAGGCTGGATGGGGCTTTGAGCAGCCTGGTCTGGTGGGAGGTGTCCCTGCCCAGGGCAGGGGGTTGGAACTGGATGATCTTTAAGGTCCCTTCCAACCCAAACCATTCTGTGATTCTATGATTCCATGATTTTAACAGTCAGAATGGGCAATATATTTCTGCTGTGCTCCTCAGGGGGACGAGCATCATTCTCAAGCTGAAAGACCTCACACCAGAGATATCATATTCAGACCTCTGTGCCTTACATCAGATTTTGGATCTAAAGAACCTTATATACACCTGTATGTGTAAAGCTATCCTTTCCCCGCTGCTGTGCCATATGTAATTAGGGGTTGTTTTTATTCAGACTCCTCTTTTCAGCCATGCTCATGCCTCCCTTGCATGCACAAGTATGGCATTCATGCAAACCAGGTGCATGCAGAGAAGATTTTTGCTCCGAATATGTATTTAGGTAGCAGTAACTAAGCTCTCCAAATTATTTTCCTGAGGTGGACGGGGCTTTGTGGAAAACCTGGGACAGACTCTTGCTCTCCTCTTTAATTTCTCTGCTGTCCTGTTGAGGAATCCAGAGGAAATACTCCCACCATACAACTGCTGCTGCTTCACTGCATGGCTTTGGGCAAGTCAGGGAGGGCACAGCCCTACGAGGTGCTGAGGGCTCTGGCCCCCTTCCAACAAAACACTTAAGCATGTTACTGAAAACAAAGGAAGGACTCGCTGGCTTCAGTGTAACCCACTGCTTGTGCTTTCCTTGAACAGGGCTGGAGCATTCAGTATCAGATCCAGTCCTTGATGTTGCTGTTCCAGCTCTCTCTTTCCCTCGCTGTCCGTTAAAATGCAGGTAAAGTTACTCAACTTGCAAGGATTTTGTGAGTCTGTGCTCTATGTAAAAGGAAAACTCATGAAAGTGAATTATAAATGTCAATGTATTATTTTGGGGAAGAGTTAGTAGGAAAACAAAGGAGATATATCCAGTCTACTTGCAAAAGAGCAATTATCATCGTTCTTTTATGTCTTCTCTGCATTTGTTCCCACTGCAGTGTGCAAGATCACACCAGTATCCCCAGATTTGTGGATGTACAGCTAAGGGAAGCTAAATGACTTCCATAGGTCACAAAAAAAATCAATGGCCATGCAAAGATTCAGGTATCCTACTCAGGCTGGGACTTCTTAATTGCCTTAATTCAGTGCTATAAATAACCTGTGTCCCAATTCTGCTTCCACCTACACTCCTGTAACTCCATCCCATCCGTTGATGTGTCACTGCTCTGTGTCTTTTGTAGGAAAGCTAACAATTCAGCTGCAGGTTCTCTGCTGACATGTCTCATGTTCGATAAGGAGATGATGGATTAGATCACTAAAGCTGAGGTTGGGTAGCTATAGTAAGGTTTACGGCAGACATAAATACCAAAGTAAACAGCCTTCTCTCGGAGATTTACTGTTGTGTTGGGGATTTACTGTTGCATAGCTGGGAGGGTACCCATCAGTGTACTTTTCGGCAGGCTTGGTAGGCTGCAGAGGAATGCCTTTACCGGGAGTAAGGGGCTTGATCCCAGCTTGCCAAGAAGGCTTTAACAACTCCCCAGCGCTAACAAAAGGGAACACCGAGAGTATCTTTATGTGGATGAGTCCCTCATTGCAAGCACTGGCATGGTAGGTTCATGTTTTCAGGAGCACCTGGATGACTGCAGAGCTTATAACATGACAGGCGTCTGCAATTGCTGTTTTCTTCTGGAGCTGGAGTTAATTTTTAAAGGTGCTGAGCATCTACCTATACAAGAAAAACTTTGGAGTCTAACTCCCATGTGGCAGCAGCTTAAAATCAGATTTCTGCAAGGGATTTCTGCCACCTGTGCTTGCTGCATTTACATGAAGGGCGGGTAGAAAGCTGTTTGAAGAGACTTTTGAGTCTTCTCCTTTTTTGTTCTGGTATACTATGGTGTGCTAAGCACCCTTTCAAATGGAAAATGGAAGGACAGCCATTATGCATCTGAAGCATTATCATCTTCCCAACTCTACGGATTTCACAGCAAAGCCTGTGCAGAGGCTGAGCAGAGATGTTCCTTGACCACAAAGCCGGGAGCTAGGGGCTTGGCTTTGGGAAGCTGTTTGTGAGGCAGGGAGAGCGGGAGGTGGGAGGGCAGAGAAGGGAAAGCCAGCAGAAAGCAAGTGAAGGGGTTTGTCACTGGGTCCCTGAGGGGGAAGAGACACTGAACTGACTCCAAGGCAAGTTTGTGAATTATGAACAAGGATAGCGCATGCTGGTTGCCTCTCCATTGTTCAGAGAAATGGAAATTTATGTACGGTCACATAGAGTGCAGCAAAAAATATCCCTGAACTTATCTTCCTTTTTTAAAATTTTCTTTAATAGTTGCTTCAGGATCTCAAATCCCAGCAGATAAGTATATGGTTACCCATTTGTCCCCAGTGGTTATGCAGTTTTTAAAGAAGGACACTAAATATTGAAGGACTGTTGTGTACACACGTGCATGCCTTCTTGGAGATCTTGTGTATGTATGTGCATTTTCCAAGCCTGTTCCCAGAGAGAACAGCGTTATTCCACAAGCCGTACAATGACTTAGTTATTGGGAAAGGCAATCCCATTGAGAATTTAATTGCGCCTGGAGTTATTAAAAAAAAATATCAAACATGGTTTTAATTGCTACGAAGGTTTTACTTGCTTATAGCCAGGAATTTAGCTCAAAATGTCTGCACTCCTGAGTTTAATTTGTGCAAACTTTAATATCTTCATGCAACAAACCACTGAGGTATTGCTGGTTTCAGAACAATATACTAAACCATTCTGACTTCTCCAGGCAGGATCAGTTTAAAGCTTTGATTACCTAAGCTTTAAATCCTTAATCTGCGCTTGGAAAAGGCAGGGGAGGGCAGTTAGCGGAGAGGGGCAGGATTTGCCGAATGTCCAGCCAAATATCTCCAAACAAACCCCAGAATAGAGTTTCCTGGGGCACAGATGCACGTGAATTTGCCGTCGATAAAAGCAGAGCAGCCCAGCTCATGTGGCACACGCGTGGTCTCTGACGGCCGGGACAAGTGCCGGTGCTCCCCAGCCCTTGCCCCCTTCTACCCCTCGCAGCCGTGGGCGAGTAAATCACAGCTGTCAGTATGGTAGCAGCTTGATTAAAGTTCAGGGGTTTAATAGATCATTTTAAAAACCCCAAATTACTCCCACTCCCTCGCCGATCCACCTGGACCCTTGCCCTAGGTGCATGGCAGTTTTCAACCAGCGCTGGAGAAGCCAAGTCTGGGCCTGAGGTTCCTGCTTATTCCCCGAGGATCCTCGCTGCAGACCTAGACCAACATTCTCAGCTGTATTTAATCTGCTCTGAGACAAGCTGGCTATGAGAAAATGCGAAGGAAAAGGCACATAAGCAAAGACATGGAAAAACTTGGACAGTTGGCCTGCTTTGTTCACTTGGTAAACTGGAGGCCGGCCAGTAACAGCGGAGCTCCCTTGGCAATACAAGTCTGTTCCAATTAATCGTGTTTAACCATTCTAATCACACTTTAGCACATTAATCCTATTTTCAATCCAAAACACATCTGAAAGAGCGGCATGTGGGCCTTTTTATAGCAACCGCAAATCAGATGTAACTGAGAGACATAGGGCCCTAGTTTACTCTGCACTTTCACTGAACTTAAACTTAATAAAATATGTGACTGAGTTGTGGTTGGATTTACTGCATGATGTTGATGCTTCCACATATAAATAGATCCCTTAAGTAACTTAAAAACCTGTCAGAAAGGGCAGTGAAAATTTGATTATAAGGTAACCAGTGCGTGTGTTTTCTAACAATGACATTGCTCCTCTGGTCAGTGGTATTGGGAGAACTTTTAAAATTTAATCTGCTTATGGATATAAATGATGCTACACTCGGAATCGCAGGGCTGCGTTTTCTGTCTCAGCCGCTCTCAGTTACAAAGAATTTTATGCTTTGCTTTAACCGTGAAAACAAGATAAAGCTGTTATCTTCTCCCAAGTGTGCTTTCTTTTGGCATTTAAAATAAGTTTTAGAACAGCAAAATTTTTAAGTTTATTGTGTTCACCATGCACAAAGTGAAATATTTTTTTTTATTTGTACTCCCGATAAAATTTAACTGCTTTGCGTTGCTTCTGTGTTAAAAACCTTCCTTTCAATGAGAGATGATCTTATTAAGGTATAGATCCATGATGCCGCGTTTTACTCTACTCTGTGGATTTGCTTTAAACTGAGCAACAGCAACAAGCAAAAAATCTCACATCCAGATACGTCCAGCCCCAAACCTCTTGATGTCTTTAGTGCCTGAATCCATGTTTATAGGCAGGCTCAGAAGAGGTGGATTGAACTGTGAATTATGCAGAAGGGTATGTGTTTGAGCCTTGAATTTAGCAGTGGAGTGGGAATGAAGTTATCAATTCGTGCTAAACGAAATATTTAGCAATTCAGAATATGGCAAGGAAAGATATATAATAAAGCTCAGTCTTAAAAAGGAAAATCCTGGACAATTACCAGAATTACATTCGATGTTTGGTTTTCTAAGTAAACACTTCTAGCTTTTTATGTTACAAATAACAATCTGGAAAGATGCATTAGGGGAACCTAAATGCAAACTAGAAATGAGTTTATCCAGGTAAGTAAGGTTTTATTAAACAATTTAATTCATTCCAGTTCTTTTGGAAGAAATTGCAGGTTATGGTTAATGTAGTGTATCAGACAGGAATAGCATTCGCAGAGCCACCTGCATTTAATATACAACTGTCAGAAATCTCTACTCACTACCACTTACCCAGAAAGAAATATGCAACAATTTGATCAACCCAGGGCTTTTTAATATTTAAAAAAAAATATTTTTTTTTTTTTCTGAACACAATGAAAATACAGACTCAATTTATGGGATTTTGCTCTTCAGTAGAATCTCTGTGGCTTTCCAGCTTATTGAATTAACTGTCATTTTGGCCCCTTCTCTATGCTTTAGTAGGCACTGGAAAATGCTATCCTCTGGGACTGTAACCAAATAGAGAATTAAGACAATATATTCAAGGCAAGTCCTATAAATAATCTTTTCCAAATATCATGAAATAAGGTCTGAAAAAATAAGTTAGTGCTAGTGATGCCAAAGCCTGAAAATCCTTGAGTTAAAGATACCAACTGATGCATGGAATATTACAAAATTCCATGACCTTCTAATGGAAACAGCTTATCTAGCAAGTATTTCTAATATTCTTCAAAAAGGAGTCTGTTACTGGTGAAAAAAAGCAACTGTGTGACCTGGTGTCTGCGGTGGTAGAGCAGAAAACAGTCAACTGACAGTTTTGGCTTCTCATCCATTGCTGATCAACAGCATGAGCTGAAAACATCTGAAGCTATTTTGCTCCCTGCTTGCCCTGAAAAATGGGGGCAACTTGAAGGAGGCCATGAAGGTTGGGTTTACTAAGCCAGGAGCTTTGAGATGCCCACTAGACCAGGCTGTCTTGACAGGGAGATGGAGGGGGAACACTGCTACTAACGGTAAGTTAGGAATGGTGTGAAATATTTATTTTTCGCTAGCTATGCCTTTTCCTGCAAAAACTTGGCACAGTGGAGCGAGCGAGTTTACTTTAGATTTTAAGGGGTAGCTAGGAGGCAAATGGGCAGAGGGGCAAGTACTTCTACGTACCCTAGAAAATAAACTACAGCCAGCAAGAGCTTGTTCACCTGTGCTTCAGGCAAACAATGATGCTTTCTTGTCCTCTATAAAGCAGAAATAAGGGACGAGATGTTTGGTGTATTAATCTTTCTCCTCCTGAAGTTTCAGTTTTTGCCGACTACTTCTGCAGAGCCAAGATTAAATCAAAACCCACCTACGGTCCCAATTCAGCCACAAACTTTAACAAGTGCCATGGGACTCTGCTGAAGCAGGCACAGAAGAGGTTGATGGATTTATTCTCTTTCTTTTATTAGGAAACCTTCCCATAATTTGTAATAATTTACCTTCTGGAGGGAAGCTCTGCAGCAGGGAAGGAGTTGTCCGGTGTGGGGAAGCCCCATGGCTCTGTACCCTGCAGTCTGGCTTTCGGCAGCCCTCTTCACCACTCTCCTGCCTACGTACCACATCCATCCACAGCAGCCTGGAAGACCTCTGAGGCCAAGCACACCATGCGTGCATCAGCAGTGGGTACCCACTCATCCCTAGTATCAGGGTGTCTTCACTCTGCCCATCTCTTCTTTTCATCAGCCCCCAAAAGTGATTCCTCTATGGGCTGATCACAGAGCTGTTGCCTTCAGCAGATCTTAAACCGCACCTCGAATTTTGGTCTGAAAATGTTTGCTTCCTTTAGGCTAAGTTTTGGCTTTGTACTAGAGCGCAGTAAATCCTCGCGTGTTCCCAAAGACTTCGTGTGTTCAGCAGGGAAAGGAGCCAATACAGGTAAGAGTATTGGGAACTGGTGTGTGTTTAAGTATTTTAACATTACAGCAAAAATATTGCCTAGAGCAACAGGTTAAGAAATTAGAATTTGGTCATCTTTTCAGAGAGGGTATTCCGATTGCTTAAAAATGTATTTATTTTTAACCATCCTTTCAGATAAAGGCAGGGTCAGAATAGAAAAACACTATCTATGAAAATGGAAGTGATAAAGTAAGAAACAGAGGTGTAAGTCTAGTTACTTGGACACTTCCTGAATTTTACAGTGCAGTGGATTCCTTAGGCTCAGCATTACACTCCTCGTCTCCATGGGGCATCAGGATAGGAAGGCCTAGACTATTTGCTTAGTTTCACTGATATGAAACTGCAGTAACTCTAGTAGTTTAGAATCCCAATTATGGTAGTTTAAATCCTGTAGTAACTTTATTATCCTCCAGACAGCTTCTGGAGCTTATCCTCATTAAAACCCACAGTGCAACACCCAGAATCAGTTCGGAAACTTTTCATAATGCTAATTTTAATTCAGATTTAATTGGTCTCTAATCTCCTACAAACCCCAGTATTAGCAGTAGGTGCAGATACAGCCAGTGGTGTAAGAGCTGCTGTGGAAGCTCCCTAATTCCCCGTCAGGAAGACCATAATCCCTTTGTCCCAAGTTCTTCGAGAAGAAACTCCCTTTAAAAAGGATGCTTTTATCTTTGTCCTGAGATAAGATTTTTGTACCCAAGCCAGTTCTATTCTCTGAAACAGAAAAAAAACCTTGAATGAATATGTAACTTCTTGGAATGGCTTGGAAACTTCCGTTTTAGACACCGTCACATGTTCCACAGATGAATGAAGGGAATGGGATATCACGTCATGGTCCTGTTGACTACCTGGTAAGTACGTCTGTGAAGAAGGTGTGTTGAATGCCCTCACTTGACAGCTTGCTGCCATTCCTGTTCACTTGTACTGAAGAAGCAGACAACAACTGGCTCCGTGGTGCTGGCCACAACAGAGACCTTCAGTGAAAAGGTGTCCCCCAGTCCCCCTGAAGGTAACAGCTCAAGCTTAAGGCATGGTCGCCCTTTACATAAGATAGGCTTTAGCCCACATTCTTTCCAAAACATTTAGACCAATAGACCATTGCCAATCCTCAGCACTTCTCACAGCCCATACTTATGGTAAAGCTTTTAACTGAAGCACAGTACCTTAAAAATCATCTATCCCTTACCATGGCCTCATGATGTTCTCTAATGAAACAAGGAAAACAATGACTTTTAGGACTAGCTCTTCGGTAGGTATGGCAGAGATGAAGATCCCATTAAAACAGCTGATTGTGTTCATACCATTTCCCTTAAAAAAATAATCTTATATATACCATTTGGTTTTTGACTAGGGAATACAAGCTCTAGGTGACCTACAGGCCAGTCTATATGGTGGATAATACCTGTTGGCTTGGACTGAGATCAGTGCATAGTATGTGTGAAACACCAGCAGGAGTGCACAAAGCACCTAGAAAAATGCTGTAGTTTTTGTCTTAAAAGGAAACGCTACACAAGTTGTGTGCATGGAAGTACATCCAGGTACCACCTGGTGTCAAGATTGAATTTCCCAAGTGTGGAAGCGCACGGGACCTCAGCCCAGGACAGTTCTCAGTTTGTCTAGAATATTATAAACTTGCCAAGAAAACTTGTTTCCTGACACAATACTTCTTCTGTATGACAGCAGAAGCCCCAGGGACTGAAGGAGACAGGGCATGTGGGTTTTAGGCATGAGAACTTCAAATCAGCCAGGCAGCAGCTGTAGGGAGAGGTCAGTGAGGTATTAAAGGAAACTGAGGCCAGTTTCCAGATTTTGCCTGTGGCAGTACTTTACATTTGAGCAAATTGTGTATTTTAGATGTAGTAGAGTCACACAGCTTTGCAGGCTGGGTGGTACTACTTCATGCTTTTCGGTAAGTATCTGTGTTTATATTGCTCAGTAACAGTATTGTGGTTCAACCGTCCGGTTTTGTGCAGTAACGGTACCGCAGTGCTGAGGCATCTCAGGTGTGAACAAGAACTACAGGGTGCTGAAAAAATGCAGAACAAAGAGATGGCCCCTGCCCTAAAGACACGGTCCTAGAAGATAAGAGAGAACAGAGGTGAGAAAATTTAAGAGATCAGTCAGGCCATATCAGTCTGAGGGGTTATTGGACAGTACATTAGTAAATTCACTTTACATTTGCTTAATGCTGGACTGTGTAGAAGCGGATCATATTTCTTAATCAGGATTGGGATTTCTTTTTACAAATATTTTAGCTCATTTTATAAATTGCTGGGAGATATCCTAGGAGAGTCTCTGTAACTCTTTGCACAGGCCAATATGAGGAATACAGAGTTCATAGATTCTCGTGTACGTTGTATGTTATTAATGCATTTAAAAAAATACAATGTAAATAATTTCTATTACAGATTTGTACTTAAACCAAACCAAAGATGCAGGCTTTATAACCAGCCAATCATTGTAGGTGCAAGCTTGCAGCCTTGGGGGCTTTGGGCAGGGGAATGATCGTAATCCCATCTCCAGCAGGGGTGTTCCCTTATGCTTGTTTGTTTAGTGATGCTGTGTCTTGGCCACACAGATCTCGGCTTACTCGAATTTTATTGTGCCCTTAAGGAACGGCTGCTGCCCTGGGTACTCCTCTTTGATCAAAATTTGCAGAATGACAGCCTGAAGAGAAATGCAACAGGCTGTTGGACCGCCAGCCCTGTGTCAGAGTCGCTGTGTCACTGAAATGTCACATAGTGTTTTCACTTTGGGCAAGAATTTCAGCCAGCTGCATCTGGCCTTTTCACCCGTGTCTGCAGAGACATAAATACGTTGGTGTGCTTGAACGTTAACTCAAACACTGCCGGGGCCGTCGGTGGGGCTGAGCGCCCTGCTATTTTAAAAAAAGGGAAAAAAAGCCCTAAGCTTTATGGTGGATGTGGTTAAAATTAGAAATAGATCCGAGTGGAAATGAGGGGAATGTATCCAAGTTGAAATGCAGAGGCTGAACCTGTGTTTTCACCCCGCTTACGTCTGCGGCTCTGAAAAGAGAGCCTGGGGTGTGTTTGCAATGCACACAGTAGGTTTGGGGCAGCCCCGTCCCTAACTGCCGTGAGCAATGGTCCCCACAGGGCAAAAAGCAGACTCACAACTGAGATCTCTGTTTTCAGCCTTCTTTGGCTTGGTCTAGGCATTATCAAAGGAAGGGTGTCGTGCATTCGATGGCAGGGCCATCTGTTTGAGATTAGAAAAGAGAGGACTCCATGCCCTGCTGCACGGATATGAAGCTGTGGCCTCCAGCTCTGCACCTCAGTCCTTCTTCTCACCTGGCCGTGAACCAGCGGGGTGTTTGCAGCAGATTTAGAGCTATGCGGACTTCGTCCAACATCACTGCACTTCCCACAAGCGCGGCATCCCAAGGGGGCTGTAAGGGCAGCCACATGCCCTCTCCTAAACTGCTTCCAAAGTACATTTTTAACAAAGCTGCAGCAAGCTTGCTCTTTTTTTTTTTTTTTTTTTTTTTTTTTTTTTTTCTGTTTTCAGTCCAGCTACGCCTGACGAACAAGGCTGAGAAACCCAGGTCAAACTCACTGTTGATTTACAGAGTTCAGGAGAGCAAGAGATACCTCTTGTCTGAGCAGCAGGCGTTGGCTGCTGGTGCCTGAGCAAGGCCAGGTCCATAGAATTAAACAATCATATAAATGGTTTGGGTTGGAAGGGACCTTAAAAATCATCTTGTTCCAACCCCCTTTCCAGGGGTAGGGACATCTTCCACTAGACCAGGTTGTTCAAAGCCCCGTCCACCCTGGTCTTGAACGTTTCCAGGGGAGGGACATCCACATCTCTGCCATGCTGCAGTGCATCCCCCACCTGCAACTGCAGCCTGGGCAGTGCCGGTCTCTGGGAAGCAAAATGATGCCCACAATCACTTCTTTCCATCCCATCCAGTCTCCATGCAAGCAGGCACTTGGATAACAAACCTACTCGGGTTTTCAGAGGGATGTGAGGAGCGCAGGGCTTTTTGAAGGCAGAGGATGGGCTCAGAGCTCACCACTGAGGTGTGTTTGTTTGGGTTTGACAAATTTAGGTTTTCCTTTGCAAGCCCGAACCTTCCTTTTGAAAGTCTTTGAATTCCAGCTTTGAATTCCAGCTGCTTCAATTTCAGGCAGGCAGATTTTGAGTCAGATCCCTGTGGTTTTGGTTTAGGGTTATATCCACAACTGAAATGAGCCTTAATTTAGCCAGTTCCTCTTGGGAAGAGGGCCAAAATACTGAGGTTTCTGCCATCTTGAGCACAACCTTCTTAAGAAATGCTCCTGAAGTTTCTTTGCTGTCAAATTCAAGCCCTCCACGGTGCTTCAGCATGACATCCCAGGTTAAAATCTAAGCAGAACAGATCACAGCCCGAATCCTTGAACTTTTGTGGGTATTGGGCTGGTGGGGATTATAGCAAACAGCGTTCACCCTGCACTCTGCTTCCCCATCGCTAGTTGAGATTTGAGACGGCTGCAATTCTCACTCCTTCCTGCTCTTCTGGCCTTGGAGATTTTGATTAAGAAAAGAAATAGAAATGCCAGCAAAATGAGTGGAGAGAAGAGGAAATTGCCAAAACCAAGCTGCCTTGGGATGTACCCTAACTGAAGTGCTACAAGAGAAGAGAAGCTGTGGCCCTGTTGTGCTCATATTTTTGGTCTCGCACCTCCCCAGTAGAAAGGGGGATGTGCCACAGCCAGGGGAACACACGCTTTCATCTCACATTTCATTGCGTTTGCCCTGGTAGCGGAGCAGACTGCCCCACGCGTGGCTGGGAATCCTGCCTCCTGCCCGTGTGACAGCACCTATCCCGGTGACCGCGGTGGGGACGGATTCGGGGACTCCAGAGCTAAAACCTGTGTGCTCCCGGAGCCGCCGTCCTCCTCCTAGGCCCTGGGTGGAAATCAAGATCCTGCTGGAGAGCACTTGTGGGGCACAGGAAGGTGCTGAGTGAAGGTTATGAACCTCTCGGGGCTGGCACAGGACAGGGGTGGGAGGGTGCCACTGTGATGTATGACAGTATAATCTCTGCAGCTCTCCGCATCCCAAATTTAGGAGCTGTTCCTTCAGACTGTGTTGCCTGGAGGAAGTTTTTCAAATAAGTTTGACAAGATAAATCTTCTGGGGTTCATCACCGGATATATCATTACATAGCAGCAACGCTTTCGCTTGAAATAGATTCCCAAGGCCTCCTTCCCCGGATGAATAGCGACATCCTCTAGCGCAGGAGCGCCTTGCCGAGAGGAATGTTTTCCCAAAAATGCTGTTCTGGCCATTGGCTCTTTAAATATAGCAAAGAGTAGCTGCAGCAGCCCAGAAGCAACTGCAAGCCATTTTAGGTCCTGTCATCACTCGCTCCGTCTCCTCTTCCAGCTGGTAGCTCTTGTCACGTCTTTTCATTCCTTGTTCCAGAGGAATCGCTGGGTGTTCGGAACTATTCCTTATTGCTTCTAATTATTCAGTGGGTCCTAACATTTTCTACGCTTTCTCCTGCGTGTGATGGGGATGGGTTTTTCTCTAGTGACTCAGGAGGGGAGCGCCCGGGGAGGGAGAAATATCTATATTTAGCAGCGTTGCTGCTGACCGCAAACCCCTGCGGTGCTTGTGTGGGGAAAACTGCGCTGAGACCCATTTCGGTGTGAACCCGGGGTGACTTTCCGGTGCTTTATGGCTTTACCTGCCTGCGGGGGACAAACCTCTGCCCGCTCCCTGGATCAGCTGCAGGCTGGGAGAGGGACCAGGGGAGGAAAGGGGATCGCCTCGCCTTCGGACTACACATTTGTTATTTTTTCATTTTAATTGTCCCTAGTAATTCTAGACCGCAAGCTGTTCTGTGCGTCTGGGGAAGCACGGCCGTACAAAAGCTTCTTTTTCCTATTTGAAGCATTTTTCCTTTCATTCTTTCTTCAGCTTTTTTTTTTTTTTTTTATGAATCTTCATTTTTTTCTTCTTTTTTTCTTTTTTAATCTTTACAAAGAAACATTACCTTTCTTCTTTTTCTTCTGAGCTATCATGTACTTGCTGTTGAAACAGGGAGCATGGGAAATGGTAATTATTACTACTTTTCACATTACTTAAGGATACTGCTCTGTCCCAGCTGCCAGCCATATGACCAGCCTTTCTTTGGGGAAACCCTGCTTGGTTTCACTCTGTAATTCCGCACGCATCCAAAACCTGCCCCTGTGCTGTTATGAGCTCTTGTGAAATGGGCATTTTGTTATGAATTAGGTGTAGATGCTGCAGAGAAATTTAAAAATAGTGAAGGTACTGACATCAAGATAGAGAAAAAAATCAGGTTTTTTTCTCACAGGATTGCAGAGGTAATGATTTGAGTGGGTAGCATCTCTCAGCATTTTAAGAGTTTGGCCTAAGGAGAAAAAACAACATTAAATTTTGAATCCCATTCTTTAAGTGAGAATGTTTTAGTCTAAGGAGAGATGATACAGGCTTTGGGTCGTGACCTTGGCTCTATACTCACAAAGCTGTGAGCCCGTTTCTAAAAATTTGCTAATAGACCGTTGTACAGAGAAAGTTACTGGAATATGAGGATAGCGAGATAGGGAATATGGAGATAAGGAGAATACGGAGATATGTGGATTTTTATGACTTCACATACTCCTTTGATCACTTCTGAAACTCCTCGAGAAGAGGGTGGAGTTGCACACACATCACTCGCTGTTGCAGAAATACCTGCCATGTGGAGGGGACATTCTGGGGAGCTGTGGGAGGGCACAGCCTGTCCCAGCAAAGTGGCCCCAGCACGGGCAGCCATGCCAGTCCACCAGCAGCTCTGGGGATCTGCATCTCCTCCTGCTCTGCTTGTATAGGTTTTCCAATGGTATTTTCAATGACTAAATACGCAGACAAGGGCTAGAAGCCACATCTGCTGTTTCTCCAGGGCTCAGCCCAAAGCACCGCGTTGCTGATGGAGGTGCCATGCTGATGTAAGAGAGAGGTGAGTCTAAACCTTCAGCTCGGGAAGGACTCCAGAACAGGTCTTCTGCTTCGTGAGTGGGTTTTGTAGCCGCTGAGTGATCTTGGGAAGCCTGGGTCCTGTTGCTCTGGGCCTGCTTTTGACTGAGAGTAGCCACTGGCCACCATGCCATCGCCTCAGGGCTGCCAGTGCGCACTCAACCTGCCAACTGCAGGTACTCGTCAGGGAAGGAACAGCCGACTTAATTACCCCCAACAGATTGTCTCTTCCAGGTGCTGAAAACTCAGCTTAGCCTTGATTGACGTGCATCTGGGCTTATTGGATAGCTTTGTTTTCCTGAAAGTTGTGGTTAAAATTAAGGTTCCTTGAAGCCCCAAGGCACCCAAGCAGCTAGGCTGGATTTCTGAGCTCACCTTCTTGGGTTGCCAAATTGCACCCAAGGGATGCAGATCTTTGAGTCTTTCCTTTTCATGATTTCTCCTCTGCTCCTGCACTCGCCCCTCTGTTCTGACACAATCCATGGAAAACCCAAGGGAATCCCCTCTGAGGGTGAGAGTTATCCAACACGGTCCTCCCACAGCATGACAGGCAGCATGGCCATGCATGCAGATGCGAGGAGGACACGTTGGCTGTGGAGCTGGAGGGGCACCAAGCAGCTGCAGAGGAGCAGGAACATCATCCAAGGTTGCGGTAGGCGGGAACTTCTTCAACTGCCATAGAGAAAATGTTTGTCTGCTTTAGTCCTCTGATGAATCAGCTTTGATGTCTGTCAAACAGCGTTGTCTATTTCTCAGTGGGCAGTTGTTTCTCCTTGGCTGATGGACAGACAAATGCCTGTGGGTAGGCAGACACGTGACATCCTGGATACGAGAGTCATTTTTTTCCCTTTTCCAAGAAATGAGGGAATCGCCTCTCTTTGTACTGGGAGCAATAAACCACTTGCTGAATGCAGGTCTCCAGGCCTGCATTACAAATGGCTCTGCTGCCATTATTTGCCTTTTTTTTTCTTCCTTCAGGGCAACACTTGAAGAGTATTCAAGAAAATGCGAAAGGAGAGGAAAAGCATAAGGCTCATTTTTTGTCTCACTGGACGCAGAGCTCCTGCCTACTTACGTTATATCCCAAAAGCAATTGTGGGATCAGACTGGGGTCATTAAGGGGTGGTATAGAAGGAATACCACGCTGGGGAAGGGGGAGAAATGGGTGCATTTATCTTTAATATAAAGCTTGCTGTTAGGCTAATAAAACAATACTATACATCTGGGTTTATTTTCTCCTTGGTGACAGAGGGTTGGTCTAACAGCTAAGCCTTGGTCATGGCTGACTTGGACATACTTTAAACTCACTCTTTGATAGGGTTCTCATATCTCTTTCTCTTTTTCTAAATTCATGACAAGAGGAAAGCATTTATTACCAGGAAGGCTGGACCCCTAGGCAAGAACCAGTCATCTTTGATTTAACTTTCAACTGAAGTTGCTGAATTAAATGTAGTTTTGTTTTTATCTGTTTGCATGGAAGGCTTCCAGATAAAACAACTGTTTTAGTGACCTGTGCACTTGTATCATGTTAATTAGGTTTGAAAACTCGTATATTGTTTTCATAAGGCTATTACATTTTCTGTAATTAAATTAAGCAAAAAATAAGGATGCATGGCAATAATATTTATTATTAATACCAGACTCGAAAGGCTTACAACATGTGAATTGAAGGTAAGGACCTTAAAGACAGCGTGAACTTCAAAACAATGTCAAATAGCCCAGTTTTTCAGCAAGTTGGTACTACATGTATTTGAAGAAAACATTGATAGAGTGAGAACTAACCCGCTGAACAGACAGGCTTCTGGTCCCCTTCAAAACTGGATGATTCCTGGGGTCTTTACTACCTGAATGGGAATGAATCCTTAACCGTGGTAAAATGGGCAGGGCTGTGATCTTGTGCTGTGTCTGAGCCGGGGACAGGGCCTGGGAGGCTGCCTGCGTGGTCACCTTTCCCAGGAGCTGGGGAGAAAAGGGGATGACATGGGAGCACATGAAGGGGCACTTCAGTGGTGGGAAGAATTCAGGTGGCCTGACTGCGTGAATCCTGCCTGTTGGCGCAACATGGGAACAGCCATACTATGTCAGACCAACGCTAGTCTCCTGTCCCGCTTGTTATCCCATCTTTGGTGGTAGCCAACCATAGACGTCTAGGAAGGAGTACATGTATAGAGACAAGGCGAAAAAATTCCACAGGTTTGGTTTAGGGGATTGGTTATTGGTTTATTATTGGTTATTGGTTTATTATTGGGCTGTTATTATTTGGTTTAGGGATTTTCTGAGACAGAGGCTGTCTCGCATGATAGCATGTGTTTTCTCTTTTACCCAGTTGCTGCCTGAACTTGGGTTAACTTTTGGCAGTTACTCACCTGCAGGTTGTATGAAGCATGATTTCCTTTGGTTTGCTCTGAGTCTGGAACCCGCTTCTTTCCTCTCTTGGTCTGCACCTCTGAGAAAGGCACGCTGCTCCTGCTGAAAAGCGTCTTAGTGGGTGTCCAGTCCTGCACAGGCAAGGTGGCAGGAGATGAGTTTGTCTCAGTCCATTTCCCAGCCTCTGCCAAGTGGTGCGGGCAAAATTTTGCCTTCAAAATACATTTAAAATAAGTAGACATTAAAATAGACCCATGCTGTGGCTCTGACCACAGAGAAGAGAGCCAGCCGAGCTAACACACTGTTTGGGAGCAGATGTGCTGTATGGCTCTTGGTGTGCTGGAAAGCCACCGGACTCTGGCTGCACAGCACAGCTGGACTGTCCCACATGGCCAGGCTCTGACACCAGCAGCAGGGTGGCCGGCGGTTTGTGTTTCATAAGGCTCCTAACGTTTCAATCAAAGGCAAAGGCAAAGCGCCCGGGAAGGCAGAGCCCCGGCATGGATTTGGACTGGCACTGCCTGGCTGGGACAGGTCCCACAAGGGTGATGGGCAGCAAGATGAGCCCAGACCTACTGAGGAGAGGCTGTGGGACCAAATTCGTTCAACCAGAAGGAGACACAGCTTCATGGGAACTACACATTAGCCCCCTGATGCCTACAAGGAGGTCATGGAGAAGATGGAGCTGGGGTCTGCTCAGCTCTGCAGGGTGGGAGGACAAGAGGTGACATGTATATTGAAACCAGAGGGGTTCAGACTGGGTACAGGGAAACACTTTCTCCCTGTGAGGACAGTATGCAGTGGGACAGGTTGTCTGGAGAGGTTGTGCAGCCTCTGTCCTTGGACATTCTCCAGACCTGTCTGGACAAAGCCCTGAGCAACCTGTTCTGGCCTCATGGCTTTGCCCAGGGTATTGGACAAGAGCCCTTCTGGGGCCCCTGCCAGCCCGAAATAGCTTATGGTCCTCTACAGTATTTCTTGTGACTGAGCCTGTTTAAATTATCTTTCTTATGTAGGTTTGCTGGTGTCTAGTAAGGCAGCTTTTCTCATGGTGTGGAAAATAGCGGAGTTTGTCTTCTCCAGGAGTTTGCATGAAGCACAGGAAAGTAGTGTCTTAGAGACCTTCCACCTGTCAAGTTCAGCTGAACTTTGCCAAGGTGACAAAATGTTCCAAGGTAAGGACATACACACAGACAGACACAGACACACACGGCAACAGCATGACTGCAAAAGCCTCATTTTCTCGGGTAAGTAGGCTAATATCCACCTTAGTTAATTCCTGAAAGTGGACAAAAGTTGGAGTGAAATGTAGTAATTGCTAAACCAGTTCACCTGGGACTATAATGTAAAGGTAATTAAAATAAGTAGTCCTTCCCTGAAAATAAATTAATGGCAGTTAATTGTGGCTTAGGTATGCTACAGTACAAGCAGACTTCGCATGCCTTGTATGCAGAATATTCTGAACTGGTTTGAGTGCACGCACATCAATCAGCCAGAACTAATCTCATGGTAAACATATACCATGCAATAGCAAAAAGCCATCACTTGGATCCTCTAAAGTTTAATTAAAAACCTATGAGAGATTTTTAAACACTAAATGAGACTGATTATCAAATGTGATCATAGCTGCAGCAGTGATGTTTGTAATCTTGGGCTGTGGCCTTTAATGATGTATGTCTTGTCACGGTATAATTCTGGAGGCTCATACATTTATTTTACGGGGTGCTTTTAACTGTTCCTTGCAGCGGTGTGTTGGGTCCAGGCTATTGGTTGAACCAGATTTCTTGTAGAATATTACTTTGCAAGCTTACAACAGAATTTGGAGAGATATGTTGAGCAGCTGCATTTCAAAGCCTCTCAAAACAATATCTGTCCTGCATTATTACTGTTTAAGGCAGGTTTGTGAACCAGAGATAGAGGTTCCTCACAAAGAGACATCTCTCTTTCACCTTAACTCTGAAAGCCTTTGCTATCTCTTAACCAAGTTCTTCTCTTCAAGCTGTCCCGCAGAATCCCGTCCTCTCCCTAAACTGCCAATCCCCGGCCCCGCAGGCCCCTCTCCATCCAGGTTCCACTGCAGGCTGCCATGCAGAGGGAGCACCTCCACTGCACCCAGAACCTCTCCCTGGACATTACTTTGCTGAGTCTCCAAAGCTCTTTCGGTGGTGACCCCCGTGCCCTGCTCAGATGCATGGTTTTAGGAAATGAAGTGTTGCCATCCCCTTCCTTGTTGCCTTTGCCTAAGGATGAGCCTCTGGCAGGAGAAAAAAACAAGACCCAGCCCCACTTCGCTCCTGTCTTGCATGATGAATAAGCAGTAGTCGCAAGAACTAGTCGCAAGTGTCTGTGGTTTTGTTCTCATGTCCATAGAAAGAACAAAATTTTTTTCAGTAAAATTCTGTAAATTCATTTTCTCACACTGTTAAAGTTGTGCTTTGAGAGGTTTCTGAATAAAACAATCAGTGCCCTCACTTGGGACAGATGATGGCTCTTCAGAAATTGCTTTTGGTGTAAAGACAGCACAAACAAAGCTTTTTTTTTTTTTCCTCTGGGCATCAACTGCTGGCAGAAGCAGATGAAAACAGCTTCTCACACCATACCGCCTATTTACATTTTCCATATGCTGGATTTTAAGATTATAGGGTTTTAGATTCTGAGTTTGCATGTTGTATTTTACATAATAATGAGTTTGTGTCTGAGGCTGAGTTGATACATGAGAAAGCAGAACCACCACCACCACCACCCAGAGAGTGGGAAGCAACAACACACATCTTGGAAAGAAGCTCTCAGTGAGCCCTTCACATTTTTTTCCAGGGAGCATCTTCAAGTTCTGTTTTCTGCCACGCAAATGCTATCTGCTTTCGGGCTGCCTGGAAGGAGTCTGCCTTCCTGTTTTGTGGATCTGTTTCTGGAAACCCCCTGGTAAAGAATTACTTAAGTTACATCAGTCAGATTTTTCATCATAAATTATTTACCCTGTTACAAATCATTCACCTCAATAAATTCTTATTTAAGCTCTCGACTATAGCATTTTTACACCTCTGTGTCATCATAGGATGGCCTTTTACTGCCTGTTTTAACTGCAGAAACATTGCTCCAGCAAAAGGGAATCCTTTGGTAATGCTATGCTTTTAATTAATTGTTTCCGCATTGCAAGGAGTTTCTCTGTGCAGAAGGGGACACATGTGTCTATGTAGTAGGGATGTTACTAGGAGGCTGGATTAGATGACTTCCTGAGGTCTCTTCCAAACCAAATTATCTTATGATCCTACAAAAAAGTCCCCCTGATCTCCTTCTGAAAATGAGTTCAAGGCTAGAATTTCTTCTGCTTCTTCCCGTTTTACCTTTTCTTGTCACCAAGTACTTGCAGATTAGGTGTCTGCCAAGGTTTCACGTAGCAGAGGGCCACTCTGGGCATTGCAGCACCCAGCTGTGCATAGGGAAGTGGTCCCGTACCGTCTGTGCAGCACGGCAATGTTCTGCAACCTTCTGCTTCCTCCATCTCGCCCTACTTTTACTAACAGCAAAACTGAAGTAACAGGTTTTTGTAACAGCTGAGAGCCCATATGCGGATGGATCGAGAAACTGAAGTCCTGTCTCTCTCTGAAAAGTCCCTTAATGCCTTCAGAGTCACTTTCAGGTCATTTCTGCAGTCACAACTGGCACCAAACACTTCCTTGAACATACTGGTGTATAGATCCATCACACCCTGCTTGGTCCACACCTCCTCTCATCCCAGTACTTCTCCTTTGCCTTGTGTAGCAGAGGTCTCACAAAGATCGAGACACTGAGCAGAGAATGTGAATCTCATGTGTGGAAGAATCCACGTTTTACACCTCAGACTCGGTGATTAGTTGTGCTGGATTCACACATCTTTGCTGCTTGTTTATAGACTGGCGGTTGACCTAGCAGTAAGACCTATTTGAATGCATGTTCTCAAAGGAAAGAAAATGATTAGCATCTGACAAACTTTTAGTGCTAGAAGGCACTTCATATTTATATTTATGGTGTGTTGATAATGAAGACAAAACACCTCTAAATAGCAGTCTCTGACTCTGAGCTTAGGGTAGATATCTGTAGATGGGTCTTGCACAGTTTCCTGGTCACTTGGAGTGACTGGACAAGTCCAGACACCTTCAGTAACACTGGTTTCACCATTTTGTGGCATTAGAAAGAGAGGATTATAAGGGTACAGAATACTGCAGAGCATCTTATTACTACATTGACTGAGAATGAGCGTGGATCTGCTGCTACAAAGAGCTACAGTAAAACTTTGGAGACATGAAGTATGTTGGAATTCTTCAGCTTGAGGACAGCTGTAATTATAATGAGCTTGCAGAAATAGGGCTGCAAGAGTAGCCTGTTCTCTTCCGCTACTTGGGATTAAACATAAATGACTCATATTGAGGCGTAACACTACCTTTCCATTGAGAAAGGAAATTGTCATTTCTCCAGCTACATGATAAATCATTACATGTTTATTAGGGAATGGAGAATGAGAGAAACGGTCTTCCATTATATGTTTACCCAATTTGTGTCCAGCTGCTTTAAGAACACCCTATTCCTATTTAGTATCTTAGCAGGCTTTGCTAAATCCATCTGTACTAAAGCAGTATTGTGTTAAGCACAAAATAAAGAACCCAAAGCAGGCACCAGCTGCAGTTACCAATAAGCAGGCTATAGAAATCCACTTACGCTAGCTTACTGGACACTTAGGAGAAAGAAAGACCATTCTAATATATTTAAGGCTAGAACAAGCCTGTGTCTCCTCGGCTAAGAGAAGCAGCCCTGATGATCATAGCTGGTGGTCTGGATGGCAAGAAAAGGCAGGACGGTCTAGCAAAAGCTCCTTTGACTTCAATGGCAATATGGATTTGGCCTCGTGCAAACAATGGGAGTATGTGAAACTAATTATCCACCCATTGAGGTTTTCTCCTCCACCTTCCCCCTTTCTAATTTCTAATGAATGTAGATAATTGCTGTGTTCCCACTAACACACAGATTAGGCCTCTGGGATTAGGCTATGTGATTGAGTAGCTAATACTAAGGGTAAACGCCTCTGGTGTTCCTGTTAAATGCATTCTTGCTAGGAAGTTAAATAATCACTCTCCTAAAGCATTACTAAAAGATTTAAATACTTGTTTTGGAGACTTCTAGTAGATTTCAATAGTTTCTGACGTACTGTGACATGCTTCAGAATGTTCATTTATATACAGTTTGATTTCTTTTGATGATTGTCAACTTAAGTTACTAAAAAAGGAGAGTATTTTGTACAGAGAAGGGAAGGGGGTGGAGGGAAAGCAATATATTAGAAACATGAGTAGGTGCCCTGGCTTGTCCATCAGTCTTGGCATCATTTTATTTATACATTTTCTAAAGGATTAGAAGTAATCAGTTCCAGAGGATGTGCTCTGGAGTATTGGCAGCGTCTACTTTCTTGGCAATCATTGCAAATATTTTATACAGTTTCATATTGTCTTGTGTAGCACCGAGCACTGGCGGTTTGACGTAAACAGTGTAAATGTTTTAACTTCTATGGCAGCGACGTTTTTCCCCCTGCAGGGCCCTTCTGCTTTCCGAAGGCTCGGCGTCGGCGGGGGACATTTGTCACAGTGGGAGCACTCACCTGGGAGGAGCGGACCCATCCTCGGAGGTGGGACTCTGCCCATCGCTGCAGCACATCGGAACCCGCAAAGCCCTCTCCTTCCCAGCTCCCAGGAGGATACGGGACTTGTCTGCAGGCAGCAGGGCTGGGACGTTCCCCATGCGGGGTGTGCTCATCGCGTTCATGTTTACAGCTCTGCTTTACTCACCAGGTGAGAAGTAGCAAAGCCTCACCAATCCATTTGTTTTAACATTTGCCAGGTAAATAGCTCCTCAGGTTCAGGATTCACCATGCAGTTATGGATGCTCCAGGCAAATCTCACCTCCATTGGTCCATCAGTGGAGGATGGGAGCAAGTTTAGGGACCAAGCTTGACATATTCTGTATAAAGAGCACCTGAGAACTGATTGAGCCCAATGCAAGAACCTGTCCTCACCTAGGAAGGCTGGGGCTGTGTTTTCCCAACTTAGCTCCGTAGAGAAGGGGAACAAGCCAGGGCGTTAATGCAACAACTAGAACCCAGAAGCAGTAGAGAAGGTGAGAGAGGAACATGACTTATACTCCCTGAGCTGAGAAGTATAACATTAATAAAAGAAAGCTCTGTATTCCTGGAGGGTTAACTGTACTATTGGCAGAAAGCACAAGGACATGTTGGAATATCAGCAAATGGTTTTCAGAAATGACTAGCAAAGTTCTGGCATTTCATAAAATCTAGGTAACATTGTGAAATGAAAGACAAGAAATAATTGTTTCTTAATATGGCATTTGCCTAAAGTAACAGTGATGTTGATTGAAATAATGTAATTTTCATATCTAAAACGTTGCAGAGGAGAGTATGTCTATTTCATTTATGTTTGCAGAAACTTAATCTACAGGAAAAGATTTTATAACAGAATTGGAGGTTAAATTTCATTTGCTGATTTAATAAAAGCTAACAGGATGGATTTGGGGATATTTCATTAATCTTTCTTTCCTTTCAGTGAAAAGGAAATTAAGTTCAATCTAGTTCAAACTTTGCTTCACTATTATACAATAGACTGCCAATGTCCATGTTCTCTCTGGCAAGTTAAAACCTAATTAGTCACAGAAAATTCTTCCCTGATCCTGTCACTGAGAGGCAGGAAAAGCCTGGTCTGCAGACAAAGAATTCAGATGCACTTGGTGCTTTGCTGTGGCTCTTTGTTAATGTCTGTGCTTCCCTCCATAGCATGCAGTGACATAACTGGAAGCGGCATATTTTGTCTTTCATGCGACAGGATCAGATATAAACCGCCTTTTCAAAATATAAAGAATGAATCAGTGCAACGAGCACGCCGCTACCGCCCTCTTCCCCGTTTCTGCCCATTTTTGAGGGCGGCGGGAGTGGATGCTCGGGTGCAGGTTTTACCCAGAGAGACGATCAGCTGGGGCCAGCTGGGGTGGGCAGGGGCAGAAGTTTGTGGCTGGCTGCGGCTTGTTGAACCTCCCCCTTGGGAGCCGTCTCTCAGCTGAGCTCTCCCGCGCCTGGGCCGGCTGCCGAGATGCCCAGGATGCAGGGTTACGGTGCCGTGGGAGCAGGGGAGCTGGACCCGCACCTCCCAGCACCGGCACTGCCAAGGAAGGTCCAGCTGCTCCCGCTGTATCCTTGTGTCCAAGACCTGCTGGGTTCAGGAAATGTGACTTCATATTACAGCCTTTTAGAATTTTTGAAGGAAGGAGTCAGCTGATAAAATTAATTTAGAAGTAACACGGTATCTGGCACTTCCCTTACCACTTATATAAAATAACACTTGCTCTTTCATCACTCTTGATTACACCTAATAAAAATAATTAACTATTAAAAATACTTGCCCTTTCTTATTCTAGGCTTATTCCTAACAACAGCCATAGAATTATTTTGGGGCTGAATCCGGCCCCTCTGACATCTATGTTGTCTCATAGTTTATTGAATTTCCACTATCTGATGGAATTTTTATGGCGTACGTTGAACATCAGCTGGGACAGGAAAGTTATTTTACCTCTGGAGGTGAGATCATATCGCGTAATTGGCACACATATATCTTGTAAAGGAGAGCTTTGTTTTTTCCTGAACTGCTATTTGTAGCTGGGTCACAGGCGGAGCGTCAAGTTAACCGGAGGGATGATCCTCTGCTGTTTGCATTTAGACTGAGATTTTCAAAGGCACGTAGTGGCACTGTCTCATGCAACCCTCCTGAAAACCCCAGCTTCGCAATGACCTTCAGGGAGGCAAAAATGCCCTCTGTGCTGCAGCCCGAGTGCAATCAGCAGTGATCCCACTTCTTGCTGAAATTCAACAACAAAGCATGAACCGTAGGGAGAATTCTAGCTTCCACTTCTAACCCTGTCCTGAGGCAGGGTACCTGGAGGCAGCCCTTTTTTTCCCAGTATATGTGGTGGGGAAATAGTGGAATTTGTCTGCCCTCCTGCTCTTCCGGCACTTACGCTCCACAGAGCAGCAGGTGACTAAAGCAATGCAGGTACACTACCCCCGGCAGAGGATTATGGCGAGGAAATCCTGTAGGATTTGTTTTATGAAGACTTTTTCTTTTTTATTTTTTTTGCCTTTCGCTCCGGTGGTGTGGCTTTGCAGAACTGGGGAAGTCACCCAGCCCCTGTGAATTCCCTTGTGGGGTGAGGACGGGATGAACCTGAACATCCCCAGCGGCGCCTGCCCTTGCACAGCGTGCCCTGGCCCTTGTGCCCTGCCTTTAGAGGTCCTGGGGGGAGATGTCCTTGTGCGGAGGAGAGATGTGTGTTCTGGAGTTAGGGGAAGACTAGCCCAAGGAGAAGGAAAAAGCCTCTGGTATCCAGCTGTGTTTACAGCCTCGGCCCGTGTTCTCTCGGTTTCTGTGAAAGCCACAAGTGGAGCAAACCTCAGGCTCAGCCCAAGATGTGAGGGCAGTTTCTGCGCGACGCCTGGCTGTGGACTCCCCAGAGGGCTGCTCGGGCACCGCTTCTCCCCTTCAGGCTATGCAACGCTTCGCTCCGCTCTCAACCGCTCCTGCCTTCCTGTGCCGGTGCTTTTGAGTGGCTCCTAATGGAAAGAATTATTCCACCCACGGCAGAGATTCACCCTGTCCCTGGGCAGGGCTTGGGTGGACCGGGGTGATCTGGGCGCTGGGGATCTACCCTCTCCGGTTTGGCATGCGTCTGCTGGCTGGCGCGGGGAGAGATTTCTCCAGAACTGCTATGTCAGGCATCTGCCCTCCACAGGCTTGTGAATAACTCAGTATACTGAGCCCCGGCTTGACTTGCAACATTAAACTGTTGAAACAGACAAATGGAAATAAAATAATAACTTGAGCTTAAACACATAGGCTGCAGCAACTCCAGAATTCATTATGCTATTTATCTGCTACTGTGGAACAGAATTTTAAATGGATATGTCATGTCAGAGCTTTCTTTTTTAATGACTCTTTAAGAACATACTACTGTGGAAGATATCAGCATTCCAGGCTTTTCCTATATTTGATTATAGCTGATAGCAATCAAAGTAATTTTACTGCCAATAATAACGCTGGCAGCAGCTTAATTTAATAGCATGGAGGTTAGATCTTATTTATGTCATTCCTCAAATGTTGATAACTTTGAATGTAACTACAAAATATTTTTGCAATGAAAACCTAAAATATGGGATATTTAATTTAGTGCCCTGGCCTCACTGCTTAAAAATGTTCGGACTACACAAACAGGTTCTTACACCAGTTGTTTTGAATATGACTTTTCCATGGAACACAGGCCTTTTTCATGACATTCTGAGAAATGCTGATCACTTCATCACATTCTTTCAATACTTGAAAAATCAGTCTTCTTCAAATAACTCCGCAGTTTGCCAAAAGTAAATAAATAATCACTGGAAAAATAAATCCATTAACCAATATTTTTTTTCCCACATCCTGTCTGCTTCCCTTACCTTGCTAGACTTAGAATTGCATTACTGCCACATCAGTTTACTATCACCAGCTTTGACAGTGACGTCAGAGTTACACCACTAGAAAGAAGCAGAATTTCATCTCATCGTAATTATGGGATTTTGCCCGCTGTCTCAAGCGGAGTAGACCGGCTTCGAGAAAACAGCAGGGTTTGACCCACAGACTGTGCCATCGGGGAGACTGATGCTAACGATGTGGTGCACGGCTGCTGGTTTTGTTCGGCCCTTTATTTAAAAATATTTATGCGCATATATATATATACTAGCAACCCATATCCTTTGCCATGGACCTCTTCTTGACATGCCTGCTGCTGTGTTCAGCCCTTGCGAGGCTGGAACAGGCGAGGCAGGGTACGGATGGGAGCTGCCATAACTTGCTGCGCTCTCCTCTTGGTCTGCCAGAGTCTCCTGAGGGTTGTTCAGAGCTGCTCCGAAACGGCCTCCCGTCTCTCCTAGTTTTCTCAACCTCCAAAAGCTAATTTTCTGGAAAGTTTTGTTCACGGAGTGGCATCAGGTTTAAACGCTGAAGAGGAAAACGTGATGTTTTCCTGCTTTCAGACACAGCTGGTTAATTCTGTGATAGGGAAGTAATGTTATCCCCTGTTCCAGAAGAAGAGCACAGTCAGAGACGTCGCAATGGACTGTTTGGGGAGAAACGGAGCCCCGCTTGACTCTGGGGCTCCAGCCTGCCCTTGGCTCTGACACCGTGCTCAGGCAGCTGAGCCAGGCTTCTCCTCCTGGGGAAGAAAAATTCAAGGAAAAACACAGCCGTGCTTCCCGCTGTGAGATCAGGAAGGTCTCACAGGGTATCTAACGTAGTGAGATGTCCACGGTTGCCACTGCTTGCCAATATGAGGATGCTGAAAACAATGCCAGCCCAGAGAATCGCCATCCCTCTGTCCTGTCTGTTTCTCTGTTTCTGCTCACCTTGTTGTGAGAGGACGCTCTAAACCAGGTAAAGGAAAAGGTGGGGGTTTTTTTAAATTTTTTTTTTTTACCTCCACCATCATCTTGCCCTGTATTTGTTTTGAGATGATGTGCTTAAGGCAGCCTTCCTACAATGCCACCTGATGAACACACAGACAGTCAATGGTAGAACTGAGGAAAGCAAGGGAGAGCCACTGGTCTGGGACTGGGGTGGGAGGAGGAGTTCTTTACGCTGGTGTTGCCAACAGCTTGGGTAGGAATTGTCTGAGGAGCGGTTTGGCAACCTAACCAGGACCTGAATGTTAGCTCCTTGTGCTAAAACCACTTCATCTGCTAAAAACAGCCCAAGGATCTCAAAAAATTGACAGGAATGGGTCAGGGAACACAGGGAATCATAAGCTGGGGACAGAGAGGCTGGAAACTTCAGTGCACTCATGGCACCTTTCCACGGGGAGTCATCTCCCCTCCCACTAGCTTAAGAAGACAGGGACCAAGCGCACCCAGACCTGCACTCCTGGCTCAGGGGAGAAGCTCCCACCCGTGCCCACCTCCCCATCGGGATGATACACCCAAGGCCGGGTAGTCAGCGTGCCCCAGCTCTCTTGCACTCAGGAAGCCCCGCCAGACTCACCTACATACCGTGTTCCACAGCTTCCGTCAGCTTAAGTTAAAAACAAATAATGAAAAAAATCTGTCTTCTCACTGTGGAGTGAATTGCCTCTCTGCTTTAATAGACTTTGTGCTAAAAGCCAGAAAGAATTGTGTATTTATTTCCAAGATTATTAAATTACATATAGAATATGCTTCCTGAGTATTAGCAGAGTTTATAACTGAATTCATCCTATCCATGCTCTGGTTACGTCTAATGAGGATAATTATTACATGGCTTAACTATAATTCGGTATTGACTCTTTCGCGCATGAAAAGCTTTTGTTGGCAAGCGTCAGTGGAGAGCTTCAACAAAAGACATCTTTAGCTTGTGTAAACATTGTTATTTCAAGGTCTCACCCTAACCTGCTTTAGGCTAAGTACTTTCTCCTCAATTGAGTTAATATAGCCAAAATGATATAAGGATGGGATTAGATACTGGCTTACACCAGAGGGAAAAAATGAAAGTTGGACGGGGAAAAATGCAGTTAATTCCATCCTGTCAGCAGTGGATATTAAAGATTATTAGTTGGCACACTCAATTATGTGTGAATCACAATAGTGGTACTGTTACTTTTTTATTCAATTTTACAGGGGCAGGTAAAAGTGTAGGTTTAGTATCATCTGCAGTGATTATTTGTTGCTTGCGGGGATTTGAGGTTATATTAAAGTGTTTGACAGGTTCAGAGGAAACATCTCTGTGTAATAAAATGTCCCACTTTTACATGGTCTTAGTCAATGGGCAGAAATGAACAAATCCACCTGTCAGGAGTTTGGCTGTGGCTGCTTTTTATGAATACATTTCTGTAGGCAGTAACTAGTTATTCTATTATGTGATTGTTAAAATGATAAACCAACAAATATAGCTCTCTTTTTGCTGCTTCCCTCTGCTGGATAGAGCCAGTAGTGCTTAGTTGTGTGTCACAGGCTCATTAACACCAACGACTGGGAAAGACCTTGGGATCTGGACTTTCAGGTCACAGAGAATAAATCTGAATCTTGTTCTGATTCTCACCGTGAAATTTTTAGCCTTCAGGTCGACCAGAAGTCATGGAATTCACAACAATATAAAATCCTTGGTTCAGGTAAATGGCTTTGATTTGGGAAGCTCTTCTGTCGAGGTGGGAATGTGTGCAGGGCTGGGGCAGGATACTGGGCACGCCAACCTCTCTGCCCCTGACCCTTGGGTAGACTGACAGCAGGGCAAGGAGGTGTACTACACAAGAAGTCGAATTAGTTATTGGATATATAGATTGAAATTGTTGGGTTTTAACAAAATAAGCCTCCAAAATGTTGCTTGTGTTTTGCTTGTTTTCATAGATTTCCATAGCCAGAAGAGACCACTGTGATAATGCACTTTGACTGCTTGACTGCTGTTCCAAGGCCAGTAACAACGCTAGTTGAGCTAGAGCATATATTTTAGGAAAAAAACCCAAACCCAACCTTCTAATCTTGGTTTCCAGTTTCCAGTGTCAGAGGGCCTCCCACAGCATGGTGACGTTCCCATGGCCAAGTCCGCTTGCACAGTCTACATCCCCCTCGCAAGGCAAACGGGTCTCATTTGAAGATATAAATGTCAGGATTCATCTTTCATCTGCTGGATCTTGTACATTTTTTCTCTCCAAAACTGACAAAGCCGGTCATCATATGTGTGTGGCCTGTATGGGTACTTGACGAGAAGTAGCTTGGACAGCTTTGTAGCTGTCTGAGTGCCCAGGCGTAGGATTTTACAACCTCTCATTCAGTTGTCATCAGTGCCCACTCCAGAGAAGGACTAGCCCTTTAGGGTCAGTGGTGGAGATGATGGTCATCTGAATGTCCCCAGAGATCCCCAAGTCCCTTCAGAGATACCATTTCCCAGGCTCATAAATGAGACCTACTCGCTTTGCGCTTGGATGTCTGATTTTTCAAGCTGTCTGTACTGAAACGTGTCATTTGATCTAAATTTACCAAGAAATTTAGACTACTGCTCTATGCTCTTTTAACAAATGTTTGTGTTTGTGTTCACGGTCTGAGCAAAAAATTCTGAAACAACCTTATTGCACATTTTTGTCACATGCTGTCCTTCAACCAGTAGTTTATTATGGCTGGAGTTATCTTCAAGAGTTGCTGCTATTACTGGTGTTTATGCCCAAGTGGGAGTCTAGATCCTCTGAAAAAGAGCGATTTTCTATTAAGCATTTTAATCCAGTGTCTTTAGTCTAGATATGGGCAGAGCACCCTTTGTGTCATTGAGTCAAGGCCCAGCGACAGCCAGCTTTCTCACCTACAGGGCTTCTGCTCAATGCGAGCTGCAAAGCAGCAAGTTTCTATACCCCTTAATGATTTTGGGACCTATTGTACAGAGGGAATGAAAATCACAGCCAGAGAAAAGAACATCCACAGTAGCTTTGGTCTCTGTGGTTGTAAGAGAACTGAAGCTCCTGGGTGCTTCTGGGAACATTGGGAAAAATAAATTTTCCATTAATCCTGCAATATTGACCCCAAGAAGAAACTGGCCTTTTGGTATAACATTCATATGAATGCTAGAGCCAATGTGTTGTCCCTAACTATTACTATATTCTGTGCTTGGAAGGTAAGGGAAAAAATCAGCAATTCAGAAACAACTTCTCCAACACAAGAGTGAGAAAAAATATTTCCTGGTCTCCCAAGTAATCAACTAAAGTCCAGAAATATTGGTTAAATATTGTGTAAATGTATAAATACATTACGTACTTAATACCACCCAAATCCCTCTCAATAACCCCTTAGTAACTGGACAAGCAGGGATTCCTGCTGTAAGTTTAATTCTCTATTTCCAGGAATTGTCTGGTTCTTTCCCTTGATGGGATTATCACAATTCTTCTTGAAGTTTTTAATGTAACTTTTCCTCAATACCTTGTTTGGAAAACTTATACTAAGAATGAAGTCTGTAGATGGTTAGGAAGGAACCTTTTTTAAGGTTTAACACTCTCAGGTTTTTTTGCCTGACTATTGTCCCCAGGCACCGGAGGGTGTCCAGTCTCCTAGCCAGGTGTGTCACATGGTCACTCTGCCATTCAGGGTGCCATTTCAAGAGACTGGGACATCACTGCTGACACCGCCCCAAGGGAGGACAAAGACCACACCAGGGCAGCTTGGACCCTAGCGAGTGAATGGAGCAAGCAAAGAGGACCACACACTTTGCGCCATGTTCACACTGTGGTTCAGGGTCCACGTGCGTCAGGTTTACCATGTTGTAGCATAGACTAGATGAATAAGAACATGCACTTGAAATTTAAAGAACTGGGCAGAGAACCCCCACCCACCATCTCCTGGGTAGCTCTATACACGATTTTAAGTATCTGGTATTGCTCTCCCAGCAGCTCTCAGAGTGCTTCCGTTTTCAGAAGGGCTGTGGTTCTCGCTGATCAGGCAGGAGAACCAAGAGCTTCCATGTCCCAGCAAGGGCTTTTGCAAAAATCAGGCACTGAGAAGGGCGATTTTCTCAGCAGGTGCGGGTATTGCTTTCTGTTGGCACAGCAGTTTTGGCTTGGCTAAAATGTGTATTTACTTTATGTAACTCAGAGCGTAGTAAGAATGCTAGCAAAAACCACTTGGAAAAGGAAAAAAGGAAACATTAAACCTTAACTCTGCGTCCTCAATTAAATGATTACTCTTTCAGGATGAAATTGTTCTTGATTCTTATTGTAAACCTTTCAATTTCTTACATAAATAGCATGATTATATTTACATAAATAGTTGCACCCTGGAGTACAACAATCCTATTGTACACAAAAATCCTATTAAAATTTCCTGAGAGAAGAACGCAGCTTGAGCAATGGTCTGTTGTGCATAAAACCAGACCTCCGCACTTTTTTCTTTATTCAGAGCCAAACCGTGCCTTTAGATGCATGCACCTACGTGCAGAATTGATCCCGTAGGATTCAATCCTAGGTTCCGATATAGGAAAGCACATTGGTAATTGAACAGATGTTTCAAAGCAATACAATGTGCTGATAGACTTTCTTCAAGCTGATTATGGGTATTTAGAGGTGAGATAGCAAGCAGACCCAGAGGTTTCTTATTCATCCTTGAAAGAAACAGTTGCAACCTTGTCTTCTACCTAAAGCAACTATAATCCCAATAGCTAAACACAGAAGAGCTTGTGTCTTAGTTCATCTCTCTTCAGCTTTTTGCTACTCCAAATTCAGCAAGCTCTACATGGATATTTTCCCCCTTCACAGAGGGGGAAATAAATAATAAATAAACTCATAAAGCTTGAGTTTTCAAAATGAAGTGTATAGTAAAACATGGCGCAATGTGCTCTCAGCCACTTGGATAAGGAGGAAGGAATTCATGTTTGACACTAATCGCAAAACATAACTTCTCATAAGTAGTTTTAAATAAGCTAATGACTTTGGATCAGTGGCTTTTTACTGAATCAGAGTATCCACACCGTAGAACAGCATATGGACACTGCTTGGAACTATGGCTGTGCTGAGGAGATGGCCATGGGTCCTCCTACTGCCGTAGCTTGTGTGCATTTCTGATTCGGGCAGGTCATCAAACAAACAGGGTTTTGCACAACCAAAGATGAGGTGAACGATATAAATACATGCTACGAGTGCTTCAGAAGTAATTGATAATAGGTCTGATTGCTGAAGTAAAAAAATAAATGAAAACACAAAAAAAAGAAATTGAGGGTTTGACTCAAAAAGACCAAGCCTTTCTAATTCCTTGTGTATGAACATGCACACACATCCCACCACTTCTCTTTCAAAGTAAGATAAAAAAGGCATTTAATAGGAAGCAAAGGTATTTTTTGTTTTCAATTTTTTCTTTTACAAACGTCATTTAGCTAATACCCTGACGGGGTCTCATGGTCCCAGTGAAAATGTTGTTTTTAAAAAAGAAGTCAAAACATTTAACAAGTACAAAAATCAGCTGTGTCTGCTACATAATCCATATCCACATTAAAAAAAGAAAATAAGAAAGAAGACGACCCTGAAGACTTGTTCCAATTTTCCAATTTTACCTGAATCTATGATAATTTTTCATTTCACTAAAATTACAAATTTGACAATCAGTATCCAACTGAGAAATGTAATCCAAACCTCTAGCAAATGATCTTCCTGGTATTGTCAAGTAGCTACTCAGGAAAAATGCCTCTGGGTAGGTTCAACGATGATAGAGAGCGCTCATAAGAGTCCTAAAGAATTCCGCGATATTTTGGAACCCAGCAGCTGTGTGCAGAGGAAGGAAAAATAAATGAAGTAAAGGTGGTAAGAACCATTTTTAATCTGAAATGCAGGGAATGAGATGTGCTCCATCAATAACCATAGCAGGTGGGTAGATACAGCATCCCACACTACTGCAGGCTGGACACGCCATCCGAATCATTTTGTTGAGAGCTGACAAATCTTTGATTTTGAGAGCAATGGCTAGTGACAATATATTTTGTGTTTCCTGACGCAGCGTGAATCTAAGAATGTTTCTTATTTCATATGGGAATGATTTCAGGATGCTAGCGACATAACATTCAGGGAACGAACAGTCTAAAATTTCTATAAACACCAGAATCAAGGCATTTATGAGTTTTAGTAAAAATTTTATTGAAGTCTGGTCATGTTGGCATATTGTGCATTTTAAATGTAAATTAGATTACTGGCAGTAGATTCAATTTAGTGGTAAAAATTTAAAGAAAACAGTTGGGCTACAGATGAAACAATAATGTAGCTGTTCTTTAGTTAAGAGAACAGTGAAATCCAGAAACAAATGGTGTTTGGGAATATTTATGGTAGAGGAAACATGCTGCATACGATTAACTTTGTCAATTTTATGCAGCACAGTAGTTTTTGTTCAGCTTTGAAGAGCAGTTTCTGATAGTGAACATATGATAGGGTGAATGGATGGCTCTGAGGATTTCCAACGGGAACAGAAAACCTTTCATCTTTGGCTCATTTGCTAAAATGCAGCCCAGGCTCTGAGCGATCAACGCTGATGGCTTTGTGTGTACAACTTGTTTGACATGACACCGGGTCTCCTCTCCTCCTCTTCCCCCCATTACCCTGTTTCATATCCAAAGCTTCTGTGACTAAAAAGGACCATCCAGCTTGGCACTGCCTTGGCGGCTGTGGGGGAAAACCCACCACTGGGGCACAGCTATTTGGTTGCTTCTTACCCTGGTTTGTCCCATAGTCTTAGTAGTGGAAGCCATTGGCCCTCACCGCGTTGCTCTCCAGACTCAATACACGTCCTCTTGCCAGGCTTGTCCTCAGGCACCTTTCAAAAGCTTTCAAACCTCCTGAAAAACACTGAGTATTTAAATAAAAAAAAATCAGATAAAGATTTAGTTACTTGCAGAAGTATTCAAAAGGACATTTAGGGTCTGGAGACATAGCGAGCTGTTTTATTGAACCATCAGTAAGCTTCAGGATACATTGGAAAGCAAATCTCATTTGCCTCACAGATGTGGCTGTACTGAAGTGTGATGATTTTGCTGATGTCCAGCAATCATTGCAGCTTGCAAGTGGCTAGAGTGGTGCAGAGAAGTGAAAATTGTGATCCCGTTATTTAATTAAGCCAAATCTGTTCCATATATAAAACTACTAAAACGGATAGCATTTTTATACATGCTTAGAACATGCCCTGTTGCCTCAGTGATACTTCTGTTCTAAATTATGAAAAGACAGAGAAAAAAAGGAGTGAAATTGGTGAGAAGTAGCCCTCCCGTACCAAACGCCCAGGATGCTCAGGCTGAGCACCAAAGTATCATCTTGCAGGTAATGGACACTGAGGTTCAAATCCTGTTCTGCTGGCCTCCCAAAGCGTGGCTGCTTCACAGGTTCCTCAGGTTGGTCAAGGAAACACCTAATGACTGTTGATTTCTTCTTATGGAGAAACCCACTAGACCGTAACATTTCATTTAGCTGTTTGGGTGAGAAACTGAAATGCTATTTTATCTTCTTGACAGCTTTTTGTCTCATTTTTTGTAAGCCCTCTGGGGTACTGCTGGTCTCTATGTGTTGACAGCAGCTAGCACAACTTCTGCTGAAGCTTTTGTGTAGAAAACTGCCCCACAGAAAGTTAAAATATGAGTAAATCTTTCAGCTGTTTGTGAGGACGGACTGGGGATGGGGCATTGCAACTGCACCTTGGACGGGCGTTGTTTGGGTACCGTGGTGACCAACAGTGTTGAGGAGATCAAAGCCATATAGAGGCTCAAGTAAAACTGAAATGCAAATAACACGAAATTGCTGGTGTCTGGTTTTCTGATTGGAATGAGAGTAATTGCATGTCGCACTGAACCTCTGAGATCACAGTGTGACCATAATAAGTGTTCAGAAGATCATAACGAGTTTATTGGCTAAGTCATCTAGCTGCTGCCAGACCCCAGTCTTGAAGGACATGTCTGTAGTCCGTCTGTGTCTGTGCTCTGCCCAGGCATCTCATGAGCCACAGTTGGAGTGAAAGCCTGGCCTGACTGACACCAGCTAGGGGTTTGCCCATCACTTCACCACTACGGACAAAGTTTGTGGCTGTTGTAGGTGTTCAGCTGCTTTGTATTCTCAAATGTCATTTAAAAGGCATGAGGGAGGAGCAGAGGGGGCCTGAAGGGTGCTATGGCAAGAAGTTATAAACCACGCTGAAAGCAGGGCACAGTGCGTATTTAGGAGACTTTTTTTGAAGTAGTTTACTAGTAGTAGTTTACATCTTTCTACTATAAATTCTGAAGCAATTACTTTTTAAATCAGCTGGTTCTGTAATGAGAAGTGATGCTTTTGGGTACTTTTTATTATTTAAAAGCTGAAAGGCAGCATAAGAAATCTTTTTAGAAAAGAATCATAGAATGGTTCGTGTTGGAAGGGACCTTAAAGATCACCTAGTTCCAACCCCCCTGCCCTGGGCAGGGACACCTTCCATTAGACCACGTTACTCGAAGCCGTTTGAACATCTCTGAAGTTTGTTTAAAGCCCTTTTCCCCTTAAGATTCAGAGTTCAGTAGTAGGAGAAGAGTTTCCAGATCAGAATGAGAAACAAATATGAGATATAATGAAAAAAAAAAAAAGTTTTAGTACAAGTATTTGTCTACACTGTTTTATAAGAGCTATTCCTTCGTGTGCCGCACTATGGGTTAGAACTGTGTTGTGATGCAGAACGTCAGAGTTCACTTTCATTAGGATTTTGAAGTAGTTGAAAACAATTACCAATTATTCTTCCTTATTTTTAACAGTTATATTTTTAAGGGGAAAATGTGTGCTTTTTGACCTTGATCGGAGTAGCGAGATAGATGCATGACGGGAAAAACCAGCATGGCCAGTCGGCTGGAACTGGTTTTGCTTTCGGATCCTTGCTGTTGGCACCCACGTCTGGGCAGTCCCGCTCCTGCGTTAGCAGCCCTCTTCCCTTGGGTGGCTGCAGCCTCTGCGTGTCTGTGGTGACACTCCTCTCCTGAACTGGTTGGTTTGTGGGGAAAGGCTTCGAGCTCGGGTATCTCCCTTTTGCTCCCTCCAGCTCCCAGCTCTGTACTTATTAGTCAGCACAACGGTCATTGCTTTCTGTCGTGTACCAATTGGAGTTGTTTTGGCAAAAGCCTTTGACACCTCCTCTCAAGTGGGACGTTCAGTTCAGTGATTAAACATTGGCTAGGGGTTTGGGAGGCTGAATTCAGTGTTTTGCTCTCCCATTGTTTTCAGTATGCCTTTGGCGAAGTTGTTGGAGGAGGAGGAATTCATCTCATCTGGCTTCAGCTGTTATGAATTAGGCATCTTAATCCGAGCCTGTTGCCTCCACTCCCTCTGTGGTCAAGGGAGAGAGACAGGCACCTCCAGGGGTTGACTCACCCCTTTCAGAGGTGGCTGCTCTCTCCGGGGACTATAGGTAGATCAGCAACTAGTTGAGATTCACGTACCTTATTCTCAAATGTTTAAAATAAATCCGAGCCCCACACTTAGTCTCTGTTTCCTGGCTGTTACACAAAAGTGGGAACTATTAAGTCCATGAAAAACGGTGGTTTTCAAATTGCTCAAAAACAAGGCCAATTTGGAAAGCACTAGCTGATTTTCAGACTGGACTTTTTAAAAATACTTAGGTGTAGAGAGCTTTTAACATCTCCATACTCCTTTAAAAGTCATAGGAATTTTTGAAAATCTCACTCAGTGCCCATCTGTGTTTTGCGGTGCATAAACACCTATAAAACTCTGTCCCTGGTCTTATTAGGGAGAGTAGTATACCAAAATGCATCCAGGTCTCCAAGTAGCATTTTTCCCTGGCTTCTGCCCCTCCAGCCACCCCTGCTTCCATGCTCCATGGCTCTTGCCCCTGGCAGCAGTGGTACACTTGGATGAGGAGCGTATGCAACACACAACACTCCAGCTCTTCCCTGCTGGTGGATAATTCATCAGGATGAGAGCTGAGGCTGGGCTGGGGAGAGAATCAGTGAATCATAACCTCCCCTCCACTTCAGCTGAACTGTGTGGAAACTTGGCATGGTGGAGAATCTCATACAGAAACCATGTTTTATTACTTGGAGTTGACAATTCAGCTGTGACCGTGGAACTGGCAAGGTACAGACACGACGCAGAAGATGTAAACTTAATTTGTCCTTTCTGTTGGGCTGCTTTGCATCTCTCGTTCCTTGTTGAGTCTTTCTATCAAGACCAGCATGACAAGAGTTAATGCATGGCCTGGGAATGAATATATGTATGTGTGGTGGGACCCTTCCTCCCCTCTGATTCTCCCTTTCCTTTCCTTTATGTGAACAGACTCGCTCGCCATCCCAAGAGTGCAAGAGGCAAAGGTGAGGGGGAAGCTGACAAACAGGGGAAATAATCCCTTTGCCCACCCCTAGTGGAAACTCTGTTAGCTACAACATGGCAGCTGAGACAGAACGGCTTAACCCAACCAAATCTCTTTTATTATGTTCCTGTGTTTATTTTTCCTCTGTATTTATGACTTAGCATGTTGGGTTTGGTGTGGAAAGGACTCTAAAGCTGTAGATATGTGTTGTAATTATACAAATTCCTCTGCATGGAGTCTGTTAAAAAGATTGATCTATTTTTATGAGGACACACACAAATACTCATTTTGATGGACCTCATTGGCATTTATTGCAGGTCTGCCACTACTAAAATTTAAAGCCAACCTTGTAAATTTTATGGAAACTACATGCTGCAATTATTAGCCCGAAGACCTCCTGTCTCGCAGGAATGAGTCAGATTTTGCTTTCCACGTACACTGTGGTTTACACCTGAAAGAGATTAGTGGGGACCACCAGTAGCTTGAAAACCTAATCTCCAGTATTTTGTTTCCAGTTTAGCTCTGAAAGATACTCCAGGTGTTCTCATTAATTAGTCATTGTAAGTCACTGTGTCACTATTGTGCATGGAACAGCTGTTTTCCTGGTGCACTTTTTCTGCAGGAGTGTTTTAAATTAAAAGTTGGTTTATATGGTTTTTAATGTTTAGAAACAATTCTTGGGACTGGTGAAAATGAACAAAACTAATGTCTAACAAAGCAGTTTAGGAGGACAAATTCTTGAACTTGAATATTTCCTGTAATGGTGTAAGTTTATGGAGATTTACCTGTGAGCCTTGGAGGATCCAGCTAAGCATCATAAGCAGATTCTGCCTTTTTTTTCCATAGCAAAATTCCCACTAATATCAGGAACTGTCTGTAAGCCTTACAGGCCGTGCAGTAGCTCATGTTATTCTCCTCCTCTCATTGTCTTATTTCATAGTCACAGACACTGAGAGGGACTAAGTGTATTAAATCTACCAATCCAACAAATCAATAGGGAAAAGTGAAAAAAAAGATAGAAGGATGGTAAGTCTTAACATATGCAAAGTATAAATATTAGTATGTCGGCAGATAATCCTGAAGATAGCTTTTGCTAAATCTTTCTTCATTGCTTGGTACCAATAAGTGAGATGGCTTGTTGCAAAGGATAGTTCAGTTGACAGCAGGCAAAACATTGTTAAAGAGGACAACTTGGGTGGGATCTGAAAACCATGAGTTATGTTTATTATGTGGCCCATTATGGTAAGGCTTTAGGAAAAAAGATATTAATGTGAAGTATTCTCATAGTTCATTTCAAAATGAGTCTTTGTTCTTGGTCAGATCATTTGGACCCCAAAGGGGAAGGAGGGATATTTGTGAATTCCTCATCTTGGTGGGATCCTGTCTCTCTCCCCAGGAGAATCCCAGGCACAGTCCCAGGAGGGACATTCAAAACTCATCCGGCACCTGTGCTTCAGGGCTCCTGACCGCACACCTCCTTGTTCCCAGCAAGCCAGCTCTGGGCATGTCCACCACCGCATCCTTTAATGCTGGCTATCCCAACGTCTTGGGGTTGCTTTGCAATGGCATAAACTCCCACAGGAAGAGCTTGGCCCTCTCTGGGCTTCAAGTTGCTAAAGTCAAACCTCCCTATTTCAGAGAGTAGACTCAGAAGAGTGTGTGACAGGGGTCTGACTGTGAAACTCACACCTGCAAGTTACCAAAGAAGGCTGTGTATCTGCAGTTACATTGACTGATGTTTAAAATAAAAGAGAGTCAACAACTTTATTTTTTTAAAGTCACCAGAAACTCAGCGAGGAACAAAATGCTCTGAGTACAGTTTGAGAGTAATCCAAAGTTTACACGCTTACTTTGCAGCATCCAGTTTTGGTTGGTCTCAGAGATAATATCAGAAGAGATAAGCCACTTCCGCGACTAGGAAAAGTTATTCCTACATTTGCTCCTCTTGTTGAAGAAATGCAACCTGATGGTGTGATTTTCAGCACTGTTTGAATCCCAGCCAAAAGCACGAACTCAAAAGAGCTGATTTGAGTTGAACAGAGAAATGAAGGGGAAGTTTCTGTGGGAGAGGTAACTTGAGTGACAAGGAGAAAGGGTGGCCACTGGGTATTGGTGGAATTACCACAGAAGTGCTTGAAAAAGTTTCTTAGCAATCTAGAGTAGTGAGAGAGTGGTTTAGGAATTAGAAAAGGACAATAGTAATGTCTTTCCATTGTGAAGAGGAAGAATAACTCAGCAAAGAATACTTCAGTTCTTCACTTTTCTGACTTCCAAGGCTGGACTTTAGGGGAGCTATGTGCTGTTATGTCAATACAGAGAACTCCATAGCATAAAACGATAAAATTCTTCTTTTGTTCTCTTGCAGAAAGGGTGGGACTTTCTTTCTTTCCCTCTGTGGCCTCTTACAGATGGGGTGGGACTAAGGGAACCTGGTGTCGTCTAACCACAACGCACACAAACCCACGCTGAATGACCCCGTGGGCCAGTCCCTCACTTGCTCGTGTTCGTCACTCCTGTTATGTCAGTGGGTGCACTGACACAAGGAGTTTATCCCTCTTCACTCTAAGCTGTCCCTATGCTCGTGTGTCACTGTACCAACTACTCAAGACATGCACTTGAGCTTGTCCTCGCAGCCACAAGAGGTATAAGCATTTTATCAAATACCGCTGAGTTTTTCACTTCACAAATGACAACTCAGAGATGGCACCAGACTCATTAAACTTCCTGCACAGTGAAACAGCTAAACAGAGACTTAGCCCTTTCAAATTGAAATGCAAGATGATATTATGAGAACAGCCTTTCTCATATTTTAATAAGAAAGCATCCAACAAAAAAATCTAACTAACTCCATATACTGTTGCTTGAAAGAAGGTGATACTTTCTACTGGTCTATAGAGAGATACTTTGCTGATCTGTGGTGTCCAATGAGTGTTATTAACTTCTTTTCCTGCTGTAATGGTGAATATGGACAACCCTCTTTGACACACGGACAGGACTTTTCTGTGCGTGAATTCTTTCTAAGGGGCTTCAGAGTTTTCTTTTCACCTTGAATAGTTTCTACCTGAGATCTGATAAACCTTTTTTTAATAAAGAAAGACTTTAATACAGAAAGGGAGAGGGAATCTGTTTGTAATCAGCACTCTTCTAATGTAACAAATTTAACAAGTATCCTGGTTCTAACTGTATATGCCATAGTTGCTTGTGAAATGAAGCAAATCCATTACGCTTTTTCTTTGATTTCAGAAGTAGCTGTATCTAAGTGGAATGTTATCTCTTTAGCTCGTAAATAGTCAAGGTATTAAAATCTGCTAAATGCAAATAGAATTTGCACCATAATATGCTCTAATTTGATTTGACATTAGCTTTCATCTCCTCATCTTTTCATAGTAGCTATTGAAATGATGTAATTTTATTTTGAAGTCTTAAATTTTACCTTTGGCGTGTTCCAATACATGGAAATTGAGGAGGTAAAAGTTATAGTGCAGAGTTGTGGACACATGCAAATTAAGTTTTGACTTTGATTATATTTTTTGCACTTGCTATTTGAGATGTGCACTTATTCTATTTTTCTTTTCAGTGAATATTTATCCTGATGGCTATCACTAAATAATTGCTTGGTGTCTAAAGCTCTTTTCATATGATGGGCAATTCAAAACCTTGACTAAGGTCAATTGTTAAGGTGTCGAAATCTGAAAATTTAATCATCACCAAGAGTAAAATGATACTCAGAATTATGCCTTTAAGAAAAGCCACTATTTACCAAGGAAAGTGTTTTTTATATCCAGTGATCACAGTAATTTCTAAAGTGGAGCATCTTAGAATCTGCTTTGACTTATTCACTTGAGAAAATGGCTGGCTATTCATTCACTTGGGAAATTCTGGACAGCTAGTCAGAAAAACAGACAAAATCCGGTCTGATCAACAGAAACTCAGGTTTTGTCTACAACTTAAACTTGCTGCACTAACCACAGTTTGGTGTGCCTTATACACTTGCAATGCACTGCAAGCCTTTGCCCCAAAATTGCCCCCCAGTTGAAAACATTAATTCAGTCACCTTTGATAAGGTTTGTGTGAAATTGTGCTAGATGGACTGTAGTCTTCCACGGAGCCAGGCTTCTGTCCTAGATATAGCATCAGCTCACATGGGGCTTTAACAGCATCTCATGATGCCAATAGAACCCGTACACCAGATGACAGCATTTTTAGTTGGTTTGTCCGACAATGTTTGGAACCCATCTTTGCAATATCTCAAGATTTCTAATGGCTACTTGCATGCAGAAATCAGTACGTGAGGATCCTGTTTGCAATTACATATATCAATGAATGTAGATTTACGGGTGACTGACCCAACAACGTGCCACGGGGACTTGTTCAGCTGGATGACAAGCCCATCTGTTTCTAGCTGGGCAGTTCCGCATTGTCTGATAATCATTGCACTAAGAGCAGTGCTCTCCTTTTATGGCGCGGTGCCTCGCACCAGAGCGGTCACTGCAAAAGGCACAAGAAGGTCGATGTCCTAGTAGAGAAGTGATGCATTTGATTGCTTACCCAGGATCTCCAAAGCAACTCAGACCACATGCTGCAGTTGACAAGATGCAAATCCAGTGCTCCATCCAGTGGAAACCCAAGGACCGGCATATTAAGAGGGCATATATTATTTGAGCAATAAAAATAGCATTTGCTAGGCTGGCTAGTGCAGAGCAATGCCCACTACCTTACTGAAACAATCACAGCTGCTTAGTAAGTACATCTCAAGTTCCTCAGGTGCTTTTGTTTATTTTTCTTTGTTATTTTTCTTGATTTTTTAAAGACATTCTTCCTGATGGCCATGTCAGGAACTCACCAGGGGAGCGGCACATAGTTTGTTTCTCAGTGGATATTGCGTCTTCACCCCCAGCTGAGGAGATACCTCTGATGCCTTTTGATACCTCAGAGAAGGCAGCACAGCAGTGGTATGATGGCAACTGTTGGGTAAAGTACCCAGCATGCGCTGCCGCTGTAATTAGCAAGCAAAACTGAAGACTACACAGAAAGATGCTGCACTGACAGTGCTTTATAACAACAGAATTTATGCAGTTGTTCCTGGTACCAAAGGGCCCGCTCCTGGACAAAGACACAGGGACTTCATTTACTAGGCATGCTACATGGAAGATCTTTATTCAAGTTAGTGCCATAACAATTTTGTTAGCACCTTTCACTCAAAGGTGTGATTACAACTCATGTAAACGTACCCGAAACAGATAGCTTAAATACTATGCATAGCCTTGGTAGTATGCAAAGCAATCCATTTGCAATGCCTAGCATCATAAATGACACCAAATATTTGAAGAATAAGGTCAAAAGCTCTGTACTGTTGCAACTAATCTGCTATCAGGTCTAGAGTCGGGTTGATTAAAGCTTGCTTGTGTAAATCTGTAGAAACCACCATCACATCGTGGACTGCAGTGAAGGCAGCACATTAAATTCAGTAGTGTCACTTAGGCTAAATACCACCATGATGCTTCCAAAGAAGAAAAAATGTGGAAATTAGACTGTTCTAATGGCATGGAGTTAAAAGACAAAAACCTCAACAAACCACAAGCCTCACAAACCTCTATCCTTGGGTGAAAAGGAGACTTTATTAATCATAAACATGTCTGATCTAAGTCCCCACTGAAAGTCAGGCCAATTTTGCTGTGCAGTTCTTTGCCAAGTTTGGAGGATTCCCAGGTATGCAGATGCCACAGTCTCTCTGGACAATACATTTCAGTGTTTTGTGGGGAATTTTTTCTCATATCTAACTGAAATTTCTCCTTTGCAACTTTTGCTTGTTGTCTTTTGGCCTTTTCTGTGCACCTCTGAGGAGAGCCTGGCTCCATCTCCCTTATAACCACCCACTATGAAGCTGAAGAAAACAATTAGATCCTTAGCCACCTTCTCTCCAGGTTAAATAAATCCATTTCTTTAACGTCTCCTTGTTCATCATGTGCTCCAGCTCCATAACCGCCTTGGTGGCCTTCCATTGGAGTGGTTCTAGTGTCCTGCTCATCCTGAGGAGCATCAAATTGGACCCAGCACTCTGTGTGATCACGCTTGTGCCTGAGGGAGAGGAATAATCACACCCATTGACTTGCAGGCAGCGCTTGCCAACACAGCCCAGTCTGTGGTTATGATTTGTTGCCCAAAGAGTGCCCCTTATCTCAAATACACCACTTAGGATCATTTCCCTCCAGCAACATCCCATTAAAAAAATCCTCTAAGGACACAAAGGCGATACTAGAAAAGAAAGCTGGTGCAGTTCTGAAATAATCAGATTTCTTCCCTCAGCAGTGTATTATCTCTGTTTGCAAAAGTGGGCTTTAAAAAATGGCAAATACTAAATTACTTGACTTGCCCAAAGTCAGAAATGAAATTTATCAAACTGAGAGCTCCAATTACCTTGCTCAGTTCTCAGTTTAGACTACAAAGTCACCCTTCATTTAAAAGTAATTCAGGTCAGACTATTTGAAATGTTCCGGTACTGTTTTTTCTTATCGTCCCACTACTGAAATGTTGCTACAAATACTTTTAGCTTGGAACCTAAAAACACATCAACAGCCATGAAAGCCTTTCTTCTGAAAAAAAGTGTTTCATTTTCTTTCGGGTTATTTGTTTTTTTCCCTTTGGTAGGCGTTCAGCCATTTTTACTAGGTCTCTTCTTGCCACCTTAAATTAAATTCATAAAAATGTCAGAATGCAAGTGATCAAATTATTTTCTCATCCACACTGGGGTTCTATTGGGAATTTTTCCCCAGATGATGCTATTTAAGCCTAACTATTGATAACAAATTTATTGCCTATAGAGCTCCAAATGTGTGATGTCTTTTCCTTCACTTTCCTGACTTTATGCTTGCAAATTTTTCCCTTTCTGGGAAAATATCACCACCCACAAAGCACTTTTCCCCGTTTAGAAGTTCTGTGTTCCCTACCATAAAAGGTCATGTAAGGTAAGACTTCAAGATGCAAAGTCATCTTGAATCCATCGTAGAAAGGAACAAGATTCATATTAAAAACAAATAGTGTTTCCCTTCCTCGGTCTTTGATTTATATTTAGTTTTTAGCAACAAAATTTTGTTGTCATGGCCCTGTAAATCTCTGCAGTATGAAAAAAACACCCATATGACCCTCAGCCTACCAGTGTAAGTACCAAATGTAGAGGTATTAATATGAAAAAATTAGTTTAGCACGCACTATTTTGTGTTTTACAAGAAACATTGTATTCTGAAAGCAAGACTATAACAGTGCTTCCAACACTCATGATTTTATTACAAGTCTCATGACGTTTGGTGTTTTTCCTTAAAACGCCAGCTCCTGGAGACATCTCATTACCTGTGATTCTCAACTTTCATTGAAAAGCAATGCTTTTAGCTCTTGTGGTTGCAGAGAAAAACATGCAAGTCTGAGCCCTAAAGACTTAAAAATTAGAAGGCAAAGCTAAAGGCCAAGAAATTTTAAAATTCCAGTCTTTAAGTTAAACTTAACCATCTTTGGGTCTGACATAGAGTTGCTGAGTGTTCAAGGCTGACAGCAGATGTCCTATAAGGTTCATGGCTTAAAAAAAATTAAAATAATTTAAATGTATTAACTATATATATAAAAATATATATAGTTATAATTACAAACCACAGATTTTTAGATCTTTATGTTTACTGCTTCAGATTTAAGCCTTATACTATTGCCTTTGAAGATGGAAACCTCCACAAAAACAGAGGTGAGCAAGAGGAACTCTATATTCAAATGGTCAATACAGATTTATGCCCCGGAGTATTCCTGTATCTGAGAATTTAACACACAGAAATATTAGAAGAATATTGCATGAGATTATTTTGATAATTTGAACCTAATCTAAGTTTGCAGCACTTTTTTTTTTAAATACGAAAATTCTAACGTCATACATCATGACAGTAAATCTTTTGATTTTGGCTGTGTGTGCAGAGCTGCACAGGAATGATGCAGGAATGGGTGGGAGAGGGGATGGCTATAATAGAGTCACTTGAAGGGTATTTTGAAATATTTTAATTCCTTTTTTAGAGAGAAGTGATTAGGATCATTTGTGATAATGAGAGGGTTTATTAAAAAGGGAATGTGTTAAAAATCCAGTTATCTGTTCCTGCAGGACTCGTTTTCTCTTCTTCAATAAGAGAATAAAACTGATACCATGTGCCCAAGATGGTTTGTCATGCAGCATGAACGACAACCAACAAAAAACATAGGAAAGCGCCCAGCTTGTAAATGATAAGCATACAGGAATGTATTTGTCTTGAAATATAAAAATAGTTCAGAAATAACTTTCGATTGGAAAATTCATAAATTACTACAATGTGTTATTATTTTAACATTCATTCGTCTGTACACATTTATAGTTTACCTATCAATATTTCTCTCAGCTCATGATCCCGCCACATTCTATTTATACTTATGTATCTGAATCAGATAAAGTTTTTACAGCTATGTGGTAAATTCCAGTCATGCAGTTCTGACTTTTTGTGATTTCCTTGAAGAAATAAGCGAGCCAAGCAGATGAACTGGAAAGAAAAAAAAAGAAAAAGGTCCAAGTACAATTTCTTGTTAGAAAATGAGAAATTCAACTATCTGAGTAGAATTGGCTCCAAGGAAAATGCTTTTCTTCTTTTCTACTAGGGGTTTTCTACCAGTATAATTATAGCTTGTTTTTAAAATTGGAGTTGTAGTGTAGGCAATGCCAAACCAAACAGAGCTGGCTACAGGGTTTTGATCATTTTCTCTGGCCCACACAAAGGCCTACCTACTGTATTTCTTACAATCCTTCCTCATGACGCTGTGTTCGTTGTGCTGGTCATTAAGTTTTACAAACACCAATTAGGAAGCAGCCTTTCACTTTCCACCACCCCTCTACCTCCCCCTCCCGTGAGTTTTGCATCTGAAGTAAAATGGTCAAAGGAGAAACAGTAGGAGAAAAACATTTCATATATATATACACACACACATATGTGCCCCTGTATGTAAATACATTTCAGAAAAACCGTNCACTTAGGATCATTTCCCTCCACCAACATCCCATTAAAAAAATCCTCTAAGGACACAAAGGCGATACTAGAAAAGAAAGCTGGTGCAGTTCTGAAATAATCAGATTTCTTCCCTCAGCAGTGTATTATCTCTGTTTGCAAAAGTGGGCTTTAAAAAATGGCAAATACTAAATTACTTGACTTGCCCAAAGTCAGAAATGAAATTTATCAAACTGAGAGCTCCAATTACCTTGCTCAGTTCTCAGTTTAGACTACAAAGTCACCCTTCATTTAAAAGTAATTCAGGTCAGACTATTTGAAATGTTCCGGTACTGTTTTTTCTTATCGTCCCACTACTGAAATGTTGCTACAAATACTTTTAGCTTGGAACCTAAAAACACATCAACAGCCATGAAAGCCTTTCTTCTGAAAAAAAGTGTTTCATTTTCTTTCGGGTTATTTGTTTTTTTCCCTTTGGTAGGCGTTCAGCCATTTTTACTAGGTCTCTTCTTGCCACCTTAAATTAAATTCATAAAAATGTCAGAATGCAAGTGATCAAATTATTTTCTCATCCACACTGGGGTTCTATTGGGAATTTTTCCCCAGATGATGCTATTTAAGCCTAACTATTGATAACAAATTTATTGCCTATAGAGCTCCAAATGTGTGATGTCTTTTCCTTCACTTTCCTGACTTTATGCTTGCAAATTTTTCCCTTTCTGGGAAAATATCACCACCCACAAAGCACTTTTCCCCGTTTAGAAGTTCTGTGTTCCCTACCATAAAAGGTCATGTAAGGTAAGACTTCAAGATGCAAAGTCATCTTGAATCCATCGTAGAAAGGAACAAGATTCATATTAAAAACAAATAGTGTTTCCCTTCCTCGGTCTTTGATTTATATTTAGTTTTTAGCAACAAAATTTTGTTGTCATGGCCCTGTAAATCTCTGCAGTATGAAAAAAACACCCATATGACCCTCAGCCTACCAGTGTAAGTACCAAATGTAGAGGTATTAATATGAAAAAATTAGTTTAGCACGCACTATTTTGTGTTTTACAAGAAACATTGTATTCTGAAAGCAAGACTATAACAGTGCTTCCAACACTCATGATTTTATTACAAGTCTCATGACGTTTGGTGTTTTTCCTTAAAACGCCAGCTCCTGGAGACATCTCATTACCTGTGATTCTCAACTTTCATTGAAAAGCAATGCTTTTAGCTCTTGTGGTTGCAGAGAAAAACATGCAAGTCTGAGCCCTAAAGACTTAAAAATTAGAAGGCAAAGCTAAAGGCCAAGAAATTTTAAAATTCCAGTCTTTAAGTTAAACTTAACCATCTTTGGGTCTGACATAGAGTTGCTGAGTGTTCAAGGCTGACAGCAGATGTCCTATAAGGTTCATGGCTTAAAAAAAATTAAAATAATTTAAATGTATTAACTATATATATAAAAATATATATAGTTATAATTACAAACCACAGATTTTTAGATCTTTATGTTTACTGCTTCAGATTTAAGCCTTATACTATTGCCTTTGAAGATGGAAACCTCCACAAAAACAGAGGTGAGCAAGAGGAACTCTATATTCAAATGGTCAATACAGATTTATGCCCCGGAGTATTCCTGTATCTGAGAATTTAACACACAGAAATATTAGAAGAATATTGCATGAGATTATTTTGATAATTTGAACCTAATCTAAGTTTGCAGCACTTTTTTTTTTAAATACGAAAATTCTAACGTCATACATCATGACAGTAAATCTTTTGATTTTGGCTGTGTGTGCAGAGCTGCACAGGAATGATGCAGGAATGGGTGGGAGAGGGGATGGCTATAATAGAGTCACTTGAAGGGTATTTTGAAATATTTTAATTCCTTTTTTAGAGAGAAGTGATTAGGATCATTTGTGATAATGAGAGGGTTTATTAAAAAGGGAATGTGTTAAAAATCCAGTTATCTGTTCCTGCAGGACTCGTTTTCTCTTCTTCAATAAGAGAATAAAACTGATACCATGTGCCCAAGATGGTTTGTCATGCAGCATGAACGACAACCAACAAAAAACATAGGAAAGCGCCCAGCTTGTAAATGATAAGCATACAGGAATGTATTTGTCTTGAAATATAAAAATAGTTCAGAAATAACTTTCGATTGGAAAATTCATAAATTACTACAATGTGTTATTATTTTAACATTCATTCGTCTGTACACATTTATAGTTTACCTATCAATATTTCTCTCAGCTCATGATCCCGCCACATTCTATTTATACTTACGTATCTGAATCAGATAAAGTTTTTACAGCTATGTGGTAAATTCCAGTCATGCAGTTCTGACTTTTTGTGATTTCCTTGAAGAAATAAGCGAGCCAAGCAGATGAACTGGAAAGAAAAAAAAAGAAAAAGGTCCAAGTACAATTTCTTGTTAGAAAATGAGAAATTCAACTATCTGAGTAGAATTGGCTCCAAGGAAAATGCTTTTCTTCTTTTCTACTAGGGTTTTTCTACCAGTATAATTATAGCTTGTTTTTAAAATTGGAGTTGTAGTGTAGGCAATGCCAAACCAAACAGAGCTGGCTACAGGGTTTTGATCATTTTCTCTGGCCCACACAAAGGCCTACCTACTGTATTTCTTACAATCCTTCCTCATGAAGCTGTGTTCGTTATGCTGGTCATTAAGTTTTACAAACACCAATTAGGAAGCAGCCTTTCACTTTCCACCACCCCTCTACCTCCCCCTCCCGTGAGTTTTGCATCTGAAGTAAAATGGTCAAAGGAGAAACAGTAGGAGAAAAACATTTCATATATATATACACACACACATATGTGCCCCTGTATGTAAATACATTTCAGAAAAACCGTGTTGCATTTCTGAATCCCCGCTCTCTCATGTATACAAAGGCATTGAAAGAGGTGATGGGGGGGTCCCAGCACCGTTGGTCACTAGTGACCATGAAGATGTGCCGTGTCCTGGGCTGCCACCACGGCACTGCTTGTACTGCTCAGGACAACTCCTGCAGCAGCAATAGAAAAAACCTTTTAATATTATCTGTTTGTTGTGACCAGGAGAAAGCTCTTCCCCATGCTGGGATTCAGCCCCAAAGCCTCAGGCCATCCTGGCTGTCCCTCATGGGGGCTCAGGGGCTCCAGGACCCCAGGGTCCTTTTGGGGTCCTGCCTTCAAGCTCTGCATGGAGCATGGTTTGCAGTCACCGCTCACAGGTAACCACACTTTGGGATCACGTTCTTTTGCACCATTTGCATCCAGATGCAAAAATTGCTTTTCTGTTTCTCTGCTATTTCTATTCTGTCTCTGTGTCTATTGCTTCTCTATTTCATAGCATCACAGAATCATAGAATTGGAAGGGACCTTAAAGATCATCTATTTCCAACCCCCTTGCCACAAACAGGGACACCTCCCACCAGCCCAGGTTGCTCCAAGCCCCGTCCAACTTGGCCTTGAACCCCTCCAGGGATGGGGCAGCCACAGCTTCTCTGGGCAAGATGTTCCTGTGCCTCACTGCCCTCACAGTAAAGAATTTCTTCCTAATATCTCATCTAAATCTACTGTCTTTCAGTTTAAAACTGTTTCCCCATGTCCTTTCCCTACACTCCCTGACAAAGAGTCCCTCCCCATCTTTCCTGTAGCCCCTTGAGGGACTGGAAGGGGCTCTAAGGTCTCCCCGGAGCCTTCTCTTCTCCAGGCTGAACCCCCCCAGCTCTCTCAGCCTGTCCTCACAGCAGAGGGGCTGCAGCCCTCGGAGCATCTTCGTGGCCTCCTCTGGACCCGCTCCAACAGATCCATGTCCTTCTAGTGCTGAGGGCCTCTAAACTCTCCATTTCCCCTCACTTTGTTTTGCACTGTTACTATATTAACATACTGGGGTTTGCTCTACTAAACTACACTTTTCAACTAAATATCCAAGCAGTTAATCCCTTTAAGTTTTTTATTGGATTTGAAACAGATTTGTCAAGGAATAAGTATTGCTGCAATTTATGAGTACACTGCAGCGCCATTTAAAGACAACTGTCTCTGCGTTTGGAACAGGAAATGTTGAATGGGAAGTGAGAGAGAATTTGTAAGATTTATTTTCCACTACTGCAAGCCTTAAAGAGCTTGATCTGAAAAATAGATTATTCCTTTTCTCTTTGTGTCCAAGAGTCAGTGATATAATTTTTTAATAAAGATCATACAGCCTTGGAAAGCCATTTAACAAGCTTCCTTGGGATATTACAGTGCAAGCAAAGTTCGTCTATGAAAAAATCTTAAATGTGGAAAATAATTTTAAATTTTGGACAAGCCATGGGCCACTTTGATTTTTTTTTTTTAAATGAAGTTGCAAAATGGATGTTGTCCCCAAATACCCTGATCTGCAATGATTAAACTCAGTCTTGTCTGGAGGCCTGGCACAAGTCCTTTGTATCACAGCTTAATGATTTATTTTGCTTGGAAAGTGGCTGTGGTCTTGAACTTGTCCCTATTTAAGTCCAAATGACTTCCATGGGAGCTGATTCAGGCCCTCCAGCTTATGTGACCAAAAATGAAATTTGCTTTCAATAAAAGGTGCCGTGTCCAGGGCACGGTAAGGCACGGCTGTGTGGGCACGATGTGAAATACATTTTTATTCTTGGACAGGGTAGCTGAAAGATGCCTTGAGGTAGACCCCAGCCCCATAGTCTCCTGCTAGAGGGCTGCAAGACCAAGCAAAGAGCAACTTGGCCACTCCTGGGCAAATTCTTCTTGTTTCCACCCATTTGGGTAGAAATCCCTTGTGAGGAAGCTGCGTGTGGGGTGGCTGCTGGGGTGGGCAGGAGGGAGGAGAGGGAGCAGCCAAGTGAAACCACAATAATTCTGTGTCTGCGGGGCAAAGGAAACTCCAGCCAGGTGGGCACACGGGGTGCTGGGAAGGAGCTGTGTGGCCCTCACGTGAGAGCCAGGCACTGTTTCAGGGACCTTCTCGGAGGATGCAGCCTCTGAGGTCTCCCGATCCCCTCCCTGGGCTACAACAGGGCTGTGTGCAATGCGCTGATTTACCGCCGGTAACACATTTCTTCATTCCCTGTCCCTTGGGTTGGATTATGTCATCATGCCAGGGCATTAACCTAGGGCTTGTGCATCTAAATTTATTTTGTTTGGGTTTTTTTTCTCTTCTAATATTACAGCTTTGCCTCTAGTTTATAAATATTCCATTTAAGGAGCTATTTAGCAGTAACAACATTCCTGAGCTCAATCCAAGAATTGAGCTAATTATGGCTTCCCTTCAAAAATCCATCTCCACTCCCCCTCCCATGGCTTTCTCTCCCCTGTGGTCAAAGAGTCTGAAGATAATAAAGTGCAAAAAACTCCTACCTAAATAAACATATGAATTAATTGGATACACTGCCTCTAACAGATTAGTAAATCCCAGTCTTGCAATCCTTATTTATGTGAGTCATCCTGCTGAGTGGAAATATTTGTGTAAGTAATACCCTGACTTTTAAGAATTATATTCAGAACCCATAAAAGAAGGGATTTTTTTTTTGACATCTTCCATAAGGAGGATAAGGAAGAGTGGTAAGTAAACTGTTTTAGCTACTCGTTATCTAATTAAAGCAACTGGTGATAAAGATACCAAAGAAAGTTCCTTCTCTTGCAACTACACAACTGTTGCATTAATTTTCCACTTTTGCATTCAAGAAAAAGCACGTCTTCAAGGATCCTTGGAAAAAAAGCCTCTCTCTTTATAGGCAGTGCAGTTCCACATTCTTGGTATATGGAACACCAAATGTCCTGGGATAGCCAGCATCCTGGCGCAGTGCCATGCATCTTATTATATGGTAGGAGAGCCAAATTTCCTCCTGCACAGTATGTCTATAAATAAAGTGCTTCTTCCACAAGCAATTAAATGGAAGCATTTTTCCAAACAGCATGCAAATACGTTTGGTTTTTTTTTTTCCCCCTTACTGCAAGTAATAGCCAATTTGTGATATTAGTTTAAGGTCAGAATTATTTTAATGATGATTTTAAAATGCCTTCTCCCTGGCTTTCACAAGGATTTAAAAAAAAAAAAAAATTGAAAATTTTTCCTTAAATGACATTTCTTCACTTGTAAAGGATCTGGCATAAAGAAGGCATCCTTCAACTGTCTGCGATTAAAGGGTTATACGTATGTCTCAGCAGGAGTTTAGAGCTAATTGTTAAGGGTTGCCATTGCAGCCTTGAGACTGTGTTTGCACTCAGCCTGTAACTTCTTTGGGGTATCTGTTCTGTTTATTTGCACAGCACCTAGCAAAATAATCTCCTATTTTTTGCTGATGCCTCTAAGGAGATACTAGAAAAGAAATTAATATTATATGACTCTAAATCTAAAATATGGATTTCAGATAAAATCAGCAAACTGCCATTGAGCTGCTTTGATCTGTAACTCTTATTCAGAACATATGGTTGTATATTTATGTGATTGAGTAATAAGGTTGTTAGAAGTAATGCAGGGAAAAGGTTAGGGCATCTTCATCTGGTTGCTTTGGTAGCTTAAATCTGATGTAACAATAAGTCTAAGAAGGTGTCTCTGCTTTTCAGTCAGAGCAGCATTGTGCCACATCACCCCTTTCATGATTGAGGACCAAAATGAATCTAGAGTGGCACCGTCCCGTTGAACTTCAAATATCAACAAAATTGGAACAATCCAACATGCAAAGTCTGTTTTATTATGTGACCTTGTTTATTACACATGAAATGGCTCAGAGATCATGGGGAGAAAAGGGTTTTCTTCTGTTCCTTTCAAATCTCCAGGCATCACCTGGAGTAATTAGGTAATGTATTTCCAATATTTTAACTTTTTCCTGCACCTTAGTTTCTCAAAGGAGAAATCTCTATTTGTTTGGGGTTTTTCCTTGAGAAGGAACAATTTCAAGCTACCTTTTTGCCTTTCTCTCCTATTACAAATTTTGCATAGTTTCACCTTCCTTTTTCCTCCGTTATGAAAGCTCTTTGCATACAAAGAGTATTTCCCATACAGAACTACTTCCGAAGGAAATACTTGCTGCAGTGACATCCCATATGGTTAGAAGGATGAAGAAGTTACAGTATTTAATCAGAAGTGGAAATTAGATTCCTCACATTACAACTAGAGGCAGTATTAAAAACCAAGAGCTTTGTAAAAATGCTGCCTGTATTATTGAACAGTGGAAGGAGTTAATATTTTTCTTGTGATTACTTTCCGGTGAAACCCAATATTTTTTAATGAATTTTGACCCAGTGTGTGCAGAATAGTTTCTCTGTAGTTTCGTCTGTGCCTCCCACTTCAAATGACAGCCAGAAAGGTGTCATACGTAGACCTAAGCAGGGCCATCTTTTCTTAAGACAAAGTATGTTCTTAAATAATAAATGATCCTGGCAAGTTGTTTATTACCAGCAGTTAATGATCTGTTTATTAGTTAAAGTCTGTGGCTGTTAACACTCTAACAAATCAGTTCACTCTGTTAAACATCAATTTTGAGTACATTATTGGTATTAACCATACAACGAACTAAAACTGTTGCAGACAGTTGATTTTATTGCTAGGGCACAATCGTATAATAGGAGGCAAAGGCGTTCAATAGTATATCTTGAAAAGAACAATAGATTCGGTTACATTTGTTTGTATTGGTTAACAACTCGCTTTTATTCATAGTGAATGTGTATCCTCTTCTTCTAAATATCTTTCAAGCAGGCTCAGTTTAAAGTCCTACATGTTGTAATTTCCATGTTTTTAAGAGTGTAAGGATTACTTTTTCTTGAGTGCATATAGTTTGGGGGGAAAAAAAAAAGCTGGGCTTAAAAATTAACTTCTAGAAGGTGTGTGGGATGAATAGCTTATCTAAAAAAAAATGCTCAGAAACCAAATACTGCTAACACTGCTTGTCTGCTTGTTTGCCTGAGCAATTGGCACTAGATCAACTAGTTTTCCAGGCTAAGTTGTAGCTACTGGGAGGAGGAAGAGTTTGAAGATGCTGGTGTTGGCTCTGCACTAAGCTGTGCTTCACTTACATCATGTTAAAATCCCACAAGCGTCTTCAACAAAATAAAGTTCCAAATGGAAGACCTGGGATATTAGGTGATCTTGATGAGAATAGTTGGTCTTGAGTGGAATGGTGTTCTACAAGGTTTTGGCTCTGCCTAGTCCCAAAACGTAAAATACATGTATTGCGATTTTGCATCTGATCAGGAAACAAAGCTGTAAAAATAGGTTCACTCCTAGGGCTCAAGTAGTGGTAATAGGTCTGGCAAGGCTGGATAAATAGGTGTGAGAATTACATTCCAACCCACAAATTCAAGAGTTCAGATCTGTTCTTTCAATTTTGGCCCACTTCTCACAAAAGGTAGCTCTGCTACTTTCAGCGTTTAGAAATAATCCACTGATACATTAGCAGAAAGTAATCCCCAAAAGCTTTTCTCTAAAATGTAGCAAAAATACTTTTTCTCAGTCTACTCGACAGCTAAAATATTCTTGGTTTTTTCCTGTGTTGGATTGATTGAATTGATGCAAATCCTTATAGGGGCCCAGTATTATTTTTCTCAGTCCTAGAATGGCTTGTTCTGATTTAACTTGAGTCTTTCTTGATTCAGTTGAACTCAGCTAAAATAAACATAGTTAAACCAGCAATCAGTGGTTCATAGCGCTCAGCCAGAGCAAAGGCTATCTCCAAAGAACATTCTAAATTAAATCACACTGACTTTATATTGATAATCTGCAACTTGCTTGAGGTAGAACAAATTGCTGGAAAACGTGCTGTACCACCACAACTGTGGCTGCAGTCTGAAAGGTCAGTACAGAGCAAGAATTCAGTAACAAAAGTGACACTTTGGACCCTGAACTACGGGATGTCTAGCAGAGCTTTCTGTAATGGTATTAAAATGTTTGGCTCTTTTCATGTTTGCCAACCTATTTACTGGCCTGTTGAAGGAGGGATAGGAGGACCTGTGGTTTACACCCACTGTCAACAACAAGATAATTTCCCTAAGAGTAAGTACGGCTTTTTCGAGAGTTTTAATTACCCCAGAGGTCCTGTGGTTTTCGTCTGCCCCTGCAATTAGACGCTTATCCCACGGGAAGGTATTTGCAATGTAATCTGGATTAAAACCCAATCCAACTCCCATTGAAACTGAAGGTGCTGAAGATTTGCTGAATTTCTCTCTCTGTCAGTTTGGTGCCAGTTTAGTGTCAGTCTTGAGCTTCTGTCATGCAGGGGTCGTCTGACCTGCTCCAGGGCTGTCCTGGGAAACGAAGGGGCGGCAGAGGGAAAGGAGGGTGAGTTCAGCTCTCCCCTCTGCCAGGCGGTGCCACAAACTTCCCCGCTGGTCTCTGGCAGCATCAAATCACGTTTTCATCTTGCAAAGCATGCGGAGTTTATAGCCCAGCGACATGGAAGTGGTCTCAGCTGAAGTCGCATCGCTCGCTGCGGCCCTTGAGGGTTACCGGCGGCATCTGAAGGTTTCTGCCGTTGGCATTCGGAATCGCTTAATTCACAGGGTGCTTTATAAGCACAGCAAGATTACGCAAAGTCAGAACCATCCAAGGAAGAAATCTGTGATGGTTGCTGTTTGAGCTGATTGTGCTATAAATGTGAATGCACCAACACTTGCTTCTTGCCTGAAATGTAATGATTTCTATGTATTTATATGTGTTTATACATTAAAGCCCTATATTGGATGGCATGAATGTTAAGTGTGTTTTTCTTCCCTGACCTGAGCAGCTTTTACTGCCCCTTACTCTACCCTGTTTATACAGTTTATACGTAGCAATGAGTGGTTTTAATAGAAAAACCTCCGAGTTGTTTCTGCTGGTACATATTTTTTCTTATCAATGTATGCATCACTCCGCAACACACAGCCAAGTGCCAAAACAATAGACTCTTCCTGTACTTTTATTTCCCTTCAAGCCGTAAAAGCAAGGCTCCATTTAAATCCCACTAAATGAACATTGTAAATGACACATCAGAGGAAAGCATATGTTTTACCAGTCAGGCTTGAGAGCGTTTGAAATCAGCCCTCGGTTTCGAGTGATAGGTAGACATCGGCTGGGCTGGCAGAGCAGAGGGAGGGTAAGAGGGGAGTTGTATAGGCTGGAGGGGTCACTGCAACTTGAGCAATCCACAGTATAAGGAAATACAAAAAATTATGCGATTTTATGTCCTATGGTTCTTTCTCTTGATGAATAGCATTTTTCCCACTGCAGTCACTCTCAGCACAGAATTGTTCCATAGTCGGGAAACAGGCAGAAAATTCAGCTGCAGATTTCAGAATTAATGGCGTTAAATTTGTAATCACTAGACTTTCTTTTCTAGATTTTCACAGAGAAATGACACCAGTTCAATCAAGAAGGATTTCAGAATAGATGTCTTGGTGGAATTCTGTGCTTAGAGTAACTCCTGGATTGCCTGAGAGGAGTGAATGCTTCGGCTTTCCTCCCTGAGACTTTTTGTCTTTGAGACTTCACGATGTTCAAAACAACCAAGTGTGGTAAATAGCCCAGGAAATTTAAGACACGATGTGAAGACTGCCTGTCTACCACTCTCTCTTTGAGAACAGAGCAAGCAAATGGCACACTAAGCTAATGTTTGTGTTAACCACAGCCAGTTCTGAAGTCAAGGCATTCTGGGCATAAGAAAGTCAGATTTCTTTCAACCTAACTCTTTCACGAGCTTGCTGTTCATGTTTAAATCATCTTAGAATTAAGAATTCAGTTGCTGGGGCCAAAGTATAGACTAGGGAATATTTATAGAAAATATCTAAAGTTATTCTCTGGTTTTCCTGGATCCTGCTAATGTTTCAACATGGGCCAGTCTCCTTTTGCCGAATTAGGGCAGGCTGAGGTTAGGAAAACCTAAAATTAGTGGGATTTAAACTCTAATTGCTAGACTAAAGCATTAGTTGTCTGGTGACTGATGCCTTAAGAGATCTTTGTAAGAAAATATTTTACAATCAAAGGAAACCAAAACAGTGCACTACATGCCCTGGACAGATTGAGAATATGTAGATTGGAAATTTTGAGGTTACAAAGGTTCTGAAAATTCCCCCAGACTTTTTAAAGTTTTCTCTAATGCGTATTACAAAATATATATACACTGAAACTTCACATGACACCCATCATGGGTCTTGCGATGCCTTCAGGTACGCAAGCAAATAACCTTTCAGATAGATGCCAAGATTAGCAACTAAAACAGGTAGACATAGATGGCACCAACTGCTATTTCAAATCCGTCTTCATGCCCTGTTCAAAACAACAAATTTTGTAACCAGCGTGAAGTTCAAAGGTCTGGAGCAGCAAAGCTTAAGTACAGACAATTACTGGGACAGACGCTACTGGGCTAAATGTTGGAGTCGAGAAAAGACATGGAATTTCAGTAAGAATTTTGCCGCTAAATTGCATGCCTTTCCTTATCTTTGGGTCATTCCTAAACACGAAACCATAAAAGCCCACAGCTTATTTTAAGGTAAACCTGTTCTGTGGAATGATGGGCTTTCTTTAGGAGCACGCGGTCAGGTAGGTATGGGTCTGCAACTCACTGTCGTCTTCAAGCTACACGCAATGTGATTGCTGAAAGGCTCAAAGTGCTCTCGGTTCAAAAAGCTTTTCCATGTACGGATTTAGTGTAGACCAAGAATGGTCTATAAATTCACATTCTTTGTGCACTGACTTTCTTGATTAGATCTGTCCCAAAATGCCTTCTACCCATTGGATTTTCTCAAGGTGGTAGCTATTGCGCATTTATTCCCCTGAGGCTAAAGCACATGGAAGAATTGGCTCAAGAAATGCAGATATCCATCCCGCAAAGTTTGGGGCATATTTAATCCTCAAATTAGTTGCTGATGTGTGTTGATGTATCCACTGCAAGAGGCAGAGTGGGGAAAGAGTCATTATTCCCTCTCTCTGAGAATACTTTACTAATGGCAAAAGCCACATAACGATTCACCGTCACTCTCAAAAGTATGTTATGCCACGTCAGCACATAAACAAAGAAGATGTCAGTGATAAAACTTCTGAAAAAGGAACTATCCCTGACTTTTGGCTGCTGTATCATGTTCTCTGCTCCGTTCCTGGTATAGAATTATATCTAACTGTACACCACACTGAGCTCCCGAAACAGGCATCAGTCCCAGATCATGATCTTGCATATCTTACTAAAACTTTGGAATAAATCCACCAAGAAAACTCTGACTTTACATTATCATAAAAGAACAGAGTTTCCTTCCAAATCAAAAGGTTGACAATCGGACTGCATGTAACAGTGCATAAGAATTAGAAAGAAAGATGAAATCAAAGGGCAAAGCGTCTTAGCTTGAAGACAGCTGCAAATGGACAAATACTGACATAACATTCCTGATTCATGGGAGTAGATGACATACTTCTTGCCCCAGAATATTATATAATCCCAAATTATAAAAATTCCATATCTCATTAGATGGGATTCAAAGTATGAAAAGCATACGCTGCAAACTATCAACTGTAGGTGAACATATATCGCAAGACTTTAAAAATCCAGTCCTGGTTGGGGATAGTTAGTAAGGAAGGGAATAGCCATAAATTGATCTAGACTTCAAGATAATCATATCGTATTTTATAGTTTTCTGGTGACTTTCAGAAAGGTATCCAAGCTCCTAAATGTACCAACATTATAAATTAAAATGGCTTTAGAGATAGTAAAAAGAAACAAACCCAAGCTTTATAATATCATATAAACACAACTCTCTACTTCTGTCCTCTAGTGGTTGGGGTCTTGCATTCAATTCTGCAAATGACCTTTGCTGTAAATAGGCTGTTGGGTTTTCCCCCATAATGCATAAATTAGAACTCAAAAGGGGATATAGCTGACTGACAGAGGTGTGGTTTAATCTAGAGACCTAAATTAAGGTTGAAAGCATTAGTAGGTAAGTAGAATAATTCTTCCACCTCAGTTGCTTCACTGGATGATCCTGGTGTATCTGTCTACTGTAACCACTGGTCACTGAGACTGATTATAGTGATATTATTTGTTTTATTAGTTCAAAATATCATCTAACCAATGTAGCAATTTTGTAATTCCTTCTGG
>VXBO01001098.1:176569-335190 GCA_013400135.1 Rhinoptilus africanus
GGGGGGGGGAAGTATCTGTATATAATGTACAATGCCCCAAGTTGATTTCGTGTAAATAAAACGCCTTGCGGAGGTGTTGCACAGGTAGAGGGCGGCGCGTTTGTTCCCCCCAGCCCGGGGCCGCGGAGGGAGGGGAGAGGAGAGCGGCGGTGTCCCCCTCCCCGGGGACCAGAGGTGACTTTACCGACCCCGTTACTTATTTAACGAAGTTTCGCCAATTTTGTGAGCAAGGGGAGGGGAAGCCCCTCCAGATCTACCCCATATCCGAAGGCTTGACCCCCGAGGGGGCGCCGGCGGGCGGGCGGGTGTCCCGTCCCGTCCTGTCCCCGTCCCGTCCCCGCTGGAGGCGATGCCCAGAGGAAATATTTGCAGGCAAAGCAAATCCGGCCTCGCACTTGTCACTGCGCTCCCTCTCTCGTGTTTCCCTGCGCTTTTCTCTCCCTCTCCCCGCACTTACGCCTTGTTGAGATTTCCAAAGTGTTTGTCTTTTGATTCCCCGCTTAGAAAAGCTATCTCACTCCCTCGGTTAAAATGGCTATTAATAAGTTTCAGCCACTATCAGATGAATTACAGGTAAAGGGAGGTAGGAGCCCTCGTGTGCTGGTCCAGGGGATGTTTCACAAGGAGTTGCTGGTGGATGTTTTCTCCCCTTCGAGGCAGCACCTCTGCAATTAGGAAAGCCGTGACAGCCTGGGCTTGTTTTACTCTTCCCTCTACGAGGGCCTTGTAAAAGAGACGTCTGTTCCCCCTGTAAATTTCGCATTCATTTTCCTTGTGCTGTTTTCTCCTGTGACTCCCCGACTCCTGGTGCTCGTCCCTTCGGAGCAGAACCACCACAGTTTCCCCATGTTGTCCTGTTCAGAGAAACTTTTCCCTCCCCTTGTCTATAAAGACTGTATAAATTTAAAACAAACGACCTGAAGATGTAAAGCCAACGCAGGTAACCTCTAGCTGGAAATCTTCATGCTGTGCCTTTCATTCAGAAATTAAGTGGTAATGAGCTGATTTTCCTTAATTATGGCCAATGCCTAAACTCACCTGTATCTATTCAGCTCGTCTACCTTAGACAAGAAATTGGCTTGTACAAATGTGCTCGCCATTGCTTCCAGTGACACTAGAAAGGGTCAGCTGCTGTGTTGCTTGTCCTTGTGCTTTTCCTCCCTTTCCAGCTATATCCAGCTTTTTACGGGTATTGTAGTGTGGTGCGTATTGCAGGTGTCAGTGTGATGGAGCAAATCTCAGTACCTGTCTGCTCAGTTAACGTTTCCTGATGTAGCCATGTTTCCTCATAGCTGTGGTATCTGTCTCTCTGAGCAACCTCTCACTGTACCAAAAGGTAGGAACAGCTGCCGTGGAAGAAATTAAGTGTGGTTTTGTGCGAGTCAGTCCTTTAGGGGGCTTACAGTTTCATAGTTACTGCTCTATTGAATGAGAGAAGAAGAAATTTAGCCTCTTTTGTTCCTTAGTGCAGCAGAGGAGGAAGGGAAAAAGCAAACTTCTCAATGGATTCTTCTTCTTCTTGGATATAGGTCATGGTTTGGCTCTACAGAGCTATTGCCTTTTGGAGACTCCTATCCTGTTGCTATGATGTGTATCCGATCTCTGTAAACTGTATTGAATTACAACCCAGCAGCACTGAAAATTAGTTTTCAAATTACTGAAAATTAGTTTTCAAAAAGAAGTGTTTTGTTATGCTATATTCAGGAAGTCTCACTGAGTGGAATTTTAATGTCATCTCCTCTGTATTTAGCCATGTTAGGTTTTAAAGTGCATACTTGATTTGCAAATAAAAGCCAGGTCTAAGGATAATATTGCCCAGGATTTTGCAAGTGCTTATATATTTTCTTTACTTCCCGTGTATAAATATCCTTACTGCCACACTGGGAGCTTGGTAGGGTTTCGTTGTGTTTTGTTTTGCATTTTTGTGTGTGGAGTGGTAATTTTGGAAGTCGCTATTAAGGATTTTAGCCTGCATAGTTCAATGTTGGAATTAAACTGGATCTGGGTTTGTAAGGGGTGGGCTTTAAATATTTTTTTGATAACCAGTACTAGTTACTTAAGGTTGTAGTCCGCACCTTTGGAGGTTTTTAGACTTTTCCAACTGGAGCAAGGTGCTCAAGAGCTGCAGAAGCTCCAGGTCACCAAATGTGCAAATTTATGGATTTATTTAGAACTTTTTGTTCTGTGGGACTGCGGGATGTGATGTAACAATCAAAACCTTGTGATCCAAAACATGCTTTCTGTGCATGGGACTGTGATGAAGTCACCACTGATTGCTTTAAAATCACGTTGTACCTTAGTCTGAGTTAATTTTTGATTTGACTATAAACTCTTGATTACCATAAGCTTCATCTTGCAGCCACTGGTATCTGTTCTTAACACTACATGTAGATGTAGAGCTATTAGAGTTGTTAATATCACTTTAAAATCTAAGTGAAAAGCAATTTTGCTTTTGACCTAAAAGCTTTAAATTACTTAACTAAAAATGGGTTTTTTGCCATTAGACAGTAGGAGTATCTATCTCATTGTTCTTCTTATTAGTGTTCGAAAACCTAAAGGCTTCATTCTCCCTTTTTTCTTTTACACTGGAAAATCAGATCCTATGCAGTCTGGAAGAGAAAAACTGAAAAGTAAGTGAAAAACTGAAAAGTAGTGAGAAGACGACATCAAAAGGGTCAAGAAAGTAGAAAATGAAATGTCTGAAAGCATAAGGACGATTATAATAAGAAGATGTTTCATTCATGTGTACTGTTTGGTTTGATTTTTATTTTAGGAGAATTCCTACATGCCAAAATGCAGATGCCACGTAACAACTTTCATTATTTTCTCTTTCTGTTGGTGCGGAAGGGGAAAGGCAAAGTGAGGGACCTGAATAAGTGCTATGTTCCCACAGGTTCAGTTCTAACAAAGGGGCTTTGAAAGAGTTGGTTGTGGTTGTTAACACTTGTCTAAAAAGGAGACAAAAAAAGAGTTGTTTGTTTTTTCTTGAAATTATTTTTTGGATTTGTTTGGTCTGTCTCTCCTCTGCTGCAATTTACAACCTTGCATCTTGGTGCAAACCCGTTCTCAGAAGATTTAACACGACTGAAAACCCCACTTAGCTATTTCTGAAACGTGATGTATGGTTCATGGTACTGATGTACTATTTAGGTTTTACAACACGAGTTCAGTTTCATGCCGTCTCACTGATTTTCTACCAAATGTTGGGCTTCTTTCTTTCTTTCTAAATTTCTGTCTGTAGAATGAATAATATTACTTTCAGATCTCACCAGGGACGTAGGGTGAGGGGAGGATTATAAGAAGAAACATAATCTAGTTCAGAGGCTCAGTATTGTAGCGAAGAATTATTTCAGATAATGTTATGCATTATAGGAGTAATAATAGAATAATTATACAGAAGAAGCATACGCAAAATAAATCTTCCTGACGCCAAGCTGGTTTAGGTTATGAAATTCTCTTGCAAGGGAAAGCCAGGGAGAGCAACGTGCAGCAAGCAGAAGCTTTCTGCTGTGTAGAGGCAGACCGAGCAATCTGATGCGGATCTTCATTGTGCCATCCACATTTAGATGGCCAAAATGTATGTTTCTGTTTAATACCCTACTTACCAAATTTATTTTTGTAGTCGTCTTGTAATAAGTAATACTGGAAAGCAGAGGTCAGATTTTTTTGCTTGACACAAGGTGATTTATTATCAGCTGAAAATCTGGACTTTTTTTTTTTCTTTTGGTTTTACTGATACTTGAGTCAACTGGTTTTGAGCTTTACCATAATGGGATCCTGGGAATATAAACCATTCAAACTCTTTCTTGCACATGACTTGTGAAGCAAACATTTGGATTAGTGCAAGTTATAAAAAAAACCAAGACCCTGCAACATTAAGGTACGTTCATATTTTCTGTGCTCCATCTGCATTTATTGGTTCTCTGGGGTTATACACCACAGAGCACAAGTGAAAAAAAAAGCTAAAGAGTTTTTGTTTTGTATTCTACTCCCTTAGGGTTTAATTCCATTTATATTTTATGTTTTCCTACTTTGGAGACCTGGTGAGTCTTGACTAAACCTAGGCAGAAAAGTTTAGTCAAATTACTCTGTTTCTCTGGGTTGACACTTACCCTGATTTGATTAGAGTCTGTTATACGAAGGTAACAGTTGTAGCTGCAATATTTTAGATTGTAAGCAATTAATACAACATTTAAAGTGACACATCTCCGTAAAGTATCTGATGACTTTAAATGTAGAACTCCGTGTTAACAATATTCTGGTTTTAACCGAAACTATCCAAAGCTCAAGAATTTAGATGTAAAATCAAAAAAGGAATCAGACTTTGTTCACTTTTTGTTTTCAGAGTAAAGTTGATGTCTACAGACAGACAGAGACTGATAGATAGATATCCCTTAGGACATATGGCAAAACTCAAGGCACAGTTGCATGGAATAACATGGAGCAGGAGAAAGCCCAGGAAACTTGTTACAGCTTAAAAGTACCTATGCCATTGAATGTTGAAAGTTACTTCACCTCTGTCTTCTAAATGATGTCTGAATGCTGGCATTTGCATTTCTTTTCTACTCCTGGTCTGGACAAACACACGTGCCTACCTTGGAGACCTAAAGCTTCACCTCATTAGTATACCCCAAAACACGTCAAATACACGTGCCAACACAGAAGTTATAATTGTCCCTTGATATTCCATCCAGGAAAAGGGCCTTGCCCCAAAACTCTGAACCAGAGTCTGTCTGTTTATTTGTATAAGTACACCTATAATAAATCTTTATGCTTTTCTGTCTTTGAGGGGATTTATTCAGTGTTTGCTACCCAGTGACTGCAGAGTGCTTTGTTAACATCATGTGTTGGGTTTTGACCATAGCTATGCCCCAGCAAAAGAGCTGACTTTGGTGAACGGAGCCTCCTTCTTCCGGGGAAAACCATCTCCTTCAACAGGGCAGCTGCCGGCTTCAACAGGGCTTCTGCTCACCTTTCTGTGCAAGGTGGGTGGACCTGTGCACATGGCTGAGCTAATACCTACTTTTCCTAGGAAAAAAACCCCAGAGAATTGGGAATCGGATTCTGATGGCGTTATTTCAGCGATCTGTTTTGTAGGGTCGCATCACAAACTGTTGGATCTGAGCTGTGAACTACAGTGCTGGAATAAGTTGCTGAGAATAAGGATGAGAACTGCCACTGGCATCCTTCTTGACTCCAAGGTGTTGCCAGTGTAGATTCTGAATATAACTGCATTTATTTCCTTGATTTAGGGCATTTGGCAAACTGTCAAGGAGCTTAGCTGTGAATTTTCAGAGTGATCCTGAGGTGGGGAACTACTGTTACTCCATTTTTCTGTTGGAAAAGCTTAGGTACCTCTTCCTCAGGGGGACATGCAGGAAGTCCTTGGCACCATGTGGGGAAGCAGAAGTGATGCTGTATTTTCAGTGGTGGATTTTAATGCCATCACCGTGTTTTCCTGTTATCCTGATGGAAATTTGACTTTCTTTGTGAAAATAAGGCCTTCATGGTTATGTTGTATGTAATTATGATTTCTTTTGTTTCATGAACAAATCACGTGTATTTTTGCCACGCGAGTGAACCCAGATTGAGGGCTAAATTAATGGAAGAAAAGAGAACGTAGAGGCAGTATGGTTTTGGTGTATGAAAGATGTATTTGAAAAGCCATGAAATGAGAGCTCTGACCTGCTTTGCTTGCATCCCCCAAAACTCTTGCTGAGTGTTGCATCTGCAAGGAATGCAGTACCAGCAGAGAGTGAGTAACTTTCTATTAAGAGGAGAGAATGGAAAAGAGTTCTTTTTATGCCAAATTTTACCCCACAGTGGACAATTACAGCCAAGTTGTAAACCCCTTAAAAGCTATCAGGCACCAGTATAATGAAACACATAACTGAAATTTACTGTACTTGTGTAGATTGCAAGCTTACTCTTGAATATTTAGTCTTCGACTTCTTAAATTTGTAGTTTCCACAGAGGGCTTATAAGTGCTAGAATTTTGATTAACTGTCTCAAATAAACTACTGCTATTGTTATCACTATAAATCTCCCAAACTTAAGAGCCTCAAGGAGCCTGATATTTTCGATGGAAACTGTAATGATTTAGAAGGGCATGAACCCAGTACCCATTATTTGGCTCTTCCTGTCATTATACAGAAAGTCTCAGGCTTCGTTTACATCAGTTATTAGGTCTTATTTGTTTAATATTACTTTTTCATTGGTTTTATACTGTGTTTATCATGCACATTTTTAGAACAGACTGTATTTTTCTTTTAGTTGGCCCTAATGCTATGGAGACAGCTCTTCACAACTAAACTTACTTGTGGTTCCTTTAGCCTGGCTGAAAGGATAATGTGGAGGCCTGGCTCAAAGCCTTTGGGAATTATTGAGAAACTTTCCTCTTGAGCTGGCAATATTTCCTACTTACATTAATAGATGGGGATATTTTGCAATACGTTCAGTGAAGATGGGGTGTTAATCTCTGGTCAAGAGGGCTAACAATTATGGGATGGAGCCATGCAGGAAGGGATCATTAGTAATCCCAGGGAAGCTTTTTTCCTTTAAAATTCTCAAACTGTTCTGCTCTGACTTGTTTAGCTAACATGGTCCTTCCCACCTTGTACAGGTGCAGTTTAATTGGTAGATATGGGTTTAGTTACTGCACTTAGTACTGTTGTCAGTGGAATAAGTGTTAAGGAGGTATTTGTAGTCATGGTAAAAGTTTTAGTGGGACATCTTTTAAGATAATGTGTGCTTGCAGCCCAGAAATCCAACTGCATCCTGGGCTGGATCAAAAGCAGTGTGGCCAGCAGGGTGAGGGAGGTGATTCTGCCCCTCTACTCCAGTCTGGTGAGACCCCCTATGGAGTACTGTGTCCAGCTCTGGGGCCCTCAACATAAGAAGGATATGGACCTGTTGGAGAGGGTCCAGGTGAGGGCTACGATGATAATCAGAAGGCTGGAAAACCTCTCCTATGAAGACAAGCTGAGAAGGCTGGGGTTGTTCAGCCTGAAAAAGAGAAGGCTCTGGGGAGACCTTATAGCAGCCCTCCAGTACCTAAAGGGGGTCTACAGGAAAGCTGGGGAGGGAATCTTGTTCAGGGAGTCTAGTGATAGGACAAGGGGGAATGGTTTTAAAATGAAAGAAGGTAGATTTAGATGAGATAGTAGGAAGAAATTATTTAGTCTGAGGATGATGAGACACCTGGGAAAGGGTTTCCCAGAGAAGCTGTGGCTGCCCCATCCCTGGAAGCATTCAGGACCAGGCTGGATGGGGATTTGAGTGACCTGGTCTGGTGGGAGGTGTCCCTGCCCATGGCAGGGGGTTCGAACTAGATGGTCTTTAAGGTCCCTTCCAACACAAACCATTCTAGGGTTCTGTGATAAAAGCCATGATTCTACACTGAAACAATTATTCTAGTACAATGCAGTCTTTTAATGAGTAAATTATTGCTGCTTTTCAGAGGCATTAATATTATTTGAAGTGTATCTGTGACGTAGAATTAGGTATTTTCCATGCAATGAAGCTTGGCTGGAGTCAATATTAGGTCCTGAGACCGTGTGTGAGGCTTATCTCCACCTGCAAGATAAAAGTTTATTGATACCAATCACACTGGGCCTTAAAGGAACATCTGATTTACCAGATGTTTAAGAAAATCCAGAACAGTATTTCTGAATTGGAAAGCAGCTGTGTTTTTCTCTGCTCACGTATTCATTGGCACAGCTGCTTCAGATATCCGGGCATCTAAATTATTCTGACATCAGAAAAAAACACTGAAACAGGGACTGATTATGGCCATATTGCTTATGACGGTTTAATGCTTTGGCTGACTGATCACTGGGAAAACGGTTCAGTCGCCAGACACGTTGCTGTAAAGAAACAAGTAGAATTCATGCTGAGGACTAAGAGCTAGGACATTAGGTGTGCTAGAGGCATTCTTTCTAATATCAGGCTCTTTGAAGTAGCTGTCTTAGGAACAGAATCAGTTTCCATTTCAGCTTCACAGTCTCTTTGGTTTCACGCTGAAAATTTCGGTCCTGGCTGGGTGGATGTTAGATGACTACAAAATTAAAACAAAAAAAGGAAAAGATTTTATGCTAAATCTGATGTTAAAAGTAGTCTTTAAAGGTCTATTAATTTGCATCTTTCTCATCTCTGCAGGTTTTTGCTGTTCTTTTCCCAGTCTCAAGTCTATGTTCTCTTAAAGACCACTGAACATTCAAATAATGACTAGATACTAGTTTAGCATCAGTCTATTAATCCCACTCAATTTAGTTTGCATTTTTAAAATCAATTTTGGATGAGCACACAGTAGAAACGCAGCCGTCCTAGAAAAAACATCTGAGGACATTTTTGGAAAAAGAAGGTCTTGGGATTACAGAATCTGATCTTCATCTCTGGAAGAAGAGCATGAGAACTGGAAGCTGTAATCTTCCAAACTGCATTGCTGAGACACTCTTGGCACGGGATCAAGAAGAAAGAAGAGCAGGTAAGAACCACTTCCCCAGATTTCCAAGTCAATGCTCGATGTAAACTCATATGTCTGAGTGGCTGTGGCTCTTGCTAAGAGGATTTGGCCTGCAGAGGTAGCCAATAACAGTTATTAAGGGTTCTGTCTGAGGATTAAAACCATTTAGGGTTTGACTGGAAAATATATTTGTACAACCAATGTTCTAAGATACTTTTTTTAAACAATATGAGATATGTTTTATGTTTATTTTTGGAACAAAAAATTGAAATGCATTTTTGTTTGTATATTGTCATTTGTTTTTGCTTTCATTTGTTTGTTTTTACTTCCTCTTACTGGAAGTCCTTCCACTCCTGTTGCAGCATAAGTTGTAATGACAGGAATTTACACCTGTAAATAACCGAAGCCTTGTGTCCCACTTTAGAAATCCTTGTTCTTTCTGATAGTCACGGTTATGTATATGTGACATTCATATGGTGGGGTTCCACATAGACCAATAATTTGTCAGGCAGCTCAGGAGACCTGAAGGTTATGGGATGATGTTTATTATAAAATTGAAAGCTTCCGAAATCTGTCTTTGGTGTGGAAGTGACTTTTGTGCAGAGAAAGTGAATGGAAGGTCATGCTTAGGCAAATGATAATGATACATGACTGTTGCCTTTCAATATTTACAGCACAAACTGAGAGTGAGTAGTACAGTCCAGTGGACAGGACGCTAGTATGCGCTAGTATGGAAGTAACAGAAGAGACATTATCCATAGTTCTGCAAGCTGGAAACTCTTGGATGCTTATGGTCTTAGCTATGCCAGATACGTTTCCATCTGTAAAATGGAAATCATTCAACACAATATCCATAGATACCAAGTGCGAAGTACTATTTCTTCATTGAGATGGCATCTTGGTGAGTGTTTTCCTCTATTCGCTGCAGATAGAGCCATGTTTTAGGTTGGAAAATAAAAATATTTAGATGGATTATAATACCTGGTCAAATAGGTTCTTAAGAATGAAAACACTGCAAAACCTAACTTAACCTCAGTAGCTTCACCAGCAGCAGGTTGATAGGTTTGTAAACTACAGCTTGCTTTCCCCTCTGACATTTTATTTTAAATCCATCCTCAAGGAGGGATAAAACAACTTTAGATCTCATCAAGGAGGCATCTGAGCAAGTGTGAGATGCCAAGAAAAGAATAGGTTCACCCTCTGCCCCATGTTCCGCACGGCTAGCGGAGGGACAGTGGACAGGCTGTAGAAGAAAAGATTGCAAAAGTAAGGGGGGAATAGAAGCATATAAATCCATAGGCTTTTTCACAGTTAGAGATTGCAACAGTTTCTTTTTTGAACTGTTCCCAACAAATTGTTAAAGAGAGGGTTGGGATCTAAAGGGTTAATCACTTGGAGTGGAAGCAGATGATTGGTCTGACCTAGCCTGGCAATGCAGAAAATTGTTAATGAGTTTGGCAACTTCCTGATCTCTATACGGACGTGATGTTTTTACTGGTTCTTGTATTGCATATGCCTATATTTGCATATGCCTATATTTGCATTTGCAAGCAGAAAATCTTTTCTTTCAGTATTGTCAGCATCCCATTGAGAAGTCTTACAGTGCACAGTTATCAAATGTGCTTGTAATCACTAACAGCAAGTTAAATGTGATCATTACACATTGTAATTTCATTAATGGGATGGAATCTTTTCTGGCTTGTCACTTGCTCCCTATCAAAATAAATTACAAGGCCGGAATGCTCCACTGTGGTAAGGTGGATAACCACTTCATGGCAGGTGTTGAGTTGAGCTGAAAATTATTGCAACCTCAAAGCAACTATTTGGAACATTGGGTTTTCATCTGTTAGTACATGGAATAGTGTGAAGGCTTTACCCCAAAATCAACAGTGTGTTTTATCCAAGTAAGAGGATTCTTACCGTGGGGACAGTTCGTTTTTGATCATCATTTCCCCCCATCTTCTCCCTCCTCCCAAATTAAACAACAGCCAAGAGCAAAAGGGTTGTAAAGAGGCTAAACCCTTCAGACTGACTAGAGACCAACTCTATGAAACGGATGGGATCTCGCAAGGCTGGCTGTACGTGACCTTCCCGATAACCATCCTCGGGAATAGCTAGGTTCATGATCCAGGGCAGGAGACACAGCAGTTGGGAGTTGGCCAGATGTTGCAGCTTAGTGACCCCGCTTGTGCCATTACTGTGTCCTTTGCAGTAATAGCAGGAGATCAACCCCATTCCACTTGGGGACTTCCCCATGCCAGAGAAATCCCATAGGAAGTAATTAAACTGCAACAAGCCTCATAGTAACTTGCATTTAAGCCTGTGATCTAACTTTATAACTCATGATTGAAGAGTAGGTAGAATACTGCTGATTTCCCCCGTAACAGTAGGGAGATTTACTTGGTTAACTTTTTTTTCCTAGACTTTGAGAAGATAAGTTATAAACCTTGTAAACATTATAGGTGAGAATTTTAAACATCAGCTGTTTATGCAAATATATGTGAATATGTGCCTATAGTAAGTCAACTGGTAAAAATGATTAGTACTTGCTATTGTTATTTAAGTTTATGAAGTGGCCTAAATCTCTTATGGACCTAATATATTGAAGAAATTTATTCTTGAAATGCTGCTGCTCTTTTGGGACTCGGTGCCTTGCAGAACTGTATGTGTTCCCGTTGTGTGGGAACCAAGGTGCCTCAGATGTGGCTTGTACCATCTCTTGAGCAGGCCTTTTCTCATACTGTCTTGAACACATGATAAATATCAGTGCGAAGATTAATCTGTTCTTTGAATTTGTGTGTCTTTAGGTGACCAGAAGGATAGTTTCAATTTGACAAAGAATACTCCTGTGCATTTATTGAATAGAGTTCATAGCAGAAATTTATTTGAACGCATCTTCTGCTTACTGAATGTTTCACCTCTGCTATCAGCAATTTTATACCTGAGCTATTGGAAAGTGATTGGGGAAGGGGGGAAGCAGGGGTGCAGAGGAAAAAAAAATCTTAGTGTCTCCACAACAGGTATCTCCTAGTGGAAGACAGACTACCTGTATCAACTTTCATCAAGAAAGAGGAAAAATGGGAATACCCGGAGTGCTTTGTTCTTTCATTACCAGTACCGCGTAAGTGCAGCTGGATGTTAGGGCTGTGTCATGTTTCAGTTCATTTCTGGTTTGCAGCTCTTTTGCCTTTGTACATTTCCAGTAATGTCACAGATTTGCTGCATGTCTTTACTTTTTGCTGCCTGGAGAGCTTTATAGTGGCTTTTTTTTTTTTTTCTTTCCTGTTTGTTTTGCAGCTATGCCTATTTATTCTAAATCAGGTTATAGAGTTTTGTTTTGTGCGTACATCTGGCAAGGGAAGAGGTGAATTTCAAATAAAAAAAGTAATTAGTGATTTAGGATGCATACATCTGGTGAGATTAGCTACTGTTTGAGCTTTTCTTGTATCCAGACAGTTGAAAATGAAAGGACAGAATTAATAATGACCAACTTTACTTCCTCTGAGAATTGAACTATATATGTATGTACTTAAAATGATTATTCTTACACTAATTTATGGGCATGTCTTTCTATAGCTGCATTTTATTATTGAATGTACATGCGTGTTGCACGTGCTGGAAATCTAGTATTGGTTTCAGATGAGGACACGTGTTCTCTTAGTGGGACATTTTGGTTACATCTCCAATAGCTGCTCCTAAAAAGAAGCTTAACGGATGTTGGCTGTGGTTACAGAACTCAACTCATGTTCTGAGAGATTCTTCCAAATTTCGCAGCGGTCCAAATCCACATCTTTTTCTTCTCAGACAGTAGAGCTCCAGAAATGGGTATGATTTGACCCAAAAGAGCAAGCTTGGTGCAGTGCTTTGCTCATTTAATTTCTTTTGTCCCAAAACACTTCAGTGAGGTTCACTTTACTCATGCGAGATATTCTATCCCTGCGGTGGAAGAATTCACCCGCTTCTGATGTGGAACAGATACAGAAAGCCAACTGCCAACATGTGTTTGTATAAATACAGATGCTGGTGTAGTGATTCCTTTGTAAACAGCTGTACTGGAGAACCTTGCTGGATTTTGAAAGCTCTTAGGAGGACATGGGGAAGGATCTTTAACAGAATTCTAACTTGCAAGACGAACACTTCAAGCACTGATATTTTTTTGATGCTTTAAGGGATATTGCACTGTTTGCCTTCACGCAACATTTTAGGTGAGATAAGCAATTCAACAATACGTTATCCCAATAATGATTCAACGGCACAGCAATGTATATTTATTGGAGCAATTTTGGGAAATTTTCTAAATTTTCAGCTAAATTTAAAAATTCTGGTACCTTAGGTATATCATCTTTGATAGTTAGGTCACAATGTCAGTTTGAGTTGGTTTTTAGAAGTAGTGAACATCTCCTGTATGTCAGCAGGACTGTTAAACTCCTTACTTTCTCTATGTTATCTCCAATTAAAACATTACACCATGCCTCTTGGTGGCCCTTTGAGTCGTATTCTTCTCAAGCTTCAGCAGGGGCAATGGGTGTCGATGGTACACCAAAATTGTTTCTTGCATAAGATGCTTTCTATGCTAAAGATACTACTGTTGGAACTGTTGCATTCCATTGATGCACAATTTGACTCAGAATTTGCAATAATGGTGTGTTGTGAGAGCCTTTGAAGAGCTAATATGGACCAAAGTTTAGTTGGAAAGACAGTGTTAAAACTCTAGCAGCGTCACTGGTTATACATGAACATATGTATCTGCTCAAAGCTGACCCAATAGAGACCCTCTACTGCACGGTTATTGTTGTTTTCTGCAGGTCCTGGAGATCTCTTGTTTAAATCTTGGAAGGGATATCTGATGTGCATAGTATTTCCGCATTTATTGTGTGATTCCAAACCTGGGGGAGCATAAGGGAATCTGACATACAATAGAGGAGCTGAAACCAACAAAATCATCACTTCCTTGCTCCTGTTCATGTCATCACTCTTCAGAGTGCTTTCTGCCAGCCCCAACACACAAGTAAATTATGGAAGCATATTGCGGATACATGATTTTTGTTTTGCTTCTCACTTGTCTGTAAAATGGTAAAGGGGCCGTGACAGTTATTAGCTGAAGATGAGGAGATCCTACCCTTAAGATGTTGAGAAACACTGGGATTTGATCCATGGTGGAGGGTCTGATATTTGTTTCTGTTTATGCCACGGTAGCATCCAGCAGATACAGACCACAGCAGATAACAGCTGCATCAAAACAAAATGAAAGCAGGAGGAGATGGAATTTTGGCATAAAGCCTGGTGGTATGCTTTGTTTCCCTTTTTCTAAAAAACAAAATGAGCATCTTAAAACCGATTAGAGCAGCTTCAAATTGAGTTGGAAACATCAGCCTCTTTTGGTGGTGAAGGTAATGCCCATATATGCTAATGTTAAAACTTGTGCTGCAGTAGACAGGGTGAACTTCCTGAGAATGCTTTGTAATAAACAAGAGTGCATGTTTTAAAGGGTGGTGATGGCAGTTTACATAGTGTAAATGAGAACATTCCCACCTGTAGATTACAAACACAGGGCATGAATTACATGCAATCTCTCATATGCACATTTTTGTGACCATGTATTTGGAGTTACTGTGGGGGCCCATGTTAATAATTGCTCATCTGTAACTAGGGTTCTCTGGTGGTTTCAGCTTGTCTATGATATGAACCTGAAAAGAGGAATTCTACTAATAAAAGAAAGTCCAACGAATTATTAGAGTTGGAGGGAAACTGAATTAATGGAATTTTTTAACCTATATACATTTGAAAAAGCTGTGTTAGAACATCAGCCTTGAATGCGCCATTTGAAATAGCAAAAAATTGTCTTGTTAATTGGAGAACAACCACTGGGTTTGCATTGTGCGGGATGGAGGTCAGCATAAGGGTACAATGAGTGCAGTGCCTCAGAATAAATTACAGTTTTGAGGGATAGGTCCTGTACACTCATTTTTGGTTTTGGCATTTAATGCCTTCCTCCCATTCAAATATGTGGGAGGAATCAAATGTCAAAATCTTCACTATATATGATATATAATTTCTCTCTTGTATTTCAGTAGGAGGAACATCAGACCCCAAAATGATTATGTGCATACTGGTAAAGAATACATCTCTTGCTATTTTCATGTCAGTTGTGGGAACTGCAGATGGGGTAAAATATTGTTGTCACCTTCTGAGTTTCTGGTTGTGTTTTTCCATGTACTCTTGCAGGATGCCAACAACCCAGAACTTTAATTCTGTGTCCTGAGGTCTGGCCCAGGTCAAAGCAAAACTCTAGAGATGAAAATATCCCAGGACTTCAGAATCTCAATCCAGATCTAGGTCCAAAGAGTGAAACCTAGCATTGGTAAGTAGAGCTTTATATACTTGAAACAATTTGCAAGTCATCTTGAAGATTCCCTGATATACGCAGTAAAAACGTGCCTATTTTACAGTTGGAAAAATAGAGTTATGGGGAGGCAAAAGGCCTACTCACACTTTACAATGAGTCAGTGGCAAAATTTATGGGAGCTCAGGACTCCGCAACTCAGCGATTCTTAAGAACAAATAATGTTCAAAGACTTGCCACCTTTTTGTGTTAATTATATTCTCAAGTAAGATGTCAGTTTAAATTTTGGTGTCATTTAGAGACCAAATCCTGAAGTCCCAGGAAAAAACATAGAGGAAGCATGTGGTAGACTCCAAGGTGGATATGAGATAAATATAAACATCCCAGCAGCACAGGCTGCAGACAGCTAGCAGGTCCTTTTCGGAGGTTCCTCTGGCTAACTCTTGTGTAGACTTTGGGAGGCAGTTGCCAAAGCCCTGTCCGGCAAATGCTGCTAGAAAGGTTGGGACCATGGTAGGGTTTGGACAGGCTCCTATGTCTGTTTGCATTGCTCCTGATGCGGGAGAATGCCCAGAGTAGCCGAATGGAGAGGAGAAAGTGGCAGCCCTCCTCCTTGTGGGCTCTGGGGTTTACGCTATGCCTCGCCTGGGCTTAGCTGGCCTCCACACTGCGCTGTGGTTGCTGTTTGTGTGCTTGGTGTTAGACACGAACCTCCTTCATGGCCCACCGAGGCAAGGCCGGTCCCCAGTTTGTAGCGAGCGACCGAAGCCGTGCAGAAAACTTTCTCTATTGGTAGCACAAAGCAGGACAGAAATCTGCTTTGTGCCTCCTTACGCCTTGATTAAAACAGAGGTTCTAACCAAGTTTCGTGGATGGGGCCTGATCCAAAGCCTGTTAGAAAGGAATGAAAGTCCTGCATCAACTTCAGTGGGGTTTGGATCAGGCCGTATGTGTCTGTTCTTACTCCTGGTGCAGTCTCCGGGAGTTTTGCCAAGGATTCTTTGGGAATCGTTTGACTTCACTGGGACCAGGATTGGGTCCAAGATGAGCAGAACAAGGGGAGTGAACAGTCTTCTTGATTGTTCCTAATTCTCTCTCAAGACACCACGGCAATGCAAAATGGTGTAAAGCAGCATAAATAATTATACATCCTAGGAACAGTGATGAGAATTCTAAGCACATGCAGTCTTATTGAAAGTTATCAAGGTTCTCTAGTAGTTAATTTGATTAAGGGGGCTCCCTGAATGCTTTTTCTCTAAAAGTGATTTACAAAGTGTTTTAATATTAAGAGTTTCCAAAGGCTCTTGGATGTCAAAGAAGAGCTATTAATCTTTATATTAGCATTTTGAAAAACAGCATGTGTTCCTTGATTAGCTGATATTTGTTTGCATTCTTCTTTTCTACAGAGGGTTATTGCTTTGACCTTTTTTAGCATATTGTAGCTCTTTTACATATCAGAGTACAATCTTTTTGTGTCTATAAACTGGAGATAATCTGGCTTTTCACTGGTGTAAATAGGGGCTGAAACCCACAAAGAGTAGTGAAAAACCTCAGATGTGAGTTTTAATAGTCTTTATCTGATGAAACACATTATTAATCTAGCTAACACAGCATATGCATGACCATCTTAGGGCATGGGGGGGACAACCCTGCCCAGTTCTTGCCTGTGCTGATGGTCGCACTGGCTTCAGCAGGACTGACCACGTGCAATGAAGGATTCCTGCCTGTTTTCTTTGCTAGCAAGAAATTCTTACTAATTCAAAAAGAGTAGGGCAGACAGGATTTGCCTGGTGGGCAGGTTAAAGGGTTTGCCTTGCAATACAGACATGTTTCTTTCATGATTTTAAGTAACCGTAAAGCGTGCTCTCTAAACAGAAGCGTAATAGACAACATTTTATGTGCTATGCACTATTGGAATTCCTTGTGTATCACGGCGGTTTTTTACTATAGCTTGGGACTATATTCATTATTGATATCTCTGCTCTGTTTGTGTGCAATAAAACCAGCCCTGTAAGCTGACACAGCACGAGACTGATGATACTTTCAGCTGCTTGTGACCGAGAGCGGGGCTGGAAGTTGTAAACAGTAGAGGTACTGTGCACTGTCTAGCAGAGGCAAAGAAGTAGTATGATAAAAATCAATAAGAAAGGGCATATTCGATGAGATTGCGGCAGGAACGCCAAGACCACGTCACAGAAATGAATAGCAAAGTCAGAGTCCAGAGTTGCAGCACGTGCACTTGTTCTAAAATAAATAAATAAATAAAAAGCACCAGGCTTGGTTGCTATGGTTAGGACTGTTACCTTGCTGCTTTGAGATTTTCAATGTCATTCATCTGGCTCCAATGTTGCCAGGTGAGAACGCCTAAATCATGCATTGTTTTGTATTGCGTTATACAAAATACACCTCTATTCCTGCTAGGAAACTAAAGAAAGGAAAAAGAAACCACTCAATTAGGGATCTGCTACCCATTATAATTCTGACATCACGTGAAAGAAGACATTGTGGACACATTAGCTCTTTTATTAAGAAATATTATGGGCCTTTCCCATTATTCATTAATAATTTGGATTATGGAGATCCCAGTCATGGCGGGGCCTTAGTTCAACAGTTGTACCTTCTCTTGCAGCTGAGCACCCAATTGCTGGCAGCCCCTTGCACACCTTCTCGAGGCCACCAAAGCTGTAGCAGGACACAGTCGGTGTCTGCAGCAAGGCTCGCAGAGGGTGACAAGGTGGGCCCTGGCTGACGGGTAGCCCCATCTTTGGGGTTATAAAGGAACCCTGACAGGTATTTTGCATGTTTCTTGGTCACGTTTCATGTTTCTGTTGAGTAAGTCTACTTCCCTTTCTCACCTTTTGTCTTCACTGTTCTGCTTCTTGGTGTGTGGTGATTTTTTTTTGTTGTTGTCACTGTGCCTTCCTGTTCAAATTCTGTTTGTCACTAGTTTGCTCTGTCCTAACTTCTGGCTTCTTGCCATCTCAGCTCTTGTACTCTCTACTGACCTTGTGTTTCATATACCTAAGCCATAATATATTTCTTAACCTCCCTGCCTTCCCGTCTTCATCCTCAAATATTAGATATGTTAAATCTGCATATGAACTTATACTTGCACATAAATCGGGAAGATAAATGATTATTACAATGTGGAACTTTGAAAATAAATAACATATGTGCTTTTCCCACCCTTGCAGGGAAATTTAGGTGGTTTGTGTTAGCACACTAGCTTATATTTGGTTAAAATAAGCACTTTACCTAACCCATCGACCCTAGTCCCAATCCCTGTTCCCTGGAGGATTTGGGTTTGGCTTAAACACCATATAAAGGGGTAATCTGCTCCCCTCTGCCAGCAGAGTGCTGCCTAAGTCTGATAGTCATCTGGCTTTTTTAGAGTGCAGAAATGCATGTTGGGTTGGGCCTGCTAATGGTGCATAGGGTTTTTCCTGTAGTAAGCCTTGAGATGTTTTTGAACGAAGCTTGAGGGCTGTTATTTTTACAGAGCGTTTATGCAGACAGCTAAGCAATGGTGGGTGAATTCCCACATCCCCAAATTTAGGCTGGAATTCTCTACACCCAAAAACCTTTGGATCGGCCGCAAGGCAGTAACACAGCACGTCACAACTGGTGTTGTCGGCTCTCAAAAACTTTTGGGATGCTGCCACAGATCCCACAGTCTTTTGGCTGACCCGTTCCTGGCCGTGTACAGCAGGGATAGCCAGCTTTTGTATAGGGGCCGCCTTATTCCCAAGGAGGCATTTTGGGCAGCCCAGATACAGCCACGTTTATGCGCTTGAGTTTTAGAAACCTTCCAGGCTCAATCTGCAGACTCTTTCCCTTTCCTGTCCCTCTTCAAACAGCAACATGCAGCCACGCTTGCCGTGTGGTTGGCCTGGTTGAGGCTGGATAGGACGGGGTTGGGGGCCACCTCCCACCACCGGGCTGTCACTTGGCATTGCTCATCCACGGCAACTCTTCTTGCAGGGTGCCCATAGCTGGTGTATGCACGAGCTTTCTCTCGCGGCTAGACTTACTCAAGTGTGACAAAAAGCCTGATACCGTATGGGATTTTCATTCACAGGAGGAATTTAGTACTATGTCCTGTCTGCCAGGTAATTAGCTGTTATTTATTTTAATAGAATGCATAACACAAGGACTTATTTTTGTTGTGTAAGGGACTTCAGTTGGCCTTAAATCCACAGGGAAGAGGAAAAAAACCACACATCTACAAGAAGTAATAAAGTGCTTTTGTTTTCCTAAAATTATTACTATTTGAAGTCCGATATGCCAGATCTGGTATATGGCAATGAAGGTTGCACTGGGACTTAACAGTTATTTACTAGGTGATTATTTAGAGTCACTTTCTTTTCAGTCAATTGTAACATTTTACATTTTGGGGGCTTGACTGGGATACTGCATCACACTTGGTTCTAGATGCATTGCAATAATCTCTGTGTGACATGGAGCCAGAAAGACCTATAAAAGCAGCTGTTGCTTTCATTAAAGCCATTACAAAGGTCTAGTTGTGGTGTCCCCAATAATAATTCTGATAATTGGTTGTTAATTTTAATTACTCACCAGGTGAATGCCTTGATAGGAGAAACAGGTATACATGTTCAGTCAACCAAAATAAACATATTTCCAGTACTAACTGGCCATTTGGGTAATGTGCTAAATGTAGTAATACTGTGCAGCGATGATTAATTTATAATCCTCATCAATTCAGTGGGAGCAGGATATAGTTACTGTGATGTCATTGTTTAGATAGCAACTTTTAATGACTTGTTTATGTACATATGTTCAGTGTTACAAGGTGGTGAGCCCAGATTTTTTAATACTGGGCAAGCTGCATGTTCCACTTGTGGGAGCTGGTTTTCAGTGCCTTCAAATTGCTTTTTCACTCTGATGTCTCAGTCTTCAGCACAGCCAGACCAGTAGCTACTTGGTCTTCTCCATGTTGTGAGGTACTCAGGCACATGGCGCGTGGCTGCCAAGTTTTAATGGAATTAAAATATAACCGGAAAAGCTTGTCGTCTACTTGAGGGCACAGCGTAGATGCAAGAAGCAACACTGAGTGGAAAAGAGACTACATCTTCAGTTTGCCACCTCTAAGTTCTGGTCTCATTGCAGTCATCCACCGTGGGGTGCTGTAGACAAGGCTCAGGAGACATTAAAAGATCATTGCTGAAGGGAGCAAGGTCGTAGGGGTTTTGTAGTAATACATGTGTTTGGGGGCTACACTCTGGAACAGCCTAATAGTTGGATAAAACAAGTCTACTTTCATTTCTATTCACTTTTGCCTTGTTTTGTTTGGAGAATCCTGTTTTTTCACTCTCACAGCACTGAAAAGAGGAAAAAAGAGCTTTATTTAAGTTGGCACTGAATACTGTGTGGTGTGTGAGGACTGTTCTGTATGATTCTACCTTGGCCCTCTATCGGATGGAATTAAACTCAGCTGGGTACCACCCCTCAGCCTACAGAAGAGGATGTTTCTTGTGTTCAAGTGGTGAGAAGGTGAGGGAACTACATTGCTGTAGTATACACAAATGTTCATATATTTATCATAATATGCCTATGCAACAAGAGAAGTTGAAGAAGTACTTCGGCTCTTTAAATAGCAACACATGTGTAGGGAGGTTGGGGGGTGGTGTTTCTTTTTTGTTCCAGTTAGAACTATGTGTGCAACGCACGTTATTGCGAGAAAGTAGAAATACGGTTAATTCATTGTTATCAGCAGGCAGAGTAGTCAAGTTGTGGAACGGCTGGGATGCACAGCGTAATAGCAGAACTGGTTTCTCATGAGCTGTTTTCAGTTTTCCTAAGCATTTGGTCTTGCATCAACTCAGTCAACTGTGCTTTGCAATCAACAGGGTTCTTCTCCGTATACTCTCATGATACGTTCTTATTAAACTTTTTCAACCTCTTTTCACCTTAATTGGTATATTCCAAACTGAGAGGTTTGGAGAGACCAGTGGGAGACCATTTCTCCATGCAAATGAGAAATAATCACATGAGCTGATCACAAAGAAAGTCACAATTTATTTCCTATTCCAGACTAAAAAGATAAGTAAATACAAACCACAGAAAAATCTAACTTTAACAACAACTTTCTCCTCTTTGATCTGTTTTACATCTTTGTCCTTTGAAGTCTAGGCAAATAGATGGGAGGCTGTGGCAGAAAGAAATGAAGATATTTTTGAGAATGAAAGTTACTAGTTGAGGGTATTTTACAAATTTCAGATTCCTCGCCAGGAATGGTATGCTAACAGTTCCTTCAGTGCGCTCATTGAATTTCAGTTCAAAATGTGCTAATTTTGAGTTCCTCGGTGAAGAGAGGTCATCTATCAGCTTAGAAAGTCACAAACTCTTTAGGATAATCTAACCTTGATATTTTGTGCACCTCCAACATTGTTAAAAGCAGAGAATCATTAGTCCCTTGTCCTACTTGAGATGTGAACTGGAGAGAGTTCTGTGGTGTGTATGTGTATAGAAGTTAAAGCCCCTCCATCTGACCACCCCGGCTCTAGAGAATCCCTAATCTGGGTGGAAACACAAGGTGCTGGAGTAACATATTTGCCCACTTCCTCTAATGGCTGAAATTCACACCTAACTTTTTACTGGAAAATGAGTGCAGTGATTCTCGCTCTAAAGTTTTAGTTATATATTGGCTTTTAAATATTGATTTTATAAATTCTACATGTTTATTACTATGTGGAAAAAATAATCACATCAGGAGACATGAGATCTCTACATTTTACTTCTATTTTTTTATAAAATACCTGTAGCTTGCAAATATTATTCATGGTGCAGCTTTGAAAAGGGTATTCTGAACATGGTTTTGGGTTGCAGAAAGTGCAGTCATGCTCTTCCAGAATAAATGAGGTGTCACTGCAAAATACCAGTTACAACAACCAGGGGCGCTTTTAGCCCTGTCTGGGGTCTACTGCATGGTCAAAAATTATTTATACGAATATTCTCACAGAGCATGCACACAGTAGAGGTTACTGCTGACAGATATTTGGGCCTGCCACTGTTGAACATTAATCTGAGCACACCTCTTTATCCATACGTATCTAATATGCAAAGTAGTTACAAGATCCTCTCAGTTCAGACCACTTGCAACCACTGTGCACTTTCATATTTCCAGTAACAGCATTTTTTATTTTTTTTTGGTTATGAAGTCATATTTATAATGCGATGATTCAATACAAGCAGATAGATTTTTAGCTCAGTGTGCAGAGATTTAACTGCCGTTTCTTATTGATTCTAATGCAAGTCAGGTGGCTAATACCCTGTACAGCTCACTGAAGATTCGCCCCAAGATGCCTTGTAAATTGCTTTTCATTGAAAGCACATTCAAAATTCACTTTTCTGTATATGGTTATTGCTACAGCAGTCTTAGTATAGATATTAAGCTTGTCACTGAAGAGAAATCATAAAGTCAAACAGGGCTTTTAAAGAAAATCTCATGCAATAAAATTTTAAACTCCAGTTGATCTCTTGAACTGCGGCATTTCTCCACTGAAGGTCGTGACTGGTGTGCATTACAGCTGGCTCTGCACCTAGACGGTTTTGTCCTTTCAGTTTGGCACACACCAACTTTATCTGCATTTGCAGCCACGAGAATTGCAGGCTCAGATTTGGCTTCCCCCATTTAAAAAGAAAAAAATCTTCATGCAGAGAGAAATGATCTCCCAGACTATACTGTTTAATTAGAAAGAAGTTTGTTTTCCAGCTGGTTAAGCTATATAGCACTTTATTTTTTTCCTTCTTTGAGCTATACAGTTCTACTGATGCTCCCTACTTTCGAATAATTACTGTTTCTGATGGTTGTGTTCTGCTAAATTTACCTCTACAGCTTTCTTAGGGCTGTGTTGACGATTACCAGACAGAAAAGAATTGCCAATTCTGAGCCAGTTGACCAGCAATCCAGTGTGCTGCTGCTTGAATATGAACCACTTAATCAGCTGTGTATTTTTCTGTGGACCACACTGCTCCTCTCAGAGAGAAGCTGCAGAGGACAGTAATGACCTCCTCTGCTACACACCTGCCTCTTGTGATGGTCAAGGTCTGGTACTGGAGATAAAATTACCCTTATAACAACATAACAGAGGTTGGCTTAGGTGCCTCTTTTTGGTGGACATTAGAACAGGCTTTTCTTTGTCACTTGAGGAAGTTTCTGGCTTTGGAAAGAAGGTCCTTCTTTGAGTACCCTGAGCCCTTTTATGGGTCTGGTGAAAACTGTAAGTCTGCAAATGGTGTGATGCAAATGGGTTGTAAGTTCTTTAGACCAGCACTTTAATAACTGTACTTTCACGCTTTCTGCAAGTGTGGTGTGGGTTTGTTTTTTAGAGGGGCTGTGACAATATTGTTGACTATTCTGCAAAGCAGGGATGCTGCTTGTGTTGGTTGTTAAGAATGATGGGTTGGCAGGAGTAGTCTACAACTACCTATCGTTTTAGTAAGGATAGCAACATAGAGCACAGCACTCTCTGCTCTCCCATCCATCTGCATCAGACTTGAGTTAAAAAAGCCACTTCCGAGTTTTGAGGGGAGGACCCTTCCACGATTTGTGGTGGTGAATTTTCTGACGTGAAGTTCCAGAGAGGGGAAGGAGAAAGAAGAAAATTTGTAGATTTCCATTAGGAAGTTAAATGGATGGATGTTGGAACACTGCTCATTTGAGGCCATCCTGATCGTGCATGTTTGCCAGTTCAGCAGAGGAAGGTTTAGTAACTTCCACCTCCAGGACAGAAGTTGCTTGAGAGTTACTGAGGTCATGCAGCCCTTCTGTGTGGTTTCTTCCATTCAGTTGCTCCTATATTTTTCTGCCTTCTCTGTTTTGACAGGGATGGAGCTATGTATGAGTCCTTAGGCTTTCCTGGCTAACATTTCCTTTTCAGTTGAGAACTGTTTTAAAGATATGAGAACATCTACACAGCTGAACTCCAAGTGTGGTGTTTGAAAGGATCATAGAGAGTAACGGTGGAAGAGACCTTGAAAAATTACTTAGTTGGTCCTCCTGGCCCAAGTTTGTCTCAGCTATGTTAGCGGGTCAGGGACATTTTTACATTTGTGACCAGGTATTAAAAGCCACAACTTCTAAAGGGGAAGAGCTTTAAAGTTCAATTCAACTGGAGTTGTTTCTCACCTATTAATTTTTTCTCCCACAGAATGTGTATTAGACCTGCTTAAATGCCTTATGCTATTTGCTTGCAAGCCCAGTATATCTCTCAATGCCTATTAAACAAATCCCAGTGGTAAGCTGTGACTGAAAGGGGAGAGCCAAATGAGTGAAGACTTGGAAAATTAACTCATGAATAGCCTCATTGACTTAGAAGAACAAATCTCCGAATGGGGAAATGAAGAAGCGCACAGTACAGGTCAGTACCTGCCCACAGAAATTATTTATGCATGTGTCAGATGTCCACTTTCTCCCATACCCCTTGTTTCTGAAGCTGCCACCGTGGATTAATTATCTTCCGTGCATTTCAAGCATCTTGAATATTAGTTTTGCCATCTACTGTGTAAGCTTATGGGTTAGTTCCGCTCAGCAGGACAGTGTGCTAAGAAATACTCTTTTTCTTCTTTTCACTTTTAAAGGATATTTCTACTTGCCTGTCCAAACAAACTCATACTTTATTTTTAGAAAGCTCTGCAAGAAATTATGATGGTTTCAGGAGACGTATTCTAAGAAGATAACTTAGCAGGAATATTTTATTTTTCCATGCAAAACCCCCTGGCTTTTCCTTATTTGGATGAAGAAGAAATACATTTTTCTTGCATCTTTCGCAAAATGCAGGCAATGGTTTTCTACCACTATAAACCCTTCAGAAGAATGGAGCAGATTACCAGCTGTATCAGTGAACAATTTCATATTTTTTTTTGGACTAGTTCTGGGACTGTCTCAGTTTTTTGAGGAAAAAAAAGTTTTGTTTTGGAAAACCAAGTTGCATATACTACAAGCCTACATGTTCATATTTTAATAAAGACATTCTTCTCATGGTTGAAGTTTGTTTAAACCCACCATTGAAGTCTGGATTTGTTAGATTGATGCTGGAACGGAAACTGGGAATAAGCCTTGGCCATGATGTAACCAAAGATCACTGATCTCAGGGAAAAAAAATCATCTCTTCTAAATTTGGGCTAGAGTAAGCCCAATGTGCGCCAATATATATATACAGTATTAATGAGACCTTTCCTGCTAACTGGGGGACTTATAAGTGGTAACAGTGCACTTGGCCACTGCCTATCAGGCTGGAGGCCTTTCCTCCAATGGCTAGAGGACAAATAGGGGGTTTTCAGCTCTACGTAAGATAAAGTAACTCACACACATGAATTCCTGTATTATTTTTTTCCGTGTAACCATTTGAATATGGTTTCCCTCCTTCTAAATGAACTTAATTTTCATATATGCTTGATAAATGATCAGCAGTTATAGGATTAATCCCATGTTACTTTCATGATACGGCTTTCCAGGGTTGTTGCTGCTGGCAGCTCTCTCTTGAAGAGACCTTCCAACGCACAGAGGAGAGCATCAGGTGAGGGCATGTGGTTTACGCTTTGGGTGGCTGTTGAGCAGAGATGGAATGGTCTTTCAGCAAGGAATATAGTTTTCTTCCTCCTCACATACCTTGAATTACCACAGTCCTATTTGCTAGATACACTGAGTGCCTGCAACCTTTGTGTTTGTTGGGAATGCTGGAGTGCCAACATCGCTGAAAACAGGGAGTTCAAACCTCCTAAACTGGATGCTGTCTGGTGTTTTTGCACAGTTACTGCCCATACTCCATAATAATAATTTGTAATAAGCAGTCAAGGACAAGTACCGCAGCATGCCCTCATTGCTCAGGAGAATGGGCTTTGAATAGCTATAATATAACCCTATGACTAAAACCAGTGTTGTGATATTTTTCCTTTCCAGAATGTCATTCAAAATCTCGCTGGCTCACAAGCACCTGAATTCCACTGTGGTTTGTCATTAACGCTGTCTGGGGGGGAAAACCCAATGGCTACAAGTGTCTGAAAATTCCCGTCCTATGCACATGCAAACGGTGAGTTTTTAGTTGGTTGGTAATACTTCATGGGAGGAGGATGCCGAGCTGTAATTATTATGAAAACCAGGGCTCAGAATTTCCTGAATATTGTGGGTTTCAGTTCTCAATGATAATACGGCATTAGTGTGGTTTTTTGCACTGAATGTTGAGTATGCAGGCAACGGCTCTTCCTTTATACTGGTGGAAATAGTCAACTATATATAATTAGTAACATTCAATCCGCTCTCCAAAATACCAGAGCTTGCCTGGGTCTCAGATTGTCAAGGTTTACTGCAAGCAGTCCAAGACCAGAGAGTTCAATTAGAAAATTAACTTACATGTTATTTTACCATATTAGAGAGTTGATTTCCTTCCAATTTGAAACAGATGATACATTGTTATAAAGGGTTGGGGTTGCACTTAATATTCTCCTATAAAAGAGGTAAAGACATACAAGACTTTTCCGCTACATTGGGTTAGGGCTTTAAAAATAATACGCTTTTTACAAGCCTAACTGCAGTTTTTATTCCTCTGAGTCACGTGTGCTTGGTGGAAACCATGTACTTTCAGTGCTTCTCAAAGCATAAAATGTGCAATAAAATTTTTTAAAAAGAATTTATACTATGTTTAGTTTTGGAAGGGAAAAAATCTAGTAAGTTTAATCTAATGTCATTAAACGTTGTGGTTTTCAGGCAATTTGTTATCCAGAAACCTTTAGTATTGGGGGCTAAATGGTAACAGAAAATTAAAGCAATAAGAAACACTGAAAAATTACCGGGATTACATTTCGTAAGGCTAAATATTGACTATTAAAATGTTTGTACTTTCAATAAAGCGGTGTGGCTGTTGGCTCACCAACTATCTAAACTGAACCCGTACCTGTCTAAATGTTTGAATAATAAATTAAACGGACCTCCCACCTAGGTGACCTTGCTTCTGTGGATGGCACCAGGAAGGAACGGATGAAGGGAAAAGAACTCTTTTTTATTTTTTGAGGTGTGTTTATCAGTTTTTACTGCTCTTCTATAACGTGGCACATCAGCCAGTACAAACAATGCTGGGATTCATTAAGAATATAAATAGACTGATTGTTGAAGGTTTTCTGTAGGAAGCAATGACACCCATAAGGGGCCGAGTGGATGCTTAGAGGGCGTGATGAGAAAAGGTAGAGAAACTTTTTTCTCTAGGCCTTAATGCCTACAAGGCCAGTTGTGCTTATAAAGTAGCTGAGTAGATGAGCTATTCGAGGGAGTGTGCCAGTAGCATTACCTTTTGGGGACAGAATAAAAAGATATTTCAAATAGGAGGCAGATGAATAGACTCCCGAGCCTTTGTGGAACCCCTCCAGAACAGTTTCTTTGACTCTTTTAGAGTTTTCTTCGTCAGAGCTTCCCAAGGGTGAATTCAGTAACAGAGTACCCTGTGATACAGAGCACACAGCACCTGGTGGCATATTTGTGAAAATAAAAATAACTTCATATCTAAACCATTCTCCTTATTATCTCCCATAACAGCAATATCTGTCTGCAAATTTTATTTCACTTGGGGAGTTCAGATTACCAACTTTCCAGCACCTTTTACCAGTTCTATCCAAAAAACAATCTTGGTTTTTATAAGTTAATAAATGGATAGAGTACTTTTAATAAGGGACTCCAAGAAGCCAAAAAAACTGGAAAAGGAGATCAGGGAAAATTATCAATCAGTTGAGTGTATGATGTTGCCAAATCCAAATAAGAAAATAAATCTTGATGCCCAGAATCCACCTTTTGGACAAGCAGTCACAGTCCGATGGAATTCTGAGTAATCCCTGGGCAGGAATTACTCGGATTCAATCTGGTGCTTTCCACTTCTGATACATGCTGGAAGCAGGCAGTTTTAAATAACAGGCTTGAGGCGTGCGCTGTTACTACTCCGAGCAGTTACACACGCACATCAAAATAAAGAAAAATATATCATTTACCACAGCTTTGCGTCCAGGAGGGAAAAATTAAATATTTTTATATGATGTTAGAATGGCATAACTGAAAGGGTTTGGCTTGTTGTTTTTTTTTTTTTTCCTATCAAGAAAAGTACATACAGGATTGTTATATGCGGGAATGGTGTTTCCCTAAGTGCTCATATAGTCATTCTTTTTAGTTTTCTTGGTGAGGTTCATGTTTTCCAGTAAGAAAGCAGCAGTGTCTAGTGGCAAAAGATATAACCAGAGAACATATCTCAGACCTTGGTAACAGAACCATTTCACTGGATAGTACTTAGTGTGTCATACTAGAAAGAGAGCAGAATTAGTTCTGTGCATTTCTGTCTTTTGGAAGGGATCCAGTCATCCCTTACATACAGGAGTCTCTGGGAGTGTATATACCCATCATTAAAAGAGCTAAAATGGAAGTACTGCGAGCTTGATAAGATCCCATGCTCTCTTATTTGTTTGCCATAAGCAGCCTTTCCTTGACCTCCTGCAGGGAGGTGGCTGAAGAGAGAGACTTTTCTCTGCAGAAGAATGGAAAGGGAATGAACCCAGTTGTCTCAAAGCAAACTGTTATGGAGATCATTGGGAAAATTCCAAATCCATAGTTCCCTGTTTTCCCCTACTTGCAAGTCACTACAAATGAAACACAGAACGATGACCCAGGAGAGAGACTTCACACAAGAAAGGGCTTAAACTGGTCACTAGTGGGATCTGTACCTTTAGCCGGCAAATGACAATGCTTCAGGATAGAGTTGGAATCTCTGTGTTTTATGGGTATGTGCTCTAGCTTCCTCGGCCTTGCAGCCTCAGCCTAGCTCTCTTATCAGGACAAAACCTGTGGTCTTAGGCTGGGGTCTGGCACCAGGGTAGGTGCAGTCCTTTGAAAAGTCTGTGTGAGACTTCAAGGAGTTCCACTTTCCATCCATCTGACTTTTTCTAAGGCTCATGGATGTAGTCAGTCAGCCTGGGACCAGAAGGTGCTGTGCTCTGAGAAAGAAGAGGTTGGCTGAGGAGTCTTGCACTTGGGTTTATGTCACTCCGACAAGTAGCAAAGTGACTTGAGAACTTCCGTGGTCCCTGCAGCCAGCAGGGGGTTGTTAGGTGGAGGCGTTGCTGCTGTTTCAACCCGAGAATCCTTGCAATTTAACATTTCTGTATTCTGTTGGTCAGCAGGTTTTTTTGGCCTGGCCGATGTGCAAAGGTGTGGGTTGTGCTTTTTTTATACCCTTGTGCACGTTTATATCAGCCTGCAGGAAAGTCAGTGCCTTGGCCAGGCCCTGAACTCTGCTATTCCACCACGTAACTGGAGAAGTAGCTCCACTGAAACTTATACTAACGTCACACTCGCTTGAAATCAGAACTTAGACCGGTATGTGTTAAAATTATTATTTTTTTGTGTGTGTGTGTAACTTGGAGTAGATCACTGAGGAGCTGCCATGATTTTTGTTATGGAGTGTACAATATATTTGTTGCTACTTTGCATTCTTATTCATCCAAACTTGCAGGGCTTCCACCAGCATTTACCACATCTCCTCTGCCAGTTTCTGGGTTTTAACACAACAAAATGAGTGATAAATTTATCCCTTTGTTTAACGTTTCTTTATCACTATTTATAAGTTATTTAATTTTATTTATTTATTTTTGATTTTAAAATGGGGGGAGGACCTTTTTTAAATAGGTGGGACACCATCCTCCCAGTACAGAGGTTGTTTACAGGTGTCACAAAGTAAGAGGTAGCTAAGGAGAGAGCTAGTAGAAGAGAGCACAGTTTACATTCAAATAAATTCTAACCTGACATGCCTTGCCATAAGATAGATTAAAGATAGTATAATATTGCTTTATTGCCTTTTTTGATTCTAAGAGTTAGCAACCGGAATCTACATTTTAATAAATGTTTTTGGCATAGAACTATCCTCATGTCATTTAAATCATGGATGTGTTTTTAGTAAGTGTGGGAGTTAGCTGGTTAAGTGTGAGCTACTGAAAAGAAAAACTTTAGTACAGATTTGTTGCGTTTTCTTTGCAGGCTGACAAGTAAATTGACTATTTCTTCAGAGCATACTTCTTAGTATTTCATGAACCAAATGTTGAACAGATGTACTTAAAGTGTGGAAAAATTAAATGAAAGGCACATTTAGGATTTATAGAGCTGAAAACCAAAAAAACCAATGGAAATTAGAACTTTGATGAACAGAAACTATGCTGTTAATGCAGAAATTTTTACTGTAAGTTAAAAAAAAAAAAAGGCTTCTAGGTCCCCGAACTGCAATCTGGAGTCATGTAAATTATGGTTCGAAAATGATGCAACACTTGTTCTGAGAAAGGTAATTTAGCTCTAAAATATGGTTTTATATTCATTTAAAATTAACAATGACTAGTGCAGTTCCATCAAATTGTACTTCTCAGAATCATGGAAATCCCCGGAAGTCTGAGAACTGAAAAATTACTTCCCCTCCCCCCCCCATTTTGAAATCATGCAATCAAGACTACAGATGACATGGAAAAGCCAAAGATTCTTAATTCACTAACTTAATTCACTAACTTCCCTTGTAACAGCTGCTGCTGTGAGGAGCAAGCACAGTGGGCAAACTGCACCGCTGAAGAGTATTCACCCAGGTACGAGGGCGTAACAGTGAGCCGTTTATTTCAGTAAGACAGGCGCATATTTCTAAAATGAGCTGTGACCTTCATTCAGAAAAAAACCACCCCTGTTCTGGAAAGCAGTCTCTTTAGACAATCACAGTTACAACAACTCTACTGCGGAAAGCATTTGAGCCTGGGACTTTGGGAATTAAACACATGCTTAAGTACTTTTCCTTAATAGGGATACATTTAGACATGTGAATTGGGGCTCGCATAGACTGGTAAACAAGGGAATTTTCAAACAGTTATCAGCCATCTGTATTAAGTAATCCACATAATGAGTGGAGTTTGGGAGATTTATATCAACTGATACTGTATCTTGTATTGGGAAAGAGCCTCTGAAATTAAGTTCTTCATTAAAACAGCCATGTAATTCAACAATGCACATTGTGCTTAGGTGAAACCCTGCTGAATATTACTATGTGTTTCCTTCTCCTAGTTCATGTACTTCAGATGACTGTATCAAGCGGGAAAGCGATTTAAGAAGTGAGAACTGGCGCAGACTTTGGTAATGATTTGAGTTCTGAGTTGTCCCACCAGCTTTTGTCCATTAGACCAACCACTTCTGAACAATTCAAATTTAGGCACCCCAATAAGTGCTTGATATTTTCTGAAGTGCTGAGGAACTTCGTGCAAATGCTATTATTTTGATAGATCTACCAATATGATTAATACAGCTTATATTGCCAATAAGGATTTACAGTTTAAAGTCTTTTTTTTTCTATAATTTAGGTTCAAGTCAATATCAGAAATACAGGCTCTGACAAAATGAACCTGGGAGAAGATATCCTGTGTCTAGTGATGCCTAGGTTGTCACCATGGTGGTGCTACTGGTAGAAATTGCTCTGAACTTTTCAAAGTCCCCCATGCGACCACTGCACAGCTGGGAAAGATGGATCTTACTCTGCTTATTCCTTCACCCCTGGCATCTTTCTTCAGTACTAGTAACTATATTTTTACCTGCCACCAGCTCCAAGATTTTACTGAAATGACATGATTTCAGTTCTGTTTATCTTTGATGATGTCTTGACTTTTACTGTTATGGATATCTGTGAAGCTTGGCTTTAGGAAAGAGTGATGAGCTATGCTTTGGCTAATGCTCAGTGTCACAGCAGCAATACTCCTGTGAGGCTCCAAACCCTTCTGGCAAAGAAGGGGACATTGCATCAGTACAGAGCTAAGCTGTCTTGTCCCATCATGACCATATCAGCAGGGAGGTGAATGATGATACTGACAGGTTGCCAAGCTGGAGACATGCCTTGACTGACAGGGATCTGATCCTGGCCATAGGCACAATGGGAGGCAGGCAGGCATCTCAGCCAGCTCTGCAGCAGCGACCCCCAGAATGGGCTCTACTTGAAGCTAGAAAGCCACATGTGGGAAAAGGGAGGTAAAACAGTGTCGGAAGAGGAGCATGTTGTAAGCTGTGGTAAGTATTGTGTACCTTTCCTTCGCAGGAACAGTGAAAAGCAGGGATGGAATAGGCACACCTGGGGATACGGACCAAAGACAACTTGCTGCCAGGGAGCTCAGAGGACCGCTGTGGAGAAGACAACTGTCTCTCCTGAGGAAGCACGGCGCTACAGCATGCATAGCTGTGCTTCTACAGAGCTATTAATGTCCCTGCAGTGGTAGGAGCAGAAGAGAGGTGAGAACTGAGTCCTCTGTGTACATTTCTCTGATTGAAACAATTATGATTTTGTCTGTCTCTCTCCAAGCAGCACATGTAAGACTCATTGTGTTGGCGTTAAGACTCATTTTCTTAAAAGGGATGGTGTTTTGAAGGCATGATCTCTGTCATCTGTACCACCATAACTGGTAGTCATTTGCTTACCCAAATAATAGATTAGCTGGTCAATCTAAAAGCCATATTGTGCTATCAGAAAGGATTTTGATTGAAAATTGAGGATATAATGTGTTTTACTGGGGAGACACATAGGTGGGTTTTTGAAGGCTCCAAAAATTAAAAGGCTCACTGCCTCTCCTCCCTTCACTTACATTATTTATTTTTAAAATGTCAGTATAGATTGTTGCCGTTTTCCCATTGATTTTGAAAAGCATCCATTTCAGAGAGGTGTGTCAGTTTGATTCGTTCTTAAAACACATAATTTAACGTACCATACCCAGACACAAAGATCACAGAACATTCAGTAGTCAGGGTGGGTTATTTCTTAAAATTACAGAAAGAAAACTAATCTGAAGATACTCGGATACTGGTGGTGCATGCAGTTAGCCTGTATAGCCATATTGTTCCTTTTATTGACACCATCCCTTTCCATTTAGTATTACAGCCCCATGTGGTTCCTGCTTTACTATTGTCTGTTTGCAAAGATCTCTGTCCAAACAGACCTTTGTACTTGTTCAAAATCTGAATGAATTCATTAGGATCATATGCAAGAACCAGAGAAGAGAATGAATTATTTGTCTTTATGATCTGCCAGATTGGGAACTTTCTCAGGTATCTGCCCAGCCTTTGGTACAATACGGAGCAGAAGAAAGCTGCAGTCCTAATTTTGACTTGTGTATGATGTTAGTGCAAATGGCTGAGCACGTGGAGATGGTGTGCAGAACTGTCTACCTGTCTGTGGTGGCCTTGGAGACTTTGGTGGCAACTCATCTTCCTATATTTCATGGCTGATAGTGACAAAGACAGTTGAAGGTCAGCTTTAAAAGTCCATATTAACTTGATGCTAGAATTTTCCTTAGTCTTCCTGCTTCACTCTAAGCCTTAGAAAATTCTTCATTTCTACAACTCTAGGGCTTGCCGTAGATCACCTGCTTCAGTCACAAAATGTGCTATAGTGTAAAATTTAAAAAATGTATGTTATGATGTGTAGAGATTGTCATAAACATGAATCTGACAGGGTGGTACCCCCCTGAGGCTGTAGACCACTGCTCTGAACTGTAACTGAAACCTAGAGAGGTCACTTTCTGTATCAGCACTTTCCCCAGTGACTCAATAGAAGATGTTGAACCAGAGGTACAGTAGGCGATGTACTCCTGCTTTAAGGAGAACGGGAGTCGAAACACTTCACATCATTCTCAGGATGAGATTTATCCTTCTGCTTGTACTCACCTACATTTCCTGACTGGATCATAGTGGGAACTGTAATCGTGGCTTTGTCTGCCTTTCATCTCTCTCATGATCTTTGCTGTCCGTTTGTCTTACAGAGCGCATCTGCTTTGCCTGGGTGCCAGCAGCTGGCTCTGAAGGGAGTTAATGTGTCTGTAAAGGGAAATCAGAGAATGGGGCTTACACCCATTTATGTTCTTCATGCTGCAGTGTAACCAAAGCTGTTATTTACTGTCAAGGCATTAAATAAAATACTATTCTAGTACTTAGATCATACCGACATCCCTTAAAGAAATCAAAAGTGGACAATCCCATCATCTTTTATGTCCCATGTAAAAACCTGATGAGCGTGTTTCGTTAGGTGAAATTGTTAGATACGGGACATAGGTCAAAATTTGAGATGGTGTTTGTTGGCACTGAAATCCCATGAGAATTTTTTGTAAGATTTCCCAGGACTGTGAATGATGAAATCTTACAAATTCAGCTGCTCTTCAGAGATTTCTTCTCAGTCAACCAAAAAAAAAAAAAAAATTAAGACAAAAAATCTCTACTCTTTGAGGTTCTGGCACTAAACTAACACTGTGAAAGTAGGTTTGTAGGTGCATCTTTCTGAAGTTCAAAAATGTTCACCTGTGAGATCTCTATTTTCTTCCTTTCACTTAGGAAAACGCAAAAGATGAAAACAGCAATTAGAAGGGCATACATAGAACTAGATATTCAATAAAAACAGAGGACTTGCTGCTTAGCATTCAAGCTAGTTGCAGATAATCTTAGTTTCTTCAGTAATAGTATCAATCTGCAAACAGTACCACAGGCAGTGATTTCAGCTCACCTGTTAATTCAGACCAAAAAAATCTTACATTTGTAAGTCAATAATCAGAGGCTTTTGATAAGTTGCCCAAAGAAACTGTAAATCAAATAGTCTTCCTAGGAATGATCGAGAAGCTGTATCGAGTGTGCTGATCACACTGATGTGCCTGATGTGATGCAGCAAGTGGAATCCTGAGCTCCAGAGTCCACAGCTCACATGAACTTTGTTACTCATGTACGTGATTATTCCAGGTTCATTTTGCTTTGTATTTTTAGTAGCAGACATTATTGAAAAGGTTGAATGTGGAATGAAGATTTACCTGCTGACTGTGTCAGTCCAGTACAACCGTATCAAAACGCTTGCATTCAAAGCATGAGCATTTCAAGTGATCCAGACTACAAGATCAAACTCTTTGTGATTGCTTCACAAAAGTTATGGTAGTCTGTTTGAATAAGAGTTGACATTAATTTTTTCAATAATTTAGAATTTTTCCTGCAATACCCTTTAAAATTACCATAAATTTGGGTTTATATGCTACATTTATTTTTAAAAGGACTTAAACCAAATAATTGATGCTTATTTAAAGCAGTTATAACTCCATCCATTTGCAAAGTACTACATTAACCTGTGGCATGAGATGAAAATGTGAAATATTTTACATTGAAATTTTGTATGTATGTAAGAAATGTGTTGCTCTGCCAGTAATGCAGTCACTTACACAAGTAATCTCTGTAGCTTAGATTCTTTGTCTATAAAATAGGAAAAGACAGTGATTAGGTTCAGTGATTAATACACAAAGTCTTTTGATGAAATGTGCTGTCTGAGAGGAATATACTTTAATGAGATGAAGTCTAACCAGGAAGAAGCTGATGCGCCAGAATCATGTCTTTTTTTCTAAGTTTCTTGTCAACAGTCTTTTTCATATACTCTATATCTCGGTCACTTCTTCAGAACAAGGATCATTGTCTTGTGAAAGAAATATGTAGAGTTTGAAATAGACATTGAAATCTTGACATTCTGGTATGGGATGTCCCAGTATGTGCCACTCTTCTTCCCACAGGAAGGAAGTGGCTCTTTGAAGTGCCACTATGGCACTGCCATATATCAGCCCATTTGTAGTGGGGCAATAAAAATGGATTGCAGGATTTAGAGGGGTTTCTTTTGCACTAGAAGGAATAATCATGGTAATAAATCGAAAATGATATGTTGAAAAGCAGAATTAGCTACTCTCCCTTGTCATTTTGAGATGTGTGCTAAACTCTTGTCTTCATCTGTAAGGTGAACTTCATCAAAAGTAAGCATCTTCTTTTCCTTCTCTTTTGTTGTGTGCCAGCTGGCCACCGGCATCAGTACTGTGTCTGCTGGGTGGATCTCACCACCACCTTTTTCTTGCCTCTGTGTATATGAAAGCCTATTTGGCATCATGGGAATGTATGCAGTGGACAAGAGAGTAATAGCGAAAAGATCTGCCAGACATATCAGAGAAGTGAAATTAGTTCTTAAATTACAATTTAATTCCTTTTTGTACGTAGGCTGATAACTTAGTCTGTTTTTTTCTTCAGTGCATACTTTCTAATATTTCATGTGCCAAATACTGAACAGATGTACTTCTAGTCTGGATAAATTGAGAGACACATTTAGGATACGAAGCTGAAAATTCAGAAAACAATAGATGATCAATCTTTGAGCTGAAGCTTTACATGGACAACAGACTTGCTGTTATAATAGAATGTGGCATTCAAATTGCAATATCAGTCTATCAGAAATATTGAGAACCTAGGTTTCCAGCAATCTGAACACCACCACCACCACCACCTCCCTTGCCCCCTAGGCTCATGTGTTTGTCCAGCCAGTTCTCTACTCAGATAATATGAGGTACCACCAACACCCCTTGAAGCTGATTTGGCCAAGAATCAGGATTGTACGACTGTTGGAACAAAACCTCCCATTAGTGTCTATTTTCAGTCTCTTATTCTCCTTTGGCACTCCTGGAATGTCTTCCACTCTCACTTTAGCTGCCTCAGGAGCCTTACAAGTCCAGGAAAAACGTTTCTTACGGAGCAGGGAGTAAGAGTTGAGTGTTTCTTTCAGGTTTCATTTGGAGGAAAGGCCCTACAAATGAAGCTGCATCTCCAAGTTCTGAAACCCCTCATAGGATTATAGGAATTTGAGCTATTCTGTAATCAACATGGCTTTGTAAAGGTTAGATTTCCAAATCTCCTGGAATCCACTGCTGCATGAAATCTTTGTTCAAAGAAGCAATAAAAGCTGTGAATAAACATGAAGGTAGTATTTGGACTCCCTGAACTCAGCTGTGTTCTCTCTTACCGGGTCAGCTGTATATGGGAGCAAACTTCTGTATTTCCTGTGCCCTAATGAATGCATGTCCATGGTCACACGATGAGAGGAGCACATATAATTGGTCATGGACGTGAGGAATGACCATGGTGCAAAGCTGGTGCAGCCTTTCTTTTGGTAGCACTCATAGGATCACTGTGTAGCTGAGGATGGAAGGGACCTCAGGAGGTCATCTAGGTAGAAGTCAGTGACATAAAATATGCAGGCATTGACTTGAAGCACAGAAGTGCGAATGCATGACCCAGTTAAAGCGTGATTTGAAGTTGGGAGGTGTGTTAGGTGGAGAGTACGTCTGCTGTAAGGAAGGTGGTGTGAGCAGGACTCCTTCTAGCGTGAGACTCTGACTCTTGGCACCGCAGGCTTTGCTATGTGTGCCATCAGGCTGCCGGGCGGCACTGCCACGTGGTGTGTCATTCCAGGGCTGGAAAGCTAACCTGCAGATGTGCCAGTTGTGCAACTGGTAGTTGAACAAGTTTTGAGGACAAGGGCACAAGGTCTTAGAAAATGATAGCATCAATAAAAAAAAAATAGTTCAGGCCATTGACTATTATCTTAGTACGGTAAATGGAATTGCTTCCTGATACTAAACAACTAACACAATATTTTTATGGGCTATCAGACTATTTAATGAGCACAGAAATGTGATTTTGGCATGATTAGCAAATGAAAAAAAAACATTTGAGAGCCATCTAATCCTGCTTCCTCCTTTTAACTCTGGAGAACCAGAGAAACGGTAGCATTTGAAATTGCGATTTCCTCCTTCGTCTAATTATTATGGGAGCTGGAATGATTAACAAAACAGAAAACAAGCACTTAATGGACACATAAAAGCTGTTAAATAGACACAGAAAACACTCATGCTCTGTATTTGCTCTGCTGTTAGTGGTGCGATTTCAGAGACGCTACCTCAGCGTTACTATTTAACACATGAGTTTTAAAGATTCAAACAAGAGCAGACAGGTTTCATTAACATAGGAGGTCCCTGAAGAAATAAATATTTATTAAACTTTCAGTGATGTAAAAAAGTGGTTTTTTTAACCACACTTCAAGTGTTGGTGTACTGCCTGCCAAATACATACCTGGTGAGCTATTTAGAAACTTCCTGCTCCACATGCTAATTAACAGTCTATGAATTTTAACTTAAATCAGGGTCACATAGCTGAAATGTATTTCAGAGGAGGCCTGCGTTTGTCATTCAGAGGCATTGCCAAGGTTTTAAGGCCTTGCTATAAAGTGGATTTCACAGCTTGAAAAACTTGTTCTCCAATAACAACTGGGTCAAATCTGGGAGGAACCCTTATGCACTGAGTCACATGAGGTGCATTAGACTGACATTTGAAATCAGAGTTAATCCAAAACTGGAATATTTAACATAAACCTCTTTGGATCTTTGTGGGCAGTGTGGACTTGGCTTCAGATCCCTGTATTTCTTTGCTTTATGTTGCAAGGAGATTCATTGCATAGGTACCAACGTTCTTGGGTAAAAACGCTCCTCTTCTGTCAGCGGATCGGGACAGATGTTTTGGAGAGCAGGAGATAAGGTGATTGTGGTGTCTTCCACCTGCGTTCAGCACAGCATGGACAGTGTCATACCCACAGCAGTGGCGTAGCAGCAGGATCCCCTTTTCCTACCACTGGCTCAGATGCATCTTGCAAAGAAACAGCTTCTTGATATGCAGATATCTTGATTAGATGGTCTTTAGAAAATATTTTTAAATGTTTGCTAGCTGGTGGTACTGACTTCCAAATGCTTTTATTTCTTACTCTGCTTTTTTTCCTTCCACTCAAGTAGAATTAGGTCTGAAGTAGTTCTTTATGACATTACAGCTTTCTAACGAAGGTTTCACTGGGTAAATGCTCTGTTATAATGTACCTATATGTATTTTTGTATCTTTGCATTTTAATAATTTAGAAAATATATTACTTCATACTTATATCATTGATATGGACAATGAGATTCATGCATTATTAGTAAATATTGCTCTCTCCTTTCCATCATGTATCACTTCCCCATTTCTTAGCTGCTGTCTTGATTACTTTCAGCCCTAGGTACAGACAAACAAGAAGTTTTACTTTGGCAAATTGCAGGCTCAGCTGTCTAGGAAAAAGGCATGTGAGCTACATCTACATGATGTGATTTTATCCTGATAGCTCAGGCGCATCTTTAGCTGTATGTCAGTGTCTGAGGAGCCAAATACCCACAATCAGAAATGGGAGTAGGATGAATAAAGGCAATCCAAAGGATTCAGGGTTAGGCCAAGCTTGAGTTAATGCCAGCGAGAGCAAAGAGAGAGAGATGTGGAGGAAGTGAATCTGGGATGCGGAGTTAGCTGAAAGTGCTGGGATTTGCTGCTTTTCTTGCTACTTCAGGCAGGGAGCAGGGGGAATGAGTGGAAGAGTGAAGAAGGCAAGGGAGGTATGGCAGCAGTTGCTGCTGGGGGCTGCCAGCTGTTCTTGACATGTGGCACGTACGACTCCTTCCTCGGCTGTAGTAGCAGTAACAGAAATCATTCAAGGCCCTCTTGCAGTAAAAGTTGTAAGGCACTGCTTGTTTGTCTCCTCCAGCAGTCTGGAAATTACTTACTTCGCCTATGGATAGAGTAACTCCTAACAAGAAGGGCCCTTGGATGCATAAAGTGGAGAACATTCAATAACTGTGTGGAAGATGTATTAACCTCACTGTTTGGAACCTGCGATCATGTCATGAACATGAGGTCAAATTTTGGCATCCACAATTGAAGAAAAAAAATAATAAAAATTGGACAGGGTTAAAAGAGAACCTACAAGCACGATCATAAGGGTTAGAAAATATGTTTTCCACTCTGAAAACAAGTTCAGCCTACTTCTTTCATTGAACAAGACATTAAGTCTTTAGAGTTACACCTACTCTCAATATACAAGTAAACCTAAATGGGGTTCTAAACTGGTTCTTCCGTCTGCAGATAACAATGTAGCAAGTTCTAAATATGTAGTGGCTATTAAATGTGGGAACAGACTAGCAAATTCCTCACTATTGAAAATCTGAAAAGAAAATTTGGATGCTTTTCTTAAAATCATGTTTATAACTCGGCTGTAGAGGTTGGAGTCAAAGGCATGAGTTAATCCGGGAAAGGTTGTTTCCCTGTTGAGTACAAGAGATTATCCTGATTACCACTGTAGTCTCTTCTAGTCTTCAAAACAATTAATCGTGTACCACAGACCTGTCTAGTCCCTGAAATACAGCCGATCTCCTCTGTATTAACTCTCTGCCTTCAAAATTCTCTACGTGGTGAATGTATTGCAAGTACAAGGAGTTCTGCGAGAGGGATTCTTGTAGCGATGCCGTGTTGATTTTCTGGCATGTAAGAAGATGCTTCCACTCATTCTGCATCCTTTCCATCCATGGAAACATTAATAAAGTGCCTTTGTCCTGGCACCTCTCTTCAGGAAACTTGCAAGAGTGGAGCATGAGGGAAGAATATAAACCTGCAAGCCTCGTTTGCTTAAGGGAATAGCCTGAAAAAGGAAGCAGTTCCCTGATCATCACTAGCTGTGGTGGCACAGGGACAAGAAACAGTGAAAGTAATGATCTGAATTTTCAGTGACATTGCTAAAATACCTCACTCAAGCTGCTGTGTACCACCTGGATCTGCAAGGATTCATCCAAAAAGCCTACTGTATTTCTCAGAGATGTTTTCATTTTCGAACAGTTGGGAATGCTCTGGAGCAAGTTCCCATTTGGAATTCAAATTGGAGAAAGGGGTCAAATGGCAAGGGAGCAAAGAGCCAATAGAGTGGCCAATAAAAGTGGCTTTTCCCTTAGTGCTTGGACAAACTGTGTATTGCAATTGTGGATTTTAGGAACTAAAAAATTCAGCTCTTATTTTTGGCCTCAAGAAAAATATCCATTGACTGAAGAATGCCTTCGTCAGCCCTTGACTGTGTCTGTGGATGTTCACCTCTAGTACTGGAATCTCTAGACTGACCCTGTGACACAGAAGGAAAATGGGTCAGTGCAGCTCTCAGTGTTTTGTGGTTTTTTTTCATACACACATTTTTAATCTTTAAATTCTAGAATTTATATGCAGTGCAAACAGTGTTTTCTCTAGCATAACAGCTTTACTGGGTGGTACCAGCAGTTTGTCTAGGCCAGGATCTTGTCCTTGATTCTTAGGGAAACTATTAACAGTGGGATTTTTAGAGTAATCCTTCCCAGTAGACATTCCTTGCATCTGATAATTGTTGATTTTTAAACTGCATGAGATGGAGGATGCATCTGGGCCATCATTTTATGCAGTTATGGCTGGACCTGTCTTCCATGAAGTTGTCTAATCCTTTTAAAATCCTTTTCTACTTTCTGTCTCCATGATGTTCTATGGAAATCAGTTCCACACTGTAGCTGATTACTGTGTAAAAAGGATTTATTTTTATTCACGTTAAACTTGACGCTTGATAGTTACATAGGTGACAAATGAGACAAGAAATGCAGAGAAATCAATTTCTGTTTGTATTCTCTGCATCACTCATGGTTTTAAAGCTGCCTATTATGTCTTCTCTCGGTTGTCTCCTTTCCAAGGTGAAGACTCATAGTCCAGTTGACCTTTCATCAAACGGAAACAGTTTCATATACCCGCTCATCTCTGTAAACGTTGTACACTTTCTGATTTTGCTGTACCTTCTGTTGTCATTGGATGGATTGGTCATGATGATATTTTATAATTTTTTCTGTTCTTGTCATTATTTCCCCCCCCCCCCCTTCCTTTTTGTGGTTTGACTGTTGCTAAGCAGGGAGCTAATGATTGCAGATGACCTTTTACAACAGGCTCGAGTCTGCCTTTATGAATGTGTAAGTAGTTGTTCCCCACCCCCCCACCTGCATTGCACGTACTGACGTTGGGTTACATTTGCTGCTCAGTTGCTCAGACATTCGGTTCCATAAGCTTTTGCAGGTTCATGCTCTGTGACTCCCTGCCACACCAAGACAAGAGTCACAGAGATGTCAGGGATAGAGGAATTAATTTGCTAAACTGAATGCCAGCCAAAAGGTTATGCACGTGTGTCTGCGCGCATGTTGGTGGGTGCTCATGCAAAGGATGAGGCTGAAGTTCAGGATTGTTTTCAAAGGAGTCTGTTCTGAAGTCAGGGCCAGGACTGCTCATGGCTTGCTCTTGGGGATAAGCATTCAAGAAGTTTCTGACAAATCCTGGCATATTGCTGGAGTATAAGTCATCACGAGAAATACATTGGCTGGTCAGGGGAGGAAAACAAATGAACGGCAAGGCTGGGGGTATATACGATGTAAAAAAAGCAGCTCCTTCTGGTCCAATACCAGATAATTTGAGCAGTTTATTTATTCAGGCCTAAGTTTTTAGATACTCTTCCTTTAGATACAACTGCCTCGCAGTCTCCCATTATTCTCCTGTGTATTGAACGACTTCCTACCAGTGAAGGCAGAGCTGATAGACTCTAGACATCTGTGTTGTCCGGATCAGCCAACAAACAGCCCGCGGCAGTCGTTATCTGGAGGTGATGTATGGACTCTGTGAGAAGGAGATGTGCCTCGTGTAGATCTTGGCGCTTTGCAGGTGGCCAGAAGTGAATTCGTGAAGGGTCAGGCTGGCAAGTATTATTCGTAAGAGAAGGGAAAACTCCTGGTGTTTTTTTCTTCTCTCCTTTTATATTGTAACTCCATTTATTTTCACTTTTTAAAAATATGATGTTAGAGTATCACTTTGGGGTTGAAATCACGTTGTAGTTTTCAACGACTTTCATTACTGGAAGGAACAAATACTATTTGCTGTGCTGCCACCTAGTGTTCACAGGTGCTGCTTTAATTTTGAGTCATTAACTTTTTTTTCCCCCTCTTTCTTCTTTTTAAAGTTTTCTGTCTCATGAAATGGCACTGGTCATACAAATCAAGCCTTTCTCTTAGTTTGAAAAATCCAAGTGCAACTTCACCTTGATTGTCTACTGCAGAGAATTTGGGAAACACACAATGAAGGGATGGTCTTTATTAGGAAGAAATTCAGAGACAGGCTTTTACACAGGAGTGTGGTTAATGGGGGCCGATCCCTACAATCCTGAAGGAGAGCTGTCATTCTGACGAGATGGGGTTTATTCGTTGTTTGCTTTGCAGAATTTTTCAACCTTATGTCTATTGACATCCATTTGGTGGGCAAGGAAATGTTCTGGGTACCTAAAGAAGCAGGCCCGAGTGTGCTCAATGACTTTTTTGTGTAGAGCAGGTATGATACAAACCACAGTTCACACTACTCCCTGAGCTCAAACAGAGTTGCAGAGAAGGAGTTAGAGAAGGGCTGTATAGCATGTAACATACAGCAGAGTGCAGTGTTAATACAGTTTCCATTGCGCTCTGTTCTGTTTCCAGGCTTTAATGCTTTTGTGGGTTAGCATAGGCAAATGGAGGCAGAAAAAAATGAAAACCGGCCTGATCTGTTCCCCATCTCCAGAGCCAAACCTTTTTGTGAAGGTCTGTGAAGGTTGTGTGTAGGCACTTGTAAGACCCAGCAAATCCTGCTGAACTATCTCTTTAAAATTTAACAGCACACCAGGGTCTAGCTGCAGTTTACACCCCCTTGGCCCCCCTCAGAACTGTAAAATCTCAGATTGTGTAAGATTCGTTCTGCCTCCTTCCTGAGAGTTCGGCAGTTTTTGCAGGAAGGAAAGGTGGGATCCGTACGCGTTGCAGGGTTTTATAGCCCCGCTGCGCTCGCTGGGGCCGGCCCAGGGTTGGAGGTCGCCCTTGAGTATTGGTAAACTTCCAATGAAAGGTCAGTGGAGCTGATGGGAGGACTGGTGGCTACGGCCCATTTTCTTGAAATATAGGAATGGGCCAGTCAAAAGATGCCATCTCGTTGGAAGGGAGCAGGTCTGGCCACCTTCGCATTCAGGGGTAGTAAAAAAGCCAGGGGGCAAAGCGTTTTACTTCTAGTGGAAGCTTCAGCAATGTTCTGGCCACGTCCAGTGGTTCAGTGATGATCTGAATGTGTCGCCTGCTCTACCGGCAGCACACTCCTTTGTGCTTTACCTGTACTTGGTGCACCGACTCCTTATTCATGTGACTGTTTCTGCCTGGTAGATCTGAGATCCCATTCTTTTTACCTGTCTGTTGGAGATACAGGGGAAGAGTCGCACATAGAGGGCTTAAGGGTCAGGTTTGTGTCTATACAATTGTATTTCTCTGCTCACAGGCAAAACGCATTCAGAGAGCAGATGCGTCTTCAATACTTTATTTTAAAGTGTTGCTTTTTATTGCCCCCTCCCCTTTCTATGTAAAAGAAATGGCTATATAAAAGCAATATATTCCTGCTTGTAATGCATTCTATAGTCACTTCAGACATGTATTTATCCTATTACGTTTTAAAAATTATATAGAATTTATTTTCAAGTAGGAAAAGTGAGGAGAGAGCAGTGAAAGACAAACTCTTAAGTCTTTCTCTACAGCATGTCTGAGCAGTTTGTGCATTCTGCTAAGGGGGTGGACAGGAAAAAATGAGACTTAAGCAGAAAATGAATTATATGACTTTAACAGTTTCTTATTTGTCAATATTTGCACGTTTAACTTTTAATAGTTAAGCCCCACCCCTACCCTCAGGACCTGACTTCTGCTGCATGTGAACTTTTCAAATCTAAAGGAAAGGAAACATCTGGTGTATCATCTGGCCAAAAAGGCCATACACATTGCGCTGCAATAAGTCATGACAATACATTTGATGTTTTTATTGCGTATATGAATAATGTATATTGCTTTGTCTATATATTTGTCATTATAATTTTCCTGCTATAATTAACCCACAAATCATGCTGTAGAAATATATGGATGACCGAATTAGTCAGATGCCCTACTAAGAGTTTGACATCTGAATGTGAGACTTGGAGATGGCTGCATTTGGAACGTATTGTAACTTAATAATTGTTGTTGTATTCCAGAAGATAAATATGAATGTATTCCGTAATGGTTTTTTGCTTATCATCTGTATTCTTTACTAAGGAACTATATAACATTTATGTCATCTCTAACATTTAAACTACCTCATCCAATGTTCCTTATCTGGAAAATGTTCTTTGTAGGGCAGAGGCAGATCCGCCTTTCCTACAGGCTTGTGGATGGAGAATGGTACGGAGACATGGGAAAGTGCCCTTGTTTCTCCTTCTAGCTCCACGAATATCCGCAATCTGACCCAACAAACCAAGTCCAGAAAGTAAGGGCCGATTTGTGTGTGTTAATCAAATGTGTTTCCAGCCTTGGGGCACATAAAGATGCTGGTGTGCATGTATTTATGTTGATGTGTCTTACTCCTTTATGGGGACTGGAAATAAGCTTGAGCAGTGTGAGGCACAACTTTAGCAGAGTGTGGAATGTATGTGTGTTATGGAATAGGTCAGAGCAAGCATTTCTGTTAAAAAAAATAATGACAGACCTACTGAAAATATTTATGGCAATACAAAAAAGTCATGAGGCCCAGGCCTTTGGGCACCTGCCCTCCATCTGAACTGGCTGGCACTTGGATAAATACGCAGCTCTTTGTAAAAGAAGTCTGTGCTACATGGCCAGTAAAATGCATTCTTTGTGGCCAGAAGGCCCGCAAAGATAATTTTATAATTAATGAAAACATAGGTGCTAGAACATCAAAGTGACAGCAAAACCTTGAAGCGATTTTTACTGAGGCAGCCAAGTCTTTCATATCTCAAAGTCGTAATTAATCATCAAAGCAGTCCTATTTCACTATAGTTAAGAATTTTTATTTACTTAGGATTTCCCTTGAAAGTGAAATGATGCATTTTGTATATTTTTGCACTATTTGACAGCAATCTTGGAAAGCAGTCACATTCAACTCCTTTTTATAAGGCTTGCAGAGGTTTGTCAGCTAAAGTAAACATGACAAATGTCATTTTGTAGTGCTTAATACCGTTAATCCTTAAAGCATGGTACCAGGAAACCCTTATTCGTACTGATATTTGAAACCTGTAAGCAATCTCGTGTTTCTAATGCTGATTTTTGTTGTATTCCACAAAGAAAACAGTATCAAGGCCTTTTTCCTGGAATATTACTTGAGGCTATTCAGAAAAAAAAACACAAAAACCCCCCAAAACCCCCACAACAGGAAATTTGGCTCTTTAGCCCTAATAATGGTCTCTTTATTGAACGGAGACTTGCTTTTTTTGTTAAACAGATTTTCTTATGAAAGGGTTAGAAGCGAATAAACGACAAGTTCAAGCTCATCTGATTTCTTTTGATTTATGTTGCCCTTGAAAGAGAGAGAGGTCATGCTGTTGGCAGGCAATAAGAACTAATCCGTTACTAAGTGAGTAATTAAAAGTGAGGCCTTATATATTTTTGTAATGAGTTGACAGCAATTCCATCCCCATGTCATACAGTTGCTCTAATCAACATGGTCATTGCATTTATTGCCAAATGAGAAGTTTACTAGAAGTCAGATGACAAACTCTGAAATGTGCAGCTCTTTCAGATGTGCAGATGAATAGACTGACTATATTGTAGATGAGGAAAAACTCCAATAAAAATTAACGTCAAGCTGATGTGTGCAATTAGGAATTTTGTGTTTTTCTAATGAATTGGAGTGGATGCTTATTAGTATGTTCAAGTGAAAGACGTAAAGTTTGTGTTCAATAAAAAAAACAATCCAGGTTTTGGCAGCTGACGCACTGTAAGCTTCTACTGTTTAACTGGCATGACTTAAGACTGTTCTGACAGCAGACATGACAGTATTGACTTCCATGTCACTAAATAACCTAAAGAACAGTCCATTTTTTTTAAGATACATTGAGAAGTCTGGTTTTTTCAGTTCAGGGTAATTTTCTAAGTTGATTCAGGGTCTGGATATTCCTGCAAAGTACTGAATGCCTTGGCCTCAATCCAGGAAAATGTAGCAGCTATGTCTTCCCTGTCTTTTGAGAGCAGCCTGAAGGCTGGGCTTGGTCTCTTATACTTTTCACTGATAGGAGCTCATTGATGTCAGGCTTGGAGACAAATGGGAAGAGAACGTCAAGTTTGTTCTCTGTGTTTCCCATCTGGTCTTCCGAAGCCATTACAGGAGTGATGTTGGGCAGGCAGGATGTCCTAGGGAGTGGATGAGAAGGATGACGTGGCCTGAGATGGCATTTCATGGATGAGATGTCCCATAGAAGGATTCCACCATTGCCTGCTGTGAAGACAGGTAGGATTTACAGGTAGTTGAGGTTGCTGTGAGAACAAAATATACTGATGGAGCATCTTGGGTCTCTGGCCTCCATCGGAATCAGTTATCTCAGTGTAGTTGCTACCTCGATCACCTCCTTAACTATTTTTTTCTTTATAAGATAGTAGGACTTCCATGCGTAACTTTTTCTGAGTTTTCAGACATATGGCCAAATACTTTTCCAAATTTGTTCAATCCCTGGCAAGAGTGAGCCTCCAGAATCAGAGGTTTCTGTAAAAAAAAAAAAAAAATTAAAAAAAAAGCTAGTGTAACTTCAGCTGGTGACTATCAGCACATGCTACAGGCAGATCATGAACGTACTCAGTGGTCGTGTGAAGGCATATCCATTTTTTCCAGCTATACCACTTGGTCTAATTAAGGTATTACCTTACTCTACAAGTTTTTCTTGACCAAAAATAAGGAAGAATGATGTGTCCCAGAGAAATTATAAAAAATCATTCATTTTTTATTTGTTTTATGTTTATCAGACATCTGTCCTCTCTTGTTTAAGAAACCACTTAAATGGAAAATTTTAGTGAAGACATAAATGTTAACTATGAGGAGTTTTTTAGCATCACTGTCAAATTTAGAGTTACATCTGCTTGTCTTTCAAAGAAATGGAAACACTAGTCTTGTTCACAGATTTGCCGTCAAGTTTAACTAAAATATAATTATGGGTCTCACTTGGGTCATTTAGTTTTGATTTGTATTTCCTATGCCTCCATTAACAAGGCTCCATCCTATACATGCATGCAACTTCTATATTGAGGTCTTATGTCAACAATCACACAGCTTACGGCTTGTTCTCATGTTGCTTATAGCCATGTGAAATCGAAATATTTGAACTTAAAATCTACCATTCCTCAACGTGTGATTATCTGAGTATCGCTGCCCATCAGTCAGCAAAAGCTGGGGCCCCTTCTTTGCCTAATTTCCTTAGATTACTAAGCAGCTTCCACTACAAAACACCAGAGCGAGTGACTATACAGCACTTTTCCCATTATCCACTCACTGCTCATTTTGGCTCTAAGTTCTGTTCTGTGTGATAAAATCTACAGAAATATGTGAGATGAGTGCGATTGGCATTACAGTCAGGCAAAAGATATTTCCTGCGAGTGGCAACAGCACAATTGCGTCTCCCAGCCAGCGTTCGCTTGGGTCCGAAACTATTGTGAAAGAGGCTGGAACTGTTTGTGAATGGGTGATTCTGTCTAACAGATGGTTATATGTAAAGGCAGCCAAGAGACCATGTATGAGCATCATGTGTTTGTGGGGGCATGAGTTGTAGCCAGAAATGTCTATAAAGAATCTGCCCTAAGCTTTCTGGTCCAAGATTAAGCAGATATGTCATTTCTAATCCAGTTTTGGGGTAAACTTCTGAAGTATTAAAAAAGAATGTTTCTGCAGCTGTTTCTGCACAAAAACAAAAAGAAAAAGAAAATGAAAAAAATTGATGTCCAAAAGAAGAGCTCTGCAATGTGGATGACGGAGCTTGAAAGGGTCGGTTTTTCAGAACCGCATTTTTGTATTTCCTAGTTAGGCCTTTGGACCCCAGCCAGCTTTCTGCTGAGGAGGTTGGTAGGGCACAGGAGTCAGACACACCACAGTCTGCTGCCTTCCATGCCCCCCCAGCCCCCATGTGTAGTGTTCCTGCTGTATAAAGCCATTAGTGACCAAATTACAGAAAACATAGGGTTTTGTTTCATAGCTTTTATTTGTTGTTCCATTTCCTGTTTCATTCCTATTTAACCTCTGCTCTTTCTAGTTCAGACATAGTATCAAAGTGAATTTGGAAATGAACTTCATATGGATGAGAATGAATTGTAAACTATACATGCTATATCCAATATAACTTTTTTTTTAAAAAAATAAACCTTATAATTGTTTTTTAATAAACAGAATGTTTTTTATTAATCTACTAAATTTTAATAAAAGCACATTTCCCCCTCCCTCTTCCAATATTTATTTTCCATCAAAACCATCCTCAAAATTAATCAAAAGCTGCGTGTTTTGTTGCAAAGTCTGTTTAGGGCAAGCTGCTTTTGAATTGCATAGATGGAGGATGTAGTGGATTGGGGAACTCAATGGCTTGATCCTCAATTAAAGCGCTTTCCTAATACAAACGTGTCTCAGTGTCTGGATGACTATATGTAATATCAGAAAATCCCTGTAAGTTAGATGAAAAAGAGCTTTTCAAGAATTGCAGTGTTGGAAACATGTAGGAGGATGCTCTCTGAACACGATCAGAAGGAAGGGCAGCTGCGCTTCAGTAGTAAAATCTTCTCAAGGTGTTCCTTTTGTGCAAATCTGAATTTAATGTGTTTGTAACTTGGCATTGCAGTTTTGTGAATCTGTCTGTTCATGATTTTAGAAGCTGCCATACTGGGCCAGACTTTAGGTCCAGGAGAATGGATCCGAGAGCAGTGACTTCCAGATGTTTCCGAGAACAAGGGGAACACCCTGCAGTGGGCAGAAATGGCACTGTCTGCCCTGTCACTAGACTTTATTTTATCTACTAGCACTTAAGAGATTGCACGTTGACTTACATGCTCTCCACACGGTTTTCCAGTGTTATGTTAGGGAACTGTTGCTACCTATATAAATACCTAGCTGCTTGTTACCCTGTAGGAAGGAGTTCCCAAATTAGTCATTGCATACACATGCATTGCCTTTTACTGTATTTGAATGTTCCAATTCTCAGTTTGTGGGGTTTTTTAAAAAAGTATTTGTATAATTTATTGAAATGTTTTTTCTTGTGTTGCAAAACAGGCCACAAGGTCCCTGCGTATCTGATATTTCATTATGTTTTCACTTGTTCATCTCCTTTAGAAGATAAAGCAATCTCAGTCTTTTCTAGCTCTTTTCATAGGTTTTCCAGGCCCAAGCTTATTGCTCATATTCTTTGCCCTCTTATAAATTTCCAGGCCTGTGTCTCTCTGTCCTTTTCCTTTTCACCCGTCTGTTCTGCAGGATCCTTTGAGTTGAATGTTCAATGTACCTGGGAAGCGACCTTGCTGTACTTGACAATAAGACCATTGACTTTGTCCCATTTCTTGTGCAAAATATCGTCTTACTTCTTGTCTGCAATTTAGTTGAATTGTGTACTGTGAGTCAAAGCCCCTATCTCACTTTGAATTTATAAACCTGTAAGTATAAAAATTTCAAATATAAAGAATATATGTTTTTATTTTGTATCACGTTACATGTGCATATTAAATCTGAAATAACTTTTATTTAACGTTGTTAGAAAGTTGAGTATTTTCAAGGTAAAAGATGAAGACTTGGAACTTTGATGCAGTAAACAAATGTAGCCAGTGAGGAGAAGGGAGGATGAGTGTGATGTTTTTATGGTAGATGTGCTGTTTATAGGATATCCTGTAGTATTTCAGGCAGTCAGAGCTTATAAATAACCTTATAGTTTTACACCAAATATACAGAACTGGAAAGAAAGTCACCCAGCCTTGGAAGTCATGTAATGGTGTATTCACTGCTTTTTGGTATTTATCATTAGGTGCCTTCAGACTTGAGAATTCATTTCACTCTAAGAGGACTACCTGGACTGCTTGTCCTTCTCAGGTGCTGGAGTAGTATTTTACATTGAGCTGTATATATTGAATCCTGTGTACAGGAAGAGATAAAACCTCATTGTCACTAAAATGTCATTTACAGTTCTTACATCCAGATTGTGCTCAATGTGAGATATAATCTCATTTAAGTGATTCTGAATATGGTCTAGGGCTAGCTTTCCTTAAGAGCTTGCTCAGGAACGAAAGGTTCAGACTATCACATAAGGAACGCTTTCTTCTGTGTTTCTTTGGCTATTGTACATTTGAAGGATGAAGCGAAGTCTCTTCTGACAGACTTGTTGGCTGTTTCAAGACCTGACTGGCACTAAGCTCCTTTCTTTTTTTAGGTGAGGAAAGCCATGGGTTGGGTTTACAGTGCTTGCGCCATGATGTCTTCATACTGCTACCTTCAACTGCATAAAGAGCTGGGATCCATTAGGTGCATATCTTCTGTGAGTGCCATGGACAGAGTGCTTAACAGCTTCCTCGAAGGATGATGGGACATTTTCCTTGGCGTGCGATGCAAGGTAAGTTAGATATTTTCAGGAATTCATTGTATTTTATTGTACCTGTATCAGCTCTTGTTCTCTGCCATTAGCACTTGAATATAATCGTTTGTCTTCAGTTGGCATGCACCTATGTGGGTAATGAGGAGGAAGAGAGGATTTGGGAGCCAGTTTGTGTGGCTAATACTCAATAATAATGCTTTACCAAATTATCAACTCCTTGCTGTGTGGATTCTGTGTTTCTGCCCTCTATATTAACTTAAGAGTGACTGTCCTGCACTCTTGGTCATGTCTGTAGTGTGTTGCTTTCCTTGAAATAGGCTCTAAAAAGTGTCAGAGTCCATAAGTATTTTAATTAGGTTCTTGAATGTTTCTTGCTTGATTCCTTAGTGCCATCTATAAATGCAGTCTCCTTGTAGAACAGCAAGAAAAATGAGAGTTTCACCAGGATGAAGCTGATGCACCAACAAAAAAATGGAAAAAACCAAGATTCTAATGACAAATAATTATCATCATTTTAAGAAACAGCTTGAAAAGGATGTGCTGAGACTGAGTGAGAAAAGTGCAAAATCCTACATTTAAGACAGAGAAAACCCAACACAGAGATATAAGTATCTTAACAGAAGAGGCCACAGTAGAACAGGAGGGATCTTGGCATCATTGGTTCGCAGTTAAATTTAAGTGAAGTGTATGGTGGCTTTGCAAAACTACCAAAAAGGATTTCTGGAATTAAATTAGCAGAAAGGCATATTTAAGAATAGGAAATAGTTATTTTCATAATTTGGCATTGATGACACCTCATCTGGAGCACTGTCCCATGTGGAGCATCATTCTTTGAGAATGACTAGAAAAATTTTAGGCCGCCCAGCGATGACAATAAAATAAACAAAAAATCTAATCTAAAATCTTACCCTATGCAAGTCTAAGAGAGAGACCAGTAATGAAAGACATCATAGTTCTTAAATATTATTACAAGAAGTCCAACAGTAAACTGTTAGCATTGTTGGCTGAGATAAGGACAGAGATAATCAACTGAAATGGACGCAGGATATCCAGATTAAATACTAGAAAATTCTTTTTGTGCGTTATTTTAGCAGTGGAACTGGTGAGATTTTGCGCGTGTGGAATCCCCACCATTAGAAGTTTTTTTAAGAACAGATGAGTCTCAAGGATAGTCTAAGATTACTCACTTCTTTTTGATAGATGGGAATCAAAATAGATCTCCTGTGGTTCTTTCTCACCGATATTTCTGTGATTTGGTCTCTATCATCTTAATATTTTAAAGGCCTACAAAAGGTTGTGCTTGAGATGTAGCACTGGCAAAATACTCACATGTGAAAGGCTTCATGAGCTGGAGTAGTGGTGGTTTCTGAAAGTAAAAGGGAGACAAGTGAATTTGGGAGTTCAGACATATATCCTTGATAATCTGTGTGTGTTGAACTTGTCCAGAATGGCAGATCTTTCTTGGGTATTTCCATTAAAGTACCACTGACCTCATGACCTCACCTTTAGATTCTTTATTTTATGTTTGTCTATAACTTAAAATGACTTTACATGAGATTTGTTTCTGTTGCTAAGTGAATGAATTCAGTGACATTAATTTTATGTAAGGGATCTACCTTTTCATATGTGCTGTTTGCGGAGAAGACCAATAGTGCATTGGGAGATGGTTTGTCCTGCCTGTGAGGGGTGGAGAATAGGTTGGTTAGTACAAGGCTTGAAATGTCATCTAGCTGGATCTGTGATGCAAGCTACAGTGGGTGATTTGTTGCTAATGACTCAGATGTTTTTTGTTGGCAGCTCTTCCATTGATCATAATCTTTTTTTTTCTCATATCTTTTTCTCTCATGGACATGTCTTCTCTTTTTGTTCAGAGTTATGCATGAAGTTGATCTTAATTTTCCAGGCTTTTTGTATAAATATTCACCAAAACCTTCCCTTTGGAACAGTGCTTATCCCTTTTTATGTTATCTCTTTACTGTTGACATACATAAAATTATGATCTCTTCTACTTAGTGGCTCAGGTCTTACATGAACTGTAAGTAATATGTATTAAATAACTTAAGAAACCCCAACCTTCTTAAAACAGCTGTTCCAAATTGCAACAGCTTTGTCTCCAAGGTGAGAACCTTTTCATCAGAAGGTGGCTGGTTAGTGTTGTGAATGTCTCATTAGAAACTAATTCCTGCTTCACCTTAAATAAGTAGTACTTTAATAATGATTTTGCAAGGCTGTGTGAAGAAATGGAAATCAGGGCAGGTAGAGCTGGGAAGTGGCTTATATGAGTACATCAACAGGACTTCAAGGAGCCTGCTCTTGTGTAAAGCAACCGAATTTTTGAACACCTTGACTCAGTTCCAAAACTACTGTAACATAGTAATAGGCAAACACTCATCAATACTTCGGTGACATAAAATATATTTACTTGGAAGCTGTTAAGATCAATTACGACTGATTTTGAACTGATTGTCCTGATTTCACATCTGTCTGTCCTCTCGTTGTAGCCACCTTGCTTTCATACACTCAGAGGGTTTCACAAGTAGCTCAGGCTGATGTAAGGCCATGCTGCCTACAGTCTGCACACCCGGCTTTGCCCTGGCCGTGTGCTCCTGCCTCTTCCTTCACATCACTTCTACTACTCATGTGGCCATGGAAGAAGTTGCTCACCCAGGGGAAATTTAACCGAAAATTAATAGGAAGTGTTTTAAATGAGATCAGTGAGATGATTTGATGTGTAATGAAACTAAATAATTGCTAGGGCTGAAACAAAGGATGGGCCAGGATTGCAATAGGACCTGCAGAAAAGGGTGGGACTGACCCTTTTGCAGTAGCCTGCAGGTAGATCAATTTAAGGCAGCTGTGAAATTATTATGCCTATGGTGTGCTTAGCAATTTGCATAATACACTTGGTAAGTGACAAAAATTCTCTTTGAATTTCCTTTTTATGTGGGTGATCTAATTGTAGAGTTCCTCTGAAGGGCTTAGCATATTTTTATAATACTAATCTTGCAATCTGTAAATAATCTTGTTAGTTTGTTTTTTATCAGATAGGTACATCTCTTACCGTACTCATTCTGCTACATGAAATTACTGATGTCTATCTTGTTTTGAATCTCGCTTCCTTTCTGTTTCCCCCATTACTTCTGTTTAATAAAGCTTGTTGTCTGGGTTAAGGTTGTTATTTCAGGTAACAATGAAACTTAAGAGTTTTAGTAGGGAATTGTCCCAAATCATCATGTAATAAGTGGGAGCCCAGCCACCAGCCTACCAGCAACCATTGCTTCTTCTATTTTTTATTGTGCCAAGTAGGATTCATTGCTTGGCCTAGAAAGAAAATGTATGACAGCTTATGTCTATTACATTTTCCTACTGTTCCAATTATCTGCTCTGCAAACAATCACCAAAACAGAGGAGCCTAAATACCAAGTGCTGTGTACTGTCTTGGAAGTTCCTGAATTCCGGTCGTGGTTTGCCAAAATAACTTAATGACTCAAATTACTTTCAGCTCTCTCTTCTACCTTAAGTGTTAAATATCGATGATTTTTTTTTTTTTTGGCTTCTATACCTGATGTTTCAGTGACTAAAAATGTTTGCACTATGAGATGCTTTGAAGATGAAAAATACAGTTATTACAACTCTTACCTTCTGCTTTTTAAGGATTTAAAAACCTATAATCATTGATGCAATTTATTTTTTTTTTTCTCTCCCAAGTTCCAGCTTAGACCAAAGGCAAAGGTATAGGCAGAAAGAGAGGTCCCACTGGTAGCAGTAGTACTAGAGCAGGTATGCAAGTGCTTTGCTGAGAAGGGTCTTTGCTTGATTTTTGCAATTTAGTCATGGAAGTGCTTCTGGGGGAGAAAGTCCCTTTGCACGGGTCTGGGAAACATCACAGTGAATTCCTCAGCCAGGCAATTAAGCCAGCCTAGAATGCTCCAGATGAGAACAGCATGCTTAACAGAAAGCAAAGTTGCGTTTCATAGGTCTGGTTATTTTAAGTCAGAGTGAGGTCATCACTGTGAATGTTTCCTTCAGTATGATGATGACTAGAAGCTATTGCCTATTGTACTGTGACTGGCCTTTGCCATTTGTGGTTTTAACCAAATTCCACTGTTTCTTGTATTTCTGTCCTCCTTTATATCAAATATTACAGCAGTAATATTTTTTGTCAATATCTGCTCAGGTAGAAGAGGAAAGGCCCTGGAAACTTTGAAAGGAAAAATATAGGCTCATTTTCGTATCTACTTTCCAACCTTCAGCAAGCTTAGTAAAGCATATGGATTATTAGATATAGAATTGTACTCAAGCATCCTCTGGTATCCATTTGGCACCTCATTTCATGGTAATCACTTAAAATAACTGGTAATAGAAAGCATCTGAAATGAAGCTAGTTTTTAAAGACATCCAAGCTTAAGGCTAGGAACCCCCTGTATCTTGATTGTTAGGCTGGTCTTTAAGTGAGAACATGAGTAAAGACAAATGACAGTAATTTCATTATTTGGAAGTATTATAATGTACTTGGATCTGTGCTTGTACAGTTCCTGGAACAGTTGCTTACGGCCGTCTTTGAGAGTTTTCTTTAGCGATTTCTGAGTGAGGACTTGGCATTCCTTATGAGTACAGTCAAGAGAACCAAGAAAGAACATTCAGGGCTCTTTTGTGATGATTTCCAGAACTTACTAACCTATTCTGAAGGAATTTCTTTCCAAAAGGTAAAAGAGACTTCAGCATTTTTCAACAGGAAGAGGGTAGCTGGGACCTGGGAGTCATGTCTGGAACATTCTGCAAGAAAAATGAGTACTGCTGATTGAATGTCATGCATGAATAATTTGTTTTGGAGAAAGGTTTTGGAGTTGGATGTTCTTGAGATGGGAACCTGAGATGACTGTTTCCTTTTAGTAATAGTGGAAGTTGTTCTGTCTAGGCAGAGAAAGGACCGTATTCTATCCGTTCAGTGTGCAAAGGATCATGACAAGTGTAAGAAAAGGAATATCCTGTTAGATTTTCAATTTGCTTTGCTCATGAGACAGAGCCAAAAAGGTGGTTCCTATTAAGTTCATTTGAAAATGTTGTATATACACCTCATATAGGTGGTCTTGGTTTTGATTTTTTCCCCGATGACCTAATCTACAGTCTTACATTTCTTACATTTAAGAACATTAACATCTTACCATGTTTTTACATTTAAATGACCTATGATTGACTATGTGTATCTCAAAGTTTTTACATCTAGAGTAATATCTGTATCATGTGATTCCCATTAAACCTCTGTATCCAGGGAACAGGTTACAAGTCTTTGTTATAACTGAAGCTATTGTGTTGCTTATTTGAAAAGTATTTTGGATACACTTATTTCCACCCATGTTAGGGAGTGCGAACAGAGCAGCTGCTACAGGAATATCACCCGTGTCAGCTGTGGGGACAGTTCTTTCAAATAGTACCTAAAGAATAAAACTGAGGACTGTAAAAAAATGGGGTTATTTCAAACTATTGCATAGTTCAGGAGATTATTTATATGTCAGTGAGAAAGCAAGTTTTCAACTGCCTAGAATTAACTCTTCATCCCAATCTCATGTAGTGAAAAAAAAGCATTTCTCAGTCCACGTCCGGAACCACTGCTGGCATCTGTACTCTGGCTGCTCCTTCACTAAGAATGAGGCTTGGGTCCTTGGATGGTGGCTGGCATGTGCCCATCCCTGAAATCACTCCTGTGTCTGTGGAGGCCCAGGATGACGAGAGGCTCAAAACCTGAGTTATCAGTCAGTGTCCTCTTTGGATGCCATAAGAGCAAATGTTCTGTTCTTGCACAGCAACAATTGTGTGTCCTTATCACTATTCACCAGCTCCCAGCTGAAACATAGACCATATGTTTCTGAAAAGAGGGAGGATGGGCATCTGGCTCTGTCGTGTCACCTAGCTCGTTGGCCTGAGTTCTAATTTGCTGTGTATCTCTCAGTTCCTTTCCTTGGGTGTTACCCTGACAGTGCTTAAACTGCAGGCTGAGGTGCGTACAGATGAAGTGCAGGGCTGCTGGGAGCTTGCATTCGCATTCCCATTTTTAAGTGTGTTCCTACTAATTGTGGTCAATGAGAGTGTGCAGTTTAGCTATTCTCTCTTGCTCCCTGGCAGCCCCAGACATACATGCCAAGCTCAGTTGTGAAAGATTTTTTCCAGCAATAGCATGTGGCTCTCTTTGGCAAACTCCCACCAACCATTTTGTTGGCAGCTACTAAGTAGCCTCTGCATCTGTAATGTGGGATGGCTGCTGATGGGCTTCTGATCTACGTATTTCTCTGGAAGCAATTTCTTTTGACCTACCTTTCAGTTCTGCAAATGCTCATTTGCTTTATATTTATCTATTTGGTTCCAAATGCCGCATGAGTCTCTCAATGCATGTAGATGCACTTCCAGTTGAAAGGCAAATTTTACGTGCCAGAAATCCACGCTGTCCTTTGCCCTTCTGCTTTTCACTTGTACACCATCTTTTCATCTGTAAAAGCTCTGCGTTCTCCAGAATTCATACCCTGTGCCTCTTTCCAGAGTTAGGTTGATGGTTGGACTCATTTATCTCAAAGGTCCCTTCCAACCTAGACAATTCTGATCCTATGATATATGGAAATGATGGGCTAGATTCTGTCTGCTTTTGGCTTGAGACCTCAGTATGGTCCTTCACCTTTTCTCGTACTTCTACAGTGGCAAGCCAGATGTTCCCCATGCCTGTTAGCGTAGCTAGAAATGGCTGGGGGAGGTGTACCAGGCATTCCAAAAGATATTCTTTCTGTCTGGCCGGTGCTGACAGAATTGAGCCTGATGACACTGCATCTCTCTAGTAAGATGTGAGTTGTTGCATTTCATACCCTTTCTCAGGAGACACTTTTCCCTCCCCTTCTTGGCACAGGGCATGTAAATGCAAACCTAACTGCCCACCTCTTTGAAGTGCTAACATCTGCACAAATCTGTCAACTTCCATTTTCTGCTGGCAGCCAGTGCTCCGCTCTGTGCTTTTACTTGTCGTTACACAAGACGGTCTCTCCATGGCGTCTGCTGCTTAGAAACATATGTGAATTAAACCTCAAAATATTTCCATGACTTAATGGAAATAACCCGAAGTTATATATAAGGGAAGGTGAAATTGCTGTGGAGGCACAAAATCTGTGTTAGGCAGGAGTTCCTAATTGCTGGGATAAATTTCTCTCTGGGCAGAGTAGCATTCCCTGTTTTCTGGTACTAGATTTTTAAGAATGAAGAAAATGAGGATGACAGGTAGCAAATTTTGCATAGTCTCTGTTGACCATAGCATACTGACAAACATTCTCATCAAAAACTTGCTATACTGTGTCTTACACCATCGCAGGTACTTTGTGTGTCATTTTCCTAACAGCTGTGCCATACAAGTTCTTCCAGAAACTGTAAAGAGGTCTTGAGTTGCTGAGGAAGACTCCTCCCAAACAGTTTCAGTGCTAACCTCTGGGAAAATGTTTCCTCCAAGTTATACTTCTGAAACTTCTCTGAAGGTAAAAGTAGCTTCTTGGGTGAAGCTGTGAGCAGAATTTTGCCCCAAGTCCCATTGAGTGTTGTCAGATTGAACTTATCATAACAATAGATGGAAGCGTTTCTACTTTCTTTCCATTTTGTCCATATGATGGAAGAAGGGACGATGTGTGGTCCCCAAATGCATGTACGTACGGGAGAAAATGGGGAACAAGTGGAAAAAACCAGCTTTCCTTAAAATCAAGTGTTCAGATGGAAATTACTGCATCTTCCAAACATAGATTTCAAGGTGAGTGAAGGTGAAAAATGCGGTGCCAGTGTTTTTGCAGTTCATGTATTCCTGCTGTTGACTTTTCACATGCACTTAGTAGAAACAAAGACAGTTCTCCATCGGCTTTTTGTGAGTTTTAGACACGTTGCAGGCAAAAACCAGATCTGTCATATTATTCATCCTTCAATTGTACAGCATCAGCCCTGTAGCGAGTCATCGTGCAATGCGATGTTGTTTAACATGATGCTGTCGATAAAACCCCTCCATTTGGAGCAGTTAGTCTCCCGGCTAAACTTTGGATTCTCATTTTATCTTCCTCACCACCAATTTTTTTTTTGCTGGCCTGGATGAAGATGCCAGTAGTATCACTGCAGTATTTTGACTCACGGTGAGTATGCTTTTGTGAGGTGTTCAGTTGCATTCCTCAGGATGCCGTGCCGCAGAGGTGTGCTGCGGTGGCGAGACCCACTGAGGAGAAGCCAGTCATGGAGCTCCGCGCTGCAGCTGGTCTTTCAGCCTGTCTAGACGGGAGGGCTGCGTGCCCCGATGTGCTTTGAACTGGTGATCACAAATGCTGTGCAGACACTGTGGCTGCAGGGGGAGGTGGCCGCAGCTCCTCGCGCCCCTCCAAACAGCGCACTTGCACTACGAGCGCTTTCTGCTTTGCTGCTGACTGAACATTAGGTAAATCTGCAATCCCGGCATAAAAACTCTTTCTCTGGGTAATTAGGAACCTGAACCTCCCCCTCCGCAACGGATTGCTGCTGCTCATGTATTTGGCTGGAGATCCACAGTGCCTGCCAAGCCAAATTACTGGAAATTAATTGTCTGGAGCCTGATGCGGAAGTTTTGACTCTCCTCTTCAGTAGGTCCATTCAACCCAACGCGATGATTTGAATCAATATGGATCTGGAAGTGGGGCCCTTGCTTCCTCGAGTTCTGCCGCGCCATGTGGTGAGCAGCCTCACCGCATCTTCACACGCCAGCTGGGTTTCTGCCCGTTTAAATCATGGCTTGAGAACATGCAAAGCTACAGAGTTTCCTAGCTTTCAGGTTCCCATTAAATGGATAGAAGTTGCCATCCAGTAAACCCCTCACTGACAGGGATCCATTGACTTCCACTCGCTCACAGTCACGGTTGCTTTACGTACACATAAAACAGCTGCTTCATGTACTCACAAATACGGGCTGTCCCTCTTAGATGGAATATGTTCAAGGAAATTTTTAACCTGTATCTGCAGAACTGTTATTTGGAGTGTTTTTTCCTCTCTGCGTGCAGAAATGTTCTGATATCATCTAAATTAAGTAAATGCTGAAACAGGGGGTTGCTCATAAAACTATCTTCAAAATACCCTGCGGGAATACTGACATTATGTAGTGGATATTTCATAATGCTCTTAAGTACGTTAGCACATTAGCATCGACACTGTGCACAGCGTTGGGGGGCCAAAATGTTTTTTGCGTTCTGAAACAAGGTTGTGGATGCACTCAACAGCTATGGTGGCAAAGGGCCAGAATTCCTATCACGTGGAAGTGTTCCTAACACTTCCCTTGAGTTAAGAAGTTTGCGTCTCCTGGAAAGCGGTGGGTGCTCTCTGTAGGCACATCCCACTATATTTCTGCTGCTGAACAGTTCAGCCTGTTTTTGTCATTGCAGCATTCTCTTTACAGTCTATGCTCTCATTTTGTGATTTTTGCAGCATCTGTGTTTTGTTTTGATTTTAAGACAAAGAGCTGCAAAAGCAAGTATCCAGAATCACTGTTGATGAGATTGAAGCTGCCACGTTTTTCCTCACATATGCAAAGGGTTAGGAGCCACAAGATCAGGTAGCGTAGCTGAGTGGTAAGTTGTTAAATTGGGATAACTCAATTGCTTTCATCCTTTGCCCACACCCCAAGATTACAGGGTCTTAATATCTGAAGTGAAAAGCAATGTTATTGAATTAGTGGTAAAAACTGATTTAGTAGTGGAATAAAGAAATGCAAAGTTACCATCTGAGACATCAGAAAACTATCTGTAAAATGGAACTTCTTGAGTTTCTTTCACAACCAAAAAGAAAATAACCCACATGCACTTTTGCCAGTTTTTACAGTTCCATGGAAGCAAAAAAAAGCAAGCAAGTTGCAAAGGGCGAAACTGCTTTTACTGTGATCATAGCGTGGGAGTGAAGCTAATGGTTTAAATATGTATTAACTAGCAATTACCCTGGCTTAAGTTTAAAATATTGCATTCAAAATATCACAGCTGTATGTTTCTTTTACTGATTTTGGAAATCATAAGATCTATACACATGCAAGCATCCCTGGCACAACCGGTTTTACAAATGTCATGATCAGACTTCTAGTAGTAGTACTACTACTAAAATAGTACTAAAGTCCAAGAAAACCGCCCGATATCAGCAATGTCTAAGCTGTGAAAGGAAAAATCAAATTAAATGGAGAATGACATCATAAAGTGTTTGGATGTTAATGTCATGAAATGCAATATAAAGAATACAATGGAATGTGTGAAGCATTTTCCAGGATCTCATCCCAAAAGGTTATTTTCAATTAAAAAAATCATGCTACAGAATGCTTGGTAGAGAAAAAAATCAATTCCTGAAGGAGGAAAAAGAGGAGAATCGGTGATCAGGCAAGTGAGAAAAGGTGCAGGGTGCAGTGATGGGAATCAGACATCTTATGCTTGAAGTTATGAACCTGTTTGAGGAAATGGCATAGCTCCTGCTGCCGTTGGAAGGACCAGAATCTTAACCATGTGGCTTTTAGGCTCGGTCTTGAAATACTCATCTGTGTTTGTGTTTAAATTTGAGCATACTGCAATGTGGTCTCGTTTCCCCACCCAGTTGTTTTTGTTTATTTTCTGAGGGCGAGAATTGGGGAGCAAGGTGGAGAAAAGGTTTCCTAAATAAAGGTGTTTAGGTTTTGGGGGTTTTTTTAAGGTTCTGTAGGCCCTTGACAGAAGCTGGTCTGTCACATCATCTAAAAAAACAAAGAGGCAGCAATTCAGATTGTTGCCCTTTAAAATGTAAGTCATCAATCCAAACTAATACTAGTAAGCTATGATATTTCTGGGTGAGGCCATCTGAAGACACAGTGCCTCAGCAGAAATTTTTACCTGTCGTTCAGATAATGACATAGCCCCAATGCGAAAAGTTTAGAGCTTGCTTCAGGACACGCTGTGTGTAACCAACGGGCTGTCTGGTAATGGCACGCTGTACACCTGCATCGATGGAGGAAAACAGGCAGGGCTACAGGACCTTTTTGAAAACCCATTTGGGAGCACTCTTACAGCTGGGTTGTTGCCTACGTTATATTTCCCAGCGGCACCTCCTTTGCGGGGCCTGAAGGGCTGGAAGCAGAAACCCAGCAGGAAGGAATGCTGAGATTTTGAAGCTTTTTGCAGTTTGCGTAGCGGAGGGAAGAATTAATTGGTCAAAAAAGAGAAAGGTATAGCTGCATTGTTTCTCAGAAGCGTTCCCTGGAGGCTAACAACAGGTTGGCATTAATGCGTTCCTTCCTTTTATTGCCCTGGGCGGATGTGGGGAGGGCTTTCACCTTTGGGCAAAAAGGTAATGTTATGGTCCGAGTTCTGCTTGTAGTAGTTTTCCCATTAAGCTGAGTGGGACTTTCTTGACCCCACTCACTTGACTCAGGTAAGCAGCAAGTTTACATGCCCCCGTGGTAGAGAGTCGCTGGCAGAGGACCTGCTCTGGAGAGAGCTTTCTTCTTCCCCAAATTATTCCACTCTGTATGGAAAGTACGGCTGGACACACCAGAGGAATGTTTTCCTGAGATGCCTGATTGATTGTTGTTTCTATATTTTCTGACTGTCGAATAGAGTCCAGCCAAGCTAAATGTTTCCAAACAGCAAATCCCTCCAAAAAGGGGAAGATCAGCTAAATATCATTCGAAAGTGTATTAGGCTGGCTTTCTTGTATTTCCACTTTTTCGTATTTAAATGTGATTCACTTGGACGTCTGAATGAACTCGTTCAAGAACTTTGACATTTTCCTACTTGAGGGAAAACAAAATGAAACGGTTCTCAGAGGATCCTCGTAAAAACCTGTTGCCGTGTGCTTAATCGCAGGCAGCGGGAGGCGCAGAATTCCAGCAAGGTGCCTGGGGAGCTGCATGTGTTGCGTTTCCTCTGCCCTTTGTACAGGGGCTCACAGACACACACACTTCCATATCACTTCCTGAGCCCTGCGCGGCCTCTTTATTATACTCAAATTGTCTCGGCAGCAGTTGGGGAGGGTGAAATGGCAACCAGAGAGGGAGAAAGGCGGAGGGTTGTTCTTAACGGTATCAGCTGATAGATTTAATTGTGTGTTTACTTTAGAACTGTATTTTCAAAAGGGACTTATAATTTTGAGTGCTCATTTTGAGAGACTTAGGGCTTTTTTTTTCTTTTATTCGGAGGTCATCCAGTGTTTGCTGTTTCTGTGGATCACAGCTGGAAGTTTGAGGGCGCAGCCAAGTCCCCATAAGTCACTTTTTAAATGGCATTTAACAGCAGCTATCCAGTGTTTGCAGATAGCGGGTCATGTCTCTGATCTATTAGCCTTTTTAATGTCTCATTTCTATTGAAGCATACCCCAAATTAAAAGCAACATGAGGTCATTTAGAAATAAATTATCATCTTTTACTAAGTTACTTGCATTGCAAATCGTATTTACAGTGACTTCCCCACTCCCTTTTCTTGTGTTGTGGTGATTTTGTTAAACATGACAGATAATTACATCTTAGTTGATCCCTTGGCTATTGTACTTTAAAAATGGCTGGTTTTGCTTAATGCACTTTTAATTCACCAGTTGCCTGCAGCCTACAATAAAAATGAATGCAAACTATGTTTAAAAGCTTTAGAAGGCAGATCTGACAAATGCAACATAGGATTTAGAGACAAAAGGCAATTGGCCACTCCTACCAAATCATATCCCAACTAATGAGAGGGTTTGGGATCAACAGAACTCTTCAGTAATTTGCTCCTGACAGGCAGCTAAATCTACTGCTGTCAGAAATTGGGCACCATCTTGAAGTCAAAGCAGAGGAACATTCTGAGAAATGCGGGAACAGAGAACTAGAAGGGATTGCCTGAGTCATCGAGTCCAGTTTTCTAGTGTTGTAGACATCCATGTTTCATAATCCCTTTCATTAAGTTACCAAGATCTATCTTAAAACTAGTTAGGTCGTTTGCCCCCACCGCTCTCCTTGGCTTGCTGTCACAGAACCTCTTTCTTCTGATGGTTAGAAGCCTTCTAATTTCCAACCTAAATATATTCATGGTCAGCTGACGCCCATTTGTTCTTTTGCCAACACTGTCCTGAAGCTGAAAAAAAATATCTCTTCTCTCTCCTTCACTTCAGTCCCTTGATGCAGGAGATAGCATGCCTCATTTATGCACTCTGCTGCACTATTCAAGCTAGGTCTTTTGGGTTTTTCTCTTGTAAGGGCATCTCCATTCTCCAGGGATGCCCTTTGCTGAGCAAGCTGGGCACGGTTTTAATCCTTTTGGACTATGAATAGCCAGGTTTGACCACAGTATGCCAGAGTGAGATCTTACCAGTGCCTTTTACAAGGGGCAGCCCAGCCTTGACTGCTGTGAACATCTCGATCCAGAATAGCGATTCCAAATTAAACTGGTAACTCCGATGTGAAAGAGCATGTCTGCAGCTGCCACAGCACGAGCATTGCAGCAAAAAGACAGTGCAAGCTAAGAAATAACTAAGAAGTAGAAATTTTATCCACTCTCCAGGCTTACTGCATGAATTTGAAGATGTGCCTTTGAGATTTTTCAATAGAATCATAATAATGTCTCTCTAATTAAAGCCAACTATTAATTAATTTTTCCTATATGATGCTGTCAATCACGCTCAGACAACACGAACAGTCTTCTTTATTAGGCAGGGTGTATGTTAGACTGCTTTCAATGAACTAATACATGTATGTGGGGGGAATAATAAAGTGAAACAGATTTAAAATAAACTAGTTCTGTCACAGATTTCAAGTAGTTAGGATTTGGAAGGCCTTGCTTTACCAGTAGGTGGCACAAATCAGCTTGATTTGGTTTCAGAACATGCATAAAGAAAACGTTGAATAAAGAATGAACTGACGTTGTAATAAAGTTCTTCTATTTATGGTAACTAGATGACAGCAAAAATTATAAACAGGAGAGTAACAGTCATATTTTGCATTATATTTCCCCGGTGGGCTTTTCGGTTAAAATAATTTATCTGCCAATGCACTAAACTCTGCATCTTAAGGGATTTTGACCCAATTTTGACCTATTCAGCCCTAAGCAGAAATGCCAAGGCAGTCAGTGGGTTTGGATCTGGTCCTGATTTCATAAGTGCAAATCCTCTTGTTTTCTCTAGACACTTGGCCTTGCACGGAGTGCAAATTTGAGTTTGTTTATTTTGTTGGTGGGGTAGTTTGTTTTATTTTTCCAAGACAGAATATACTCTCGCACTAAATCTTTAATTCCAGCTGTTTAAATACCAGCTGGCAAAGAGTTCTTCCATTAAATTGCCAACTCTTTTTAATTGAGCTGATTTTAGCTCGGGGCATTTGGTACTTTGGGGGACAGCTCTGTATCTTGGAAGGCACATCCCACAGTGAGATGTGGAGGAGTGATTCTGACAGCACTCTTGCCTCATCCTCCACTCCTCCCTTGCCAACCATGTGGCCACGATTTTCATGGGGAATCCCAGCCCTGGTGACTGGACAGATTGGCTCCTTTACTTTACAAAACAGGGCCATATTACAGAGCAACAAGGCAGTCCCAGATTAGCCAGTTTACCTCCCTGTCCTCTCAGGTGTTGCCTCCACCCTGCTGGCAACCAGGAACCATGTCCCATTGCTCTCCCTCTCCCTCTGTCCCTCTCTTTTCTTCTACCACATCTCTTCACTGCAGGTTGTTTGCGGGCACCATCACAGGACATTTGCTTCAGGGTTTGTAAGGATGGTGGATTTTTCCTTACCAGACAACAGCCTTTGTGCCATTTAGTTGACAATGTTTCTTGGAGCAGGAGAGAATGCAAGAAAGAAAAAAAACCCGGTATGTTAATTGGCCGTGTTTGAAAGTTGATTTTGTCAGCCTGATAGGTCTAATCGTATTCTGTTATCCAGCGCAAAAGGAATTCCATTTCAACCTAGCTATTGTGTAAGAGGTCATCAGTAATTGGATGAAAAAAGCTGCTTTGGTAGGAGGACTTGGAACAACAGCACAGGATCTTGAAACAATTTCATACTTTATTAACTGAAAGGCTGATCAATAGCTAATTATTGTTGGGATAAAAAAAACCCCCAACCTCTTAGCCGCTTTCTTCCCTCATAAATAAAATTACAAAAAATCTCCTTTGCACTGTAGTGAGTCAGTATAACTTGGACAGACATTTAGCCAGTTATGAGCTGTTAAAGAGGAGGTTTTCTTACCAGGGAAAATAGCACATCATGTTGTATAATAGAAAAAAAAAAAGGCAAAATTATTGCCTTTCTCCCATTTCCTTTAGCTTCTTTGTATGTAATGAATATATTACACCTCGTCCAAAGAAATCAGTGGGGAAAGCAGGATTTAGCCAACAGTATGTGAAAGTTGGGTTTGAGTTATATTTTAGCTTGAAAGCTAAGTACTAGAGGGACCTGTGTTAGGAACTCTGCCAGTTGTGTGGCACTGAGAAACACTGTCCTGGAGGAGCGTAGGTGCCAAAGAAGAGATGCTCAGGAGCTGTGTTTGTCCCCAAGTGATTCAAAAATCCACAGAAGTGACAACACAGAGGTGAGGATGCCGCTAACAACAGCAGCCTGCAGCTGATGAGTTGACCCCTCACAGCTCTCGGAGGGCAACTCCAACTTGGCTCAGGTGTGGAGGACTGCACCTTGAATTTTTTTTAAAAAAAAGAGATTTGGAATAAAAGAGGAAGGTGGGATGTGCAAGAGCAAGGAGGCAAAAAAAAAAAAAATCTTGTCTTTGGTGATGTGGGTGCGTTGGGTGGCTGGTAGGCGGCACTAGCACACACTCGTGTCGCAGAGGTAACTGATGTGCATCGATGCAGGCACATATTTTTTCTGTGGCTCCTGCCTGGCTCCTTCCGAAAGCCCGATGAGACGGTGGGTGGTTACATCCCACGGCAGACAGACCTCCGCCCTCGTCGCTACCTTTGCGACTGGATTTTAAAGGTGGGACAGTGACTTTCCCTTCACCCAACCTGGAGCCTGTATTTCAGTGCTTTTAAACTTTAAAGGCACTTTGTGATTCTTGCGGGGGGGGAAAGATTTTGTGCAAATTTAATTGCTGTTGTGACAATGCATAGTCTGCGCAGCATGAAATCCTGCATGGGTGAGACTGGGCTTAAACATGAGAGCAGCCCTTCTGTGCTCAGCTTTGGATATTTTTATTGATGAGAGTATTTTTTAAATGCTTGTGGCAAGCAGCAAAAAATAAGTTCAGTCTTATGAGACTTATTGTGTAAATGGGGAGAGAAAACACATAAAAACCGTCCTTGGATGATCATCAAAGCTTGGTAATTATTTTTATTAGTTGTGTAGCACCATTTCTGATTGCATTGGCAAGCTAAGAAGGGATTAGGATGAAAAGAGGGTGTCTGCCTTTCCCCGTCTGTGAGCTAGAAGGAGTTTCGTGTACATGGAGCAGGCGGGGAGTGGAGGCAGAGGGAGTTACCGGGGAAGCGGTGGTGCCAGAGGCAGTGGCATAATGATGGAAATGAAGAATAGGAGGAATTAAGAGCGGGGGTGTAGGCAGGGATGGACTTGTGCAGGGTCTGGAAGATTCCCTCTTGCCTCTGGTGTTTTCCAGGCAAATGCGCACTCATCTAATCACAGAGTGTGAACACTGCTCTGAAAATTTCTGACTGTATCTAAAAGTACTGCCTTCGTTCTGCTTCTCCATGACCAAAAATTCAGACTGGGTTATCCAGACTAGATACTAACTTCCTTTTAAATCTGCTACTGAGCACTCGCATCATTTTTACACGCTAGTTATGCGTATGCTCACCTCACGTGTGAAAGGGGAACCCATGATGCGCATGGCGCCCTTGGCTCCAATATTATGCTCACAGCACCCTTTGTGCAGTGTTATGTTCATGGATTAATCCAGATATCAGCTGTCTTGTTATTACAAGAATATATCTTTGAAGGAGTCTATGGAGTTGCAGTGATACGAACTTAACCCTGGTCTCTCCCAGATACTGGTATGGCAGCCAGTTTTGGAGAGTGATGTGAGACTGCTACTAAGATACCCTTTGGGGAGGTTCCACCTTTGACGCTTCAGTCAAAAGAAAGGGTTAAAAATGGAACCTCCTGAGAGTCCAAATACCATTTAGAAAACTCTTAGGAGCAACCAAAGTGTTTGGCTGCCAAGGTAATGCTGTCTCAGCTGAACTTTAATGGCTCTGAATCCTTGCTGTCCAGGCTTCTGCCACAGGGCAAATCTGGAGAAGCAGGATATCTTCTAGCACGACTAGACTTGTAGCTCAAGGCTGTCTGCATGTTTTTGGGTCAGGTTTATGGTAGTTGTAAATGACAACCTTGGTAAAGACACTTTAGGGATCAAGGTGTTGGTTATCTGATCGTGATAGGACAGATTTCTGCCCTGTTACAGACCATGGGCTTTTAACAGAGAACAGAGGGATTTCACAGTGAAGTTATTTTGTTGCTGCTGTTGTTTGAATATACGTCAAAGGGTACACACAAATTTCTTCATCCAAGATGGAATATCTGGTCTGAAATTCTCCATAGCTGAGTAGCCAGCCAGCTAATACTGACTGGAGACACTGCATTGGAGCTCTTCCTGGGAACAGACAGAGAGAGATGCAACTTGCTAAATGCCTTTCCAGGATCTCCTGATGGCAGCCACTCTGTGCCCGTTTGTTCATGGTCATTTATTTTAAACCTGGGCTGTACCAGGGCCTGATACACTACGTACTGTTTTCTACACATTTTCTCTCTTGCATCTGCCATCAAAATGAGAGGTTTATATGGAACTGGAATTCAGCAACGAGTTATCCCTGTTCACCTTGTGAAGAGATGGGGAACACAGTACACAGAGTTTTGAGACACTGGCAGGAGGTATTTATTTATAAGTGTGACCAAAGCATTGGAGGGGGAAAACAAATACAAGTTTAGAAGGTGTTTCTCTTTTCAAATTGTAGATAATGGGCAGTTTGTAAGCTTGTTTCACAAAATAGTTTTCCAAATACTTTGAGTTTTCTGCATTTTGAGCTCTGGTTTCTTTCCTATTTTCCGTTTTATTGCTTAGTTTAATAAGGTGAGTACTGTCAGAAGTATGTGAGCTTATTTTCCATCCTTTCCCTTTTTCCTTTCTCCTTTTTTTGCTTTGTTCCTTTCTTCTTTTATTTTTCTTCTTCTGCAACTTTCTAAAATGTTTAAGAATTCTTTAAAAACTTTTCTGATTTAAGAAAGGCTACAGGGTAGTAAGAGGTAGTAATTTTATAACACACGTTCTGCAACTTTTTTGCAGTTCTAATACCTTTTAAAATTTCTGATTTTCTTAAGAGCTTTTTAAATATCTTTTTCTAAATCTTCCAAACTGAGAAAATGTTCAAAATCTATTGGTTTAAAAAGAGAAAAAGGAGGGATGAAAATACCCGAAACTTATTTGTTGCATTCAGTGAGCAAAAAAGAAAAAAAGGGAATAGAGAAAAAATGAAAAGTCAACAGCCTTTCTGAAAGAAATCTGAAAGTGAATTGGTTTCACAGACGCAATATTTTCTTGACATTTTCTTTTAAATTTTTAGTTTATTTGTATGATCTCTACCACTCTAAGGTTTAATCTATATGTAACGTTTTTAGGGCTATTCTAGTTATAGGTGTAATTTAAGATAAATAAGTAATGGTAAAATTTGTGGTGGTAGATTCCAAGTCAGAATTTGCTTACAGCAGCACAAAAATATACTTCATCTGTACAGCCTCTTACGCAATTGTGCCCAATCTAGGTGCATTGAAAGGCTCTACTGGTATGTTTAAAACTGCACAAGTTTATATTGTGAAACAAATCTTGTGTTAGACATGCTCTGGATGTTCCCATGGTGTGAGCACACAAAATGCTTCTGCATAGCTTAGCTGTTAGGTACACGCCTGGTCTGTTATTGATGTCTAATCTCCATAAACAATTTTGCCTAATTATGATCTAATCTTAGTCTATCCAATCTTAAATTCTGTTTGATTTTTTTTAACCCTTTTTTCTATTTATTATTTTTAAATTCTGTTTCTGATATCATAGTCTTTCTTTGGAAGACCTGCAGATTAATTAGGGTAGAAAATTTCCATGTGTATTGTAGTGACTGTGGCTATAATGCTATGGGTTTATGCTTAAATGTCACTGTTCTTAACTAACTGAGATTAATAATAGTGTTCTTTCAATGTGCAACACCTTTTAATTAATACAAGTACTACATATTTTACACATAACAAAAGTAGTATATAGTGCTTTTTAAGGTAGTTTGTGAGTCCAAAAATACATGTAAGGCTAAGCAATTGATATGCTCTGCCTGATACTAACAGTAGCACAACTTTATTTATCTTCTCCACCTGTCATCTCCCATAGTCTTGTTTCTAAGCCTTTTGGTATGGCCTGCTATTTTTCTGTTGCCTGTATTTGGCATAAGAACCCTCCTAGGTGCTATTGCAGTGATAGTACAATAATAAGTAGAGTGTACAATTATTTGGAAATAATATCTGTATTACCTCCCAACGTTCATTAGAAATCAGTCAGTCAAATGCTTCTAATTCGAGTTGTCATTTGTGGAAGTGGACACCTGTAATGCATAACGCAAAGTCCTGGAGGGGACATTGGTAAAGACCTAGCTGTTCTCATACTGGACTCTGTCTGTATCTTTCAGAAAAATTTCATCTGTGTTTGTTGAAGTGGTTAGATTGCGTCATCATTGTTACCTGTTTGCTTGCTTGGTAGAGTCAATGAAGAACTTCAAACATAGGAAAAGGGAAAGAAGTTGCTCATGTGAAGTCTCTTGTGAGTATGGTTTTGTTTCTGGTTATTTTTACTAGCAGTTGTGATGGAGGTTTACAGCAACACTGTTTTTATTGCATAGGATCAAGAAAATTTCTTTACTTGAAATCAGGTCCCTTCTTGTACATGCAATTCTTGTGTCTGACGGGTAACATGATTCATGAAGAATTTACTGTCCTTCAAAAAGCGTGGCAGTTGTTCGACAGCATACTAGTTCTACAAAAGTCTTTAAGAAGGATTTAAATAGACACAAAGATAATGGAAGAAAGATGAATACTATAGGAGGGATTGCATGGACCAGAGAAGGAGAGAGAGAAAGAGCAGGCCAAGGGAGGAGATGGTCCTTCCCTTCTACTCATCACTGGTGAGGCCACACTTGGAGAACCGTGTCCAGTATTGGGCTCTGAGAGAGATGTAGACATACTGGATAGTGTCCAGCAAAGGGCGATGGAGATGATTAAGGGACTGGAGCACCACTCATATGAGAAAAGGCTGAGAGAGCTGTGACTGTTCAGCCTGGAGAAGAGAAGGCTCAGGGAGGATCACATCAATGCATATAAATACCTGAAGGGTGGCTGTAATGAAGATTGGAGATATTCAAAAGCCATCTGGACATAGTCCTGGGCAACTTACTGGGCAGGGGTGTTGGACAAGATGACCTTCAGCGATCCAACCTCAACCATTCTGTGATTCTAAGTAGAGGAACAGCGCATGAGGATAGACAAAGGGCTTGTTGAGGAAGCCTAAGGTAACAGAAACAAGCTGACAGGCAGTCCTGGGGAGAGGGAACCTGCAAAGTCAGGTGTGTAGAAAGTTCCTTTGGATTTTCTGATCACCTCAGTCCCTTGGTATGAGCAACAGGCTTGCCTGTGATTGTGCCTAACAGACTGAGAGTTTCTGTATCTCAGGAGCCGGCTCCTCCCTGGCATTGTCCTTCTCCCAACACATATATCTAGGGAGCAATACATGGATTCCTAGTGCCCATAAAATGGTGAAGTAAGGTCAAACTGTGCTTGACTTTCTGGTTAGAAAGGTTGTGCAGCAGGACACTGAGGAGCCAGCAGTGGCACATATATAAGTCATTTGCAGGTGAGCAATGCCAGAGTTTAGGAATAGCAGTGATAAAGCCTTGTAGATAACCAGAGATGGGACTACGCCTAAAGGAGGAGAGAAAACAGGAGGTACTGCTGCCAACAGTGTTGCTCCACCCAAAGGTTCCAGTTGAACAGGATATCCGCAAGTCCCTTCGCTGCTGTATGCAACAAAAGGGTTTGCAGAAGGAAATAAGAAGGTGAACATCACAGAAACATTCATCAGAACTCATAGGAAGTGCTGTAGGAAGTATGGATATATATGTATGCATGTGCACACACATATATATGTACTGTACGACAGATACCAAGAGATCTCAAGGAAAATTGAGCAACAGTGGGCAGCATGGATGTGCCCCTGTACCAGGGTTTGCTGTAAGATGAAAGAGAGCAGAGCATCCAGAACATAATTTTTACTGGGAGCACTGTAAGGCAAGGTATTGCAGTGATAAGAACTGCACAGATGTTCTACATTGCCCTTCTTTCATGAATTTTTAAAACAGTAGTTGTGCAGCTATCTGACAATGGTACCATACGTTTCTCCTTCCCAGTAGGCTTGTTAGGAGGAAACTGAGAGACCTATTGGTGACAAGCAAGACTCCTCATGTACAGCCCAGCTCTCATTCGTACTGTGATGCTGTGGTTATCCGCATGGGAATCAAACTACATGTGTGTGATCAGCATCTTTATTATTGTCTCTGCCATTTGTGTTGTGGTGTAAATTCTCATGCCAGATCAGATATAGGTTTCACAAAAACTATGTATCACACATGGAATGAGTGGAGGAGCCTAATTCTTGCCCTTCAGCATCTCTTTAAAAGTCTACTTTCTAGTGGAATTACTTGCAAGCTTCTGTTTGTTAAGGCCAGCTTATTCACTAGGCCATTGCTGTACTCCATCGTCACCTATGGTTTGATGTTCATGTATGAAATGAGGTTATAAGAAACCTCTTTTTCACTAGTGGACTGATGTAGCTGTGTTCTTACATAGCAGTCTTGAGCTCCCAATGCTAGAGACAGATATCATTCTTTCACCTGTTAGTGGCTGGATGTAGTTGCATCTCCTTTAATCTTCTGGGAAGCAAAAGGCATCTTCAGAACATGGTAAGATGTTGTGAAAGTAGCCAGATACCACCTTCTACTGAAGAACTGAGAGCAAGGGAAAAGGCCAGTGTTTCAATCGAAACTGCCTTACAGATCGTCTTTCTTCCTGCTGTCTCCCAGCACAGCTCTCACACAGCAGCCCACAGAAAACGGTTGCTACCAAGATATGCTGAATTTCTGCTGTCCCTGTGGCTAGAGAAGTGGTGAAGCAGTATGATAAATAGAACAAACCAGCGCAGAGAGAGGAGAATACATTAAAAACTTCAAATAGACTAATCTTCAGTTGTTTTCATGCAGAAATGAACCTCTGGTGCATATTGTTCATATTCAGCCATTTCGTTTTCTGCGGTAGACAAAGGGTATTCAGTAGTTTGTGATTGGTTTCTTTTTTGGTAAGTGCATGCAAAACATGCAACTTAATTTTGTGCATGGTGGCTAGCTCGGAAGATCTGGTTGCTAAAGTAGTTTTGGTGTGCCCAGGATAAACGTCAGTTGGTGATGGCAGTGATTTGGTGTTTTGATAACTGTATGATGCTTCACTAGTGACGGGCATAGCTCTTATCACCGGACTTGACTTGTTTCATGGCTTTTGATGATAATATCAGCGATGGGTATGCTGAGAATTGCAAGCTTTTCAAAGTGGTATTACCTGATGCATTTGATGCAAGGCTTCAACCTACATGAAAATATACTCCTTTTCTCTAGCAGTGTTTATTGTCTTTTTGTCTCATATCATGACATATTCTGCAGCCAATTGGTACGACACTAGGCACAATATGTTAAATTTTTGGGACCCAGTGACAGCAAAGCTTTGACTTTTCCTTTAAATCTCTGAATGGTTTTCTATTTAAAAGACCAGAAAGAAAGACCAAATTACAGAACTGCAGGTGATATGTAGGGATCCTGAAAAATTTCATCCCTGGGGATATTTCTTCGTATTAGGAGCGGCCTGGAGATGGCACACATTGCTTGCTTGCAGCTTCCAGCTCACTGTCCTCTGGGAGAGGAGAAAAACAAATAAACAGAGTAAAGGCAGGTGAACTGTGAGACATTTGGTTGACAGCTTTTCTGAGGTTGCAGTAAATGAGAGCAGCATCAGGACTCCTAATCACACTAGAGGATCACTCTAGCTGCAAGAGATAACTCAAAAGCTGCTATAATGGCTTTAGGGCATTTTTTCCCCTTAACTCTAAAAGTTTAAGGCAGAGCACAGAATGTAGCCCACTGCTCATAGCCATAATGATATCTCCTGGGATTCAACAGGTTCACACGTGTACGCCTACCATGGATGACTTTGGGAATAGGGCACGTCAGCCACTTGTGCACACAAGTACCTTCACCAGGCAGGCATACAGCTCCTGTCCCTGCCACAACAAGGTGTTTGAGCAAAGTTGGTGTAACTGGGAGGTTTGCATGTAGCTGACAGTGCATGGGCAGGCCTGAGTTGGTTTGTCTGTGATGCTGAAAAAAAATATCTCTGCACAGGAAACCTTTTTTTGCAGTAGCATTGTAGCATGACCTTCCTTGGCATGTGTGTAATCACGCATATACCAAACATGAGGAAAGTGTATAAAGCATGACTGAAGACAGTGCTATTCCCTAATGCGAGCTGTATCATCTGGATTGGTGAGAATCCAGGGACTGAATCACTCCTATTCTCTCTGAAAGTTTGTAGTATTCCTTATTTTTAGATGTTGTGTCCCACATATGATTGTCATAGACTCACTTCAGGACGTAGCATAGTGTCAGTAGACAATACACATTCTTCTCATGGAGTGTATTGTTTCTGGAGACTTTGGTGCTCTAAGTAGATGATTAATTTGATTTCTATTTTATATAGCTCAATCAGCTATATGTAGCTGAATTGACACAATCAGCTTTGTAACTAAAGAGCCTGGCTTCTTACAAGTGATTAGACTCATCAGCTTGTTGACTTTTTAACCTCTAGCTGCCTAAGAGAGAAGGTGCATGAAAAAGAAAGGACTTCCCTGGCATAGATAGTCATCAGTAGTCTGTGGTTAACAATGGGAAAAACTCATCTGTTTTCTGTAAGTTTTCAAGCACATGGTGGGGCCAGTGTATATGCCCAATGATGGGTTCCTTAATGATGGTAACGCCATACCCATACGATGTGTACTACATACAATAGTCAGTCTGTAGGTCCCTGTCTGTTGTCCCTGTGTTTATGAAAGGCTAAAACAACCGAACCTTTCAGTGTTGTTCAGACACTGTTTCTATGGATAGCACATAGCGGTTGTCAGCCGCTGAGTGAAGATGCAAGCTCTTTCGTTCGTTTCCCATGTTCCTTACAGTTCTGTATGGACTTGTTGCTGGCATAAGACCAATCATTCTGTGCATAAACAATATTTTAATTCCATCCAGTGAAACGGCAATGTGTACTTTCTTGGAATCATGAATGCCTTCATTACATTGGTAGCCCCATCACTGCTAAGAGCAGCCTAGGCTTGGCTAATTATGGCATTGTCATTCAGCCTCAATTAATTAACTACTGTATTTGCAGTCTGGGGGGTGGAAGGGAAGTCCTACATAAATGCTGACTGTTACTATTCTGCCAGAATAGCTCCTAGAGCAGCATTTAATTTGCATTTATTAGTATTATGGTGATGATTGATGTTTGCCATTTGCATAGCATTTGCACAAAGCACTTGACAAAAGAGGTGCAAAGTACCTGACCCAGTCAATTTGTAATCTAATTTTAGGCAGGTGCCACAGTCAATTGGAAAAACAAGAAATGGAAGGAATACAAAGGTGAAGCTCAATGTAATGCGCCATGTATTAAACGAGTTTTGCCATGCGTACTTCTTGTCCCTTCTCTCAGTTTACTTTCTTTGATAGCATAGAAAATGTGGGGTTGTGGGAAAGGTCTAGCTGAGCAAATAGTACTGTGTTGAACAAGGATATGACAACATCCCATCTACTTGCACACTGTGGAAAAAAGTAAAAATGCAATATGGGAAAGTATTTGGGAAACCACAGAGGAGAAGGAAGTGCACAGGACTCAGGATTCTTTTGGTGGCCCACTGCAGCAGTGTAAGAACTTGTCATATTCATGTTTCCTTTGACTGTCCTTCGCTCGCTGTCAAGCCTCAGTAAGGATGAAATTCTTACCGACGTTTGGCGGAGAAGGTGATAATCACAATAGCTGCCTGTAATATTCTTTATCAACAGGCAGGTAGGAATGAATCACAAAGATGCTTGCTCATCTGGATGTTGTTGCTGCTTTCGAGTGTTTAAGGATGCCACCTTGCAATATTGGTATCAGTAATTTCCCTTTCTATCTTCAGTGAAATCAGATATGGTTCTTGTGCCATATGTATTTAGCATACTTGTTCAAATTAGTTGCTCCTCGTGCCTTGCATCTTGTACTGTGTAGTGGTACCTCATCACTGTTGTGGTTTTGACTTTGCTAATCACAAACACACACACACAAAAGACTGTGCCTAGGAACTTCCAGTTTAATTAGATAAGAGAGGAAAGATGAACGTAGACAGGCTGAAGAGCAGCAGTGGCAGCAATGAGACCCTACTGACTAGTGTGATTTGCAGTGTTCTCATTGAATGAACGTCGCAAACGTAATTGCTCTTCTCTACCATAGAAGCACCATAACAAAGGAAAGTATAAAGAAAGGTTTTAAAAAGAACAATTAAATGGCCGTGTCAATAATTATAGGGAACTCCCTCAAAACGTTACTGTTAAGATGGGAGAATATATGAAAGTGCTGGTTTGAAAATGTAATATGGGAATGATGGGGACAGGCATAAGGGGCAAGAGTTGTCCTTTGACACTGAATGAGAGATTTAGAGAGTAGAAAGACTAGAAAAGGCTCTGAGAAGAAGAGTATGAAGTAGCGTTCATATTTGATATAATTAAAAAGGAAGAGAGAGTGAAGAGATGCATGGGGAAGGACACAGTGACATTTTTAAAAAACCCTTACAGCAGCACATTTGTCAGGAATGGGAAAGGACTTGGTGGTACATTTGGGTAAAATTTTTGCTGTGTGCATGGACAAGTTAAGTAAAAAAAAAAATCTGCAGGACTTAAATTAGACTGCTTGTGAAAACCTTAAGGAAATCTGGGGAAAAGCAGCAGGTTATGAGTCTTTCAAGCAAACAAGATTGTAATGGTGGCCAGGCACATATTTCCTAGGAAGAAAGACCAGGGTAGTTTTAATCTCGACATTAGTTTTAGCTGTTGTGGTGGGTGCTTCTACATCTCCCCGTAGCGTCATGTCCTCATGGCTGTGCAGAAGTTTCAGACTATAGCCGCCCCTGCTCTGATAAGTGCATGGCAGGCAGTAGTGAAAATTCCTTTTTAGGAATATTTAAGTTCTTATTTTGCTGCACTGAGCTTGACGTGGAGTCTGGGCAGCAAAGTGCTGACAAAAGCCAGGCTAAGATTTCGGCTTTGCTAAAAGGGGCAGACCTGAGATTCAGTAATAATGTAGCTGCCTTTGCTTGTGGGTGAAATATCACAGGGTGAGGCACAGAGGAGAAAGAAAACCAAAGCCAATATTCTATAAAATCCCCATCAGAAATTGGAAGGATGACAGAGTAAGGTCACAGACAAGCTTTTCAAGATAAAGTATTTTCTTTACATCGTGAGCTCTCTATATCTAGGACTACAAGCTTTACTTTTAGCTTAGGGGTGATTATGATCTTCCTGTGATTGCCCTGGGTTCCTATGGGGCACTCAGTAACAGACAGAGCTAATATTAACACACGTCCTGTAAAGTGAAACTGATCCTCTGAAGGAGAATTGGTTTCTCAAGAGAGCAATCTTCCTGAAAACAAATTTACCTAACCGGGCTGTAGGAAAAGATTTTAGAACACTGAGTCATCTGGAAGATGTTGTAGAACAAATGGGGAAAATAAATGAGAGCATCACCATGCCTTCATCAAAATGTGATCCTTGTCTTCTTTAAAGAGTTTTTGATTAGGGGGGGATCTAGGGAAGTGTGCACCACCAAGTACAAATTTTATACCAACCAAGTTATTAGGAACTATAATAAAGGATAAAATTAGCATATATAGAAATAATTATGATGTATGGAGAAGAACCAGCGCAGTTTATTTATAAGTGAATCGTGTTTCACAGATTAATAGATCTGGTTGACATACTCTGCTTGAACTTCTAGAAGTTATGTGGCAGAATCTCTCAATAAAGACATTCAATTTCTTTAAGTTATTATGAGTAAAAAGGTATGGTCAGCTACTTTCATGGTTCAGGGTTTTCATGTAGAACCTCTTATAGGAGGAAGGGGAAGATTTGAGTAGGTAGGAGGGCAGGCAGGAGTATAATTTGAAAGCCATTCCATTCCCTCCACTCAACCCATATTTCTTAGAATCTCATTCCCTTTTTATTTTCTCTACTGCAAGAACTGAGAGGAGCCCAAGTAAATTACTAGGTGCTGGTTTTACAAAAAGCCAAAGGAAATACTTCCTCATGCAGCACAGAATTAAATAATGAAACTCCTTGTGACAGGATGCCAAAGGTATAAATGAGTTCAGAAACTGAAAAAAGTCATATGCTTTTCTTCTGTGAAGAGCTAGTCAACTCTGGAGGCAACTTCTGGCTCAGGAAATCCCTAAAATACTGATTGCCACAAGGTGGGAGGGAATTGTTAGCCTTTAGTTGACCTCATTCTTATATTGTATCCCTGACGAACCAGTGCTAATCATAGTTAGAGACAGAATGGTGCGTTGTCTTTGACCTTACAAAACATGAGTCGCATGTTCTTAAGAGAAAGAAAAATTCAAGGATAATATGAAGAAAAAAGAATTTAAGAAAAAAATGGAGCTCTTTGCTATTTTTGGTTTTTCCCAAGTTCTGACTAGGGGAGAAACGGCTCAGTTTCTCGCTGTAGAAGAATAAAACGGCTTTGCTGAGCACAGACTGACTCTCTGGATTTCCCAAAGAAAGCAATAATTAGCAGAAGAGGCATTATATTTAGGAAGTTTTTCTTAGGATTTATAACCTCTGGGATTTCCCTGTTAATCAAAACCGTGATGTGCAAGAGCTCAGTAAAACAATTCTGTCTTGTTTATCTTGTGCCTTTTGAATTTGACTGTAAACACAAATGCTTGTACAACCCCTTAGTGTTCAGAAAATGGTATTCTTGAGTCAGAGGAGAATTTTAAAAGCATGTACGTTTGGGAGAGGCTGATGAACTGTGGGGATGACCTCCATTGCACAAGTTTGCCTGAAGACTCAAAACTGAAGGGTGACGCATTGATTAGTCTTCTGAAGGATTTATTTAGCCAAAACCCAAGTATTTGCGACTTCAGCTGCCAGTTTGGTGAGTAGCCCAAAAGCAGTTGTTCAGCGAGACTTTGATGCAGGGTGACATCTTAGAGGGACGTATTGAAGGAATAATTAAGGAGGCCAGGAAAAACCCCCGAGGAAATCATAGAAATCCAAAGAGAACAAGACTGTCTTTTACCCTCAAATCTTTGAATGCCCTGTACCTCACATTTTGCTTAGTTTGTATTAATTCAGGGCTAAGTTCCTGCAGCTACGTAGAACCTATCACTCCTGCCCAAGTTTCCTGTTTGTTACTAATGTCACTCTGTCCAGACTCTGATTCTGATTTCCTTCCTTGAAGGCCTGGTTTCCTTTGTTCTGCTCTGCATTTCACGCAGAGTAGTTATTCAGCTAGTTTCTTTACACTTCATCCAACTAATTGTGCCAGAACACTTTGAATAGGTTATCATTAAAGTTATAGCAACCCATTATTGTGCTTTGTCTGGGAGGGATGTGATGCAGCTTTTGTAAACAAATGGTGGATTCCCCATATAATGACCTCTTCCATGATTCAAGAGTTTCATAACTACTGTATATCATCAACTACAATGGATAAGTTGCACAGAGATTCCCCTCCATAAATCAGAGGTTACTGATGTACCTCTTGGCTACAGAAGTGTCATTAAATATTCTGGTAAAACCAGGTTTGGTTTCAAGGGGAACCACACAAGGAGAGAAGCCCCAGGTAGAAACTATAAAGGTTGTGTTCAAAGAGCTTCCGAATGAAAAGAAAATGGAGTGATACTGATGAAACAATTTGGCTCAGGGTGGGATGTTTTTGTAATGGGAGTGGTCAAAGCAAGCTCCTGTGAGGGAGTGATCTGAGGGAGAGTGAGAAGTTACATGTAGTAAAAGGGAAGTGATGAGGAAGTACATGACAGAGATCAGGAAAGACCACACTATAAAAGCAGGTGGAGATTGGAGTTTACAGGAAGAGGGAGCACTGCTTCCCCAGGTGTTTGCTTGGTTTGAACTTACCTGGAACTGTCTTGCCTTCTGTGCTTTTGGAGTAGCACCCCTGCTTCTCCAGATATACATCGATCTCCACCAGAGTCCAATTGATCTGGAATTATCGCTCGTGAGAACCATGAAGTCCTGTGCTCCTCTGAGTGTTGGGGAGAATGTAACATCTGCTGTCACCATAACGCCGACAGGCAAGTTATGGGCATTTGCTACATCAGTTAATATCTACGGGCCTGATGTTACTTGTGCGTTACATTGCTTTATCTACTTTGAAGTTGACATTGGCATATATTTTTGCCATTTGCTTCTCTTGCAGGCTTTATCTTGCGGCTTGACCTCTTTTCATGCTCCTTGGGCTGTGCCTTCCCCCATGACAAGGGTGTGGGCAGGCCTGTTAACTTGTGCCATAAACACATTCCTTCCTTCAGGGTGGTACTGAGGATGAAGTAAGAGTTTAATAGGAACTTCTTCAAATAGCTATGGAGTTTTGTCTGGCGGCATGCGCACTGTGCTGTTGCACCTTTCCTGCTGTACTGGCCCTGCGTGCCTCACTTAAGTAAATCTCTCTGCAGTCATCGACGTGGGTGTGCCAGTCACTCCTGCATCAGGAGGGAGGTAGAGATGAGCCCTTCATCTACACATTGGGATTGCCCGTCTAACTGTAGAGCTTGAACTTGGCTCCGTGCTTGTTGCTTGATGCCCTTGTATTGACACAAAGCAGGTGATTGGAGCTTTGTCAAGGTCATGGCAGGTTTTGTTCTCTTTGGCCTTCCATTCTACTGTTCTCCGTGCAGGTCAAAGTGGTTATCGTGTTGAGCGTTGTTGCATCATGAAGTTTCCTGAATGACCAGGCATTTGCTTGCTTTTCAAGCCACAAAATTCCAGGGCAAAAAGAGAGAGTTCTTGGAACATACAAAACTAATCCCCATGGAAAAAAAAGTCAAGTTAGCAAGTGAAGGCAGTGATGAAGTTAGTCAGTTTAAGACTGTGTGGGCTGAAAGATTCAGGCATTCAAATAAATAGTCTTTTACTTTTCTGCTAATCCCTCTCTGCTCCCACCCCACATCCCTGATTTCCCTCTCCTGTTAGCTACTAATTGGTGTAACACTATAAAGGGTATGTCTTTGATCTGAGTAATGTATTGAGCAAGAAGAGTGGATAAAAGATATTAACACATCACCCAAAAAACATTTGGTTTTCTACTTGGTGATTTTGCTCTCTTTTCTACCTAAAAATATCCTTTACAATTTAAGGTGATTCCTGCAACGCTTACTTAGCTGAGGTGGTTGCTCCCTCAAGGATAAAAACTATCTAAAAAGGAACTACGCACTGTCAAAAGGCTGGCCACAGGATTTTGTTCTTTAATGGGAAAAAGAGTGATGCTTTTAGAACTAAATATCAACTGAATATAACTTGTGTCAACAAAACATGTCTGCAAGTAAGCTCAACTGCAAAGTGAGTTTAATACACAAATGAACATATATACTGCTAAACATACTCATTTTTGTGCATGACAGTGTTTGTTGATGTTGTAATGCTTCATTTAATACAACTGTGTTTGAAAAATAGATCTTTTTTAGATTCATGAAGTTTAGTGAAAAACAAATCCCCAGATCCCAAGAAAATAAAAATACCCTCTCAGTGTCTTTGAGACATATATATTGGTATATACATTTGAGCCTTTGGCTCATTTATATCATAAAATGTATATACCAATCATGAGAAAAATAAAAAATTACATAGTTTGCCTAGTTAACAGGGTTCCAGAATCATAAACTGTGTTTAAAGCAGAGGGTAATGCTCGGTCATTGTTGCTATAACTTTGTTCCATTTCTGGGTGTGTGTGGGGGTAGTACCGTGATCCTTGCACATCCCAGCTCTTTTTCATGCTGGGAACTTTTAAGTTCACAAAAATTTCAAAATCACATATTTACTTTGAAAAATTAGACTGTGTATTTCTATTAGAAGAGTTTAAAAGTGTTTTTCAATTTTAACAGAATGGAAGATAATATATTGTTTTAAATAACTCACCATTTAGAACTAAATTTTCACGTACGGCTTCTAACTTTTCAGTTATTTGCAACAGTGAAGTATCTTGCACTTTCTATAAACATTTCATTTAGTCTTTCATCAGGTATAGTTTCCTTGTTTTCTTTGAAGAGGGAAAGAATATCCATCTCCAGGCAACCCGAGGGACACCTGCATGGACAAATTACCATGAGGCAAGTTGGGGTGTGGATTTACAGTATGTCACCTGCTCCACCCAATGGCTTCTCTCTACGGTACATGTAAGGACTTTGCCACCCATCCGTTGAGGTGCGAACTACATTGCACTCAGTGGGGGTAAGATTACATGGGCACCCAAGCAGTTGTTGCTAATGCCACCATAATTTCACAATCTGTGTTATCTCTTAGCAACTAGTTTGTGTGGTATACATTTACCATAGCAAAAGGTTGTACACAAACAGAAAGGGAGCTTAGAAGGGTATTACTTGCAACCCGGTACTCAGTATTACCTTAGTAAGACACAAAGTGTATTTGGTTTTGTGGGTAGTGTAGTGTATTAGTTATTGTGAAACTCCTTTATGGGGTGAAATGTCCACCAGGAGTATTTTGGGAAGAGATTTTTAGCCAGACGGTATTTTATGTTGACTTTTTGCTGAAAGGTTTTTCTATACATAAGCTAACAACATTGATTTATTCAGTTATTGCAGGTAGACAGAGAATGCAGTTAACATCATCCTTCATGCATTAATGAGAGATTTGGACAGACTGCTGCTTCTAAAACAGAGAGGGATATTTTATTTTTACCTCCTTTTACAAAGTTCTGCATTGGATTTTTTAAAAGAAAATAATAGGACTATGAATAGTTTGATGTTATTTTGTATTGATATAAAACTGACTGTATGAAGTGGGGCTAACATATTTAACCTCATGTTCAGAAGCCTCTTGTCTCATCTTGGTATCCCCTTCTGATTGTTTCCTCATTTTTCTGTTATTCACTCTAACCTGCTGCCACTCATGTTTCCACTTTGTTTTCACTTAAAATGTGCTTACACCACTTGTCCATCGTTGTTTGGTTCATCAAGCAGGAGAGCTGAAATTGTATAACATAGTAAAAGAAATCCAATTAAATCCATACCTCTAGTTGTTAGTGCTGAAATATTTGCATCTACAGCTTAGTTATTAAACTCTGTGCTCTGTGGATATCTGATTACTAGAACTGTAATTTCAGATTTCCTTTCTTTTTTTTTATTTCTTTGTTCTCCTATACTTCTGAAAGACACAGCAAAATCTCAATTAAAATATTTTAATATTTTATAATCCAATTCTTTAAAGCATTGGAACTGTAGCTTTCAAGGAGTGTGGTTTTGAAAATGTTCATGCACATAAAAATAACCTCCGTTTGTTTCCAAAATACTCAAATTGGTAACAAGCCTGCTTATATGCCAATAAAAACTCAGATTTCTTTGTATGCTAAATTGCTTTGAAAATCTGACTCCTTAGAACTTCATTCACTTTTGAAAATGGGACATAGGCTCTAAAAACATTACAGCATTTCTGAAAATATTGCCTTATTCCTTCCCATCAACATTTATCATGTTGAGCCAAGCTGCAGAGACTGCTGACAATGGTTGCTCTATCTGGAGAGCATCTACTTTGGCAAGTACAGGTTTTCTTTCAGAACAGGGCAAAAATTGGAATGGTATTTTTAGAAGAGCTATGAAGGGAAATCCCATTAAGTTTCCAAAACCATCAGATAAGTACCTTAAAACTGGCAGGAGTGAAGAATAAAATGTCTCTTTTAATGCTTGGAGTTGTTTAGAAATAATCATGACTTGATGTGAAAAATAGCACTGCCCTACACTTTTATGTGTAATATACAGCCCCTTTTCTCAAGGAGATGGTAAAAACTAAGCCAATATTCCTGGAACTGATCTCACAACAAAAGCAGGAGCTTTTTTTCTGTGTCATTTTGCTTGCACTGGAGTATGAGAGCCGCCTTGTTGGACACAGTCCTATATATATTTGCTTGAGTGACCATTGCTACCCTGCAGTAAATGAAAGGTAACCTGCTCCTACATGAGAAAAAAAAAAAAAAAAGGTAGATTAGTGCCTTTTTACTGCAGGATTTGAGCACAAATCCAGGGATTTATCAGAGTATCTGGTGCCTACAAACTCCCAGCCTTGCTTGCAGTATCCTGTTCTAATTCCCATAGGTTCAGGAAACTATTGCAGTGGGTAAAACTGCAAACAAAGCTGGTGATATATATGACGGAAACTCCAAGAGACTGAAACTTGATTCCCTTGAAAAGCAACAACCGTTGGCATTTTCTCTGTTGGCTTCAACTGGGTTTGGGTTAGGCCACATCTTTTGTCCTTCAGCAACAATAGTGGGCTGCTGCAGTCTTGCAGGACTTCAGAGGTAATGTCTTGAGGTTGCACCAGGCTGTGAACAGCTGAGGCAAGAAGTAAAGTCTCAACATTGTTTTGCCATCGTCTGAACCCTCTCTGAGTCTGCAGCTTGCCCTGCAGGCGGTCGGAAAGCCCAGTGGAGCTCAGCCAGCGCTGCAGATCCAGATCCTTCTAAAATCCAGCAGGAGGGCTCCTAATCTCATTAGCTTGCTTGGATGAGGCTCTCTCCAGGAAGCAGTGGCCACCACCAGATGAGTCCAAAGTGTGAGTTCCTTTATATTTTTTCTGTCCTGCAGTTGCCAAAGCTCTTCCTGATTTAGCAGCAGTTCCAGAGTGTCTCTTCACTTAACAGCTCTTGAGCAACTGTTCCTTTTTTCTTTCCTTTCACGCCACAGCCCATTATTAAGCAACTTTCAAAATACATACATAGATAGATCTATAATATATACATTCTTCAATGACTGGCTTGTACATTGATTGAAGAGGTAGAAGGGACACGTGTCTGTGGGAGGTTTCGGTCTCGTTATGGCCTGAGGAAAACAAAGTTACTTGATTTTCTTTTTGTTTTCTTTCTCTAGAAGGTATGTCTCTCCCCTTGTGATGCTTTGGAATTTTTCCTGGCCAATTCACATTTCTGGCATCCGCATGCGTTAGTCGTTTCAGTGGAGAGAGGGTTTGGCCCAGGTGCCTCCATCAGAGAGGCCAATTGCTGGGCTGCTCAGGCACGGAGTGAGAAAGGTGCCCAGCACAACAAGGTGGTGTCTGTGCATGCAGGATACGAAAAGGGCTGTGCTGTGTTTTGGAGCAAGGGATATGCACGGAGTAAGGACACTGGATCCTCCTTCCGGCAGTGGAGTGGGAAGCACAGCAGCTGTGCTGTGCCGCTGATCTGCCATCACCTCTCTACAGAACATACTAAGTCAACCAGCTTTCCCATGCCCAGTGTTGATGCAGTTATAATCTCCCTCTGTTTCCAAACAGGTTTAAAGGCACATTTAGCTTTTGAAGATTTTCGGAGGCTGCTGCCAAAAAAAAGCATTTGTGAAGCAATTGAGCTGAATCATTTGGGGCATACATCATCTATTGTGTGTTACATGGCAATTATGATGAAGATGATTTGCTTTTCATTTAGTGTCACAGTTGTAACTCACACTTCTTCAGTGATACACCTCACATTTTCTTTGTCCACTGAGTTAAACCATTATAAGTGCGATTTTTAGTACTAGACCTTTTCTCCCCACCTCAGACATATTAGCCACACAATGATGTTGCAAACAGTTCCAGTCACCCAGAACCGGTTTACTGGTTACCCTGACTAACCGAGTTCAGTAAATCTACGAGGTCCTTTGCCTTCTGGACATGTAGCTTCCTCTTCAAATGTCATTGCTATTGGTTCCCACTGTTTATTGTCCTAGAGCTCATTTTTTTTGGGCTGTTGTCAGCATTGCCTAACAGAAACCTTTTCAGGAAGAGCAGCAAATCATATGTCCTTTGTCTGCCTGTCTTTCAGAATTTGGAGGTGCTGTTTAGTCCTCAGCATGTATGTCTGTCCTTGGATGATAATCTCCATAGACCACGGAACATGTGCTCATTATGATCATTAATTTATTTTATGATAGTGATTTTCATCATGATCGTGAAGTGATGGATGCACCCAGCATCCCAAATAAACCATTTCTGTAGAGTTGTGCAGGCCTGCAGTTCCCTTGGCTGTAGCTTAAAGACATTAAAGGCATTCAGATTGTTTGTTTTCTGCTAAATTAAATATCTGCACATGACAAATCCCATTTTGCTCATTTGTTTGCTTGTTGCTAAAGAGTGCAGGGTCCAGATCAGCATTTAACTTTTCAGCCTGTCAGCGTTGAGATAATGGAGTTTAGCCTTCTGTGTACCACTGCAAATAGTTGCAATAGCATAGCTGGAAACAGCATATCTCCTGAACAATGGGTTGGTGCAATGGACCAGTAGAACAACCACATGTGCAGCTGTAATATTTCACCCTAAGGTTATTTCACAGGAGTGAAAATAGTTGTTTGAAGAAAACCAAACCATACTCTTTTTAAAACCAGTGTGAATAAATCTTCACCTACAACTTTCCAGAAGGGAATAAGTTGCTTCTTGCTGAAATATGAAGTGTACCCTGTTAATAAGTATGTTCATTTAAGTCCAAACATGTCCCACTGAGAGGTCACCTCTCAGATCTAATCTGCATTCTAGGGAGTGCTTTGCTCATGGACACATGCATTCAGATTACTCAGCATTTAACAAAACGCATCAGAACTTGATCTTATCCCCAAAAAAATGGATCTCATGACGACTGACATCCTCTTCCCTGGTTTGCGTTGTTTATGCTGACAGAGTAAGCTGCTGTCTGAATGCTCTCTACAAAACAGCTGTTGAGATTTCTTTGATGATAGAAAACTCCTTGAGAATTATTGATGAAAAATCTGCTAGTGTCTGGTGACTGAGTAAACACTCTTTTTTTTTTTTTTATGTTTCTAGTGTCATAGAAGAGTACTATATATAGTCTGGGATTGTGGCTAGTCTGACCATCTGTGCAGGGCACAAAATTCTTTGGTTTTGTTTATTTTGAGAAAGCCATCCAGAGCGGAAGTCAAACCTGATGAGAGGAAGAAAGAAAAAGGATTCAAGATATTCTTGGGATGGTTGCCTATGCATGGTTTCTTAATTTAATATTGAGAATTTTCTCTTCATGGTCAGCTGTGAACCCCATTTTAGGTGGACTTTATCCTCTGTAGTGTTTTAGCCTCCTCGTTTATTTAAAATGTCAAGGGCTGGTGGTAGAAAGCCACAAACCTTGCTGTCTGTTATCAAGATGTTAATATTTTGGGAGTATGAGATTGTAGAAACTAAGAAGAAAACAGTGTTATGTGGATTTTCTCAGCAGACAGAGACTTAAAAGCTGTAAAATTTCACCAAAGGCAGATCAAAGAAAATAACCAAGGGCAAGCCGTTAAAATTGCAAAAGATATGAAGCGTGGGCGTTGTGGTTTGGGCTGGGCTGTCCACTAAGATGAACTTCAGATGCTCTCTTTTACCTATCTCCCCTTCAGAGAAGCGAAAAAACCTAAACTATATCAATGAAATATTAATAATAAATTAATAAAAAGAAATAATAATAATATTATTGAGAATATAATGAAATGTATACAACATATGCCAAAACCTATCAAGCTCCCAGGACAGTGATCACATCACTGGCAGGCACTGGGAAAATCCCAAACTGTACTCAGAGACAGAGGGGAGCTGAACTCAGAAACTGGATTCAGGAGCACATGGATTGGGATCAGAGGCAGATAACAGAGTCCTCCTCAGACACCTGCCATCGAAGAGAGAGGCTGACCCTTTGATCCCTCAGTTTTTATACTGAGCATGGGACAGATGGGATGGAATACCCCGTTGGTCAGTTTGGGGTCACCTGTCCTGTCCNGTAAAATTTCACCAAAGGCAGATCAAAGAAAATAACCAAGGGCAAGCCGTTAAAATTGCAAAAGATATGAAGCGTGGGCGTTGTGGTTTGGGCTGGACTGTCCACTAAGATGAACTTCAGATGCTCTCTTTTACCTATCTCCCCTTCAGAGAAGGGAAAAAACCTAAACTATATCAATGAAATATTAATAATAAATTAATAAAAAGAAATAATAATAATATTATTGAGAATATAATGAAATGTATACAACATATGCCAAAACCTATCAAGCTCCCAGGACAGTGATCACATCACTGGCAGGCACTGGGAAAATCCCAAACTGTACTCAGAGACAGAGGGGAGCTGAACTCAGAAACTGGATTCAGGAGCACATGGATTGGGATCAGAGGCAGATAACAGAGTCCTCCTCAGACACCTGCCATCGAAGAGAGAGGCTGACCCTTTGATCCCTCAGTTTTTATACTGAGCATGGGACAGATGGGATGGAATACCCCGTTGGTCAGTTTGGGGTCACCTGTCCTGTCCACTCCTCCCCCCGGTGCGACCCCTCTATACTTTTCCGCTTCCGACCCTCCAGCGGGGCACATAACAAAGTTATCTGGCCTTGGCTGTTATAGCAATACGTAGAAGCAGGAGCCTCCCTGCATACCATTCCTTGGCATTAGCTATAAACAGGTCTTATCACTCCAGAAGTGGATATTGTATGAAAAATATGCCATTAATTTCAGAGAGTGCAGTTAGTCAGAACAGTTTTAACTGAAAAGTAAAATTACTGAACAGAAAATTGTCTCTGTTTTACTTCAAACTGGAACAGTGGGACAGTGATTTACAGACCACCTGGGACGAGAAACAGGAAAGGAGTTTTCTTTTGTAGCAGGAAAGTCATATTTGACTGAAGGACTTGCTGAGGAGGAAAGGAGTTAATTTCATGGGAAAGACAATTCCCTGGCTTTGAGGAGAAGCCACAAGCAGTAAACCAATACCAGTTCTTCCGTGTGATGGTTCTTCGGCTTTCTTGAGGCAAACTGCTATCTACTTCTTGTCCTCACCTCTCCTTCTCCCCTTGGTGTTACACTGAGGCTAAAGGAGCTGCTGGAGGTGAGGGCAAAAGGAGTCAGCAGAGCCAAAGGGGACTTGGTGGTGAGTCATTTGAGGATGTGGTAACTGGATGGTGTTGGTGCTTGGGGGGCTTGTGTTACTGGGTGAGGGATTTAAAGAGGCATGAGAAGAGAGGGCTGGAAGGACACTGAATTTCAGGAGAGGGCTGTATGTGAGGGGTCGAGATTTTGTCTCTGACTTGATAGGAGAGGTATTGTACAGAAGAGGCCTGTCCTATCTAACATTTCTTCCTTACTCTTCCTGCCTCCTTCCCTGGCACCCTTCTGGCTAGGAAAACAAGGACGGCCAAACAGGGAGAGAGGACTCAGGGATATTGTATGGCCCTGTTGGATCCTCTGCAGAAGAAGGGATATTAGGAGAAGTTGAGTGGGATCCTTCCCTGCCTCCTCTCCAGGGAAAGAGAGGTGGGGAGCTGGGCAGGGGGGAGAAGAGCTGCCAAGCCATAGTCACTTCTGTCATTTTCCTGAGAGGTGTTCTCATTTCTGACAAAACACGGCTGTCTTTGAGAACAGTGACCTAATTCAAGAAAAGCTTGTAAAGGTGTTTAAAGAGAGTTGCACGTCTTTACATACAACCATGCATTTCCAGTGATAGGTAAGGTATCACTAAGTGTATCTAGGAAATACGGAATAGTAAAATGTGTCTATTTGCTTGTGACTAGCACAGGTCCCTGAAGAGTGAATGTAGGCAAAGTGTGACTTTGAATCTGGGGGCTCTGGAGAAGAAGGAGATTAAAAGTTAAAGAGATCATTCACCAGGATGCTGGGGACATGTGTGGGCTGCTGTCTGATCCACTGAGTGATGAGAGAGAGAATTGAGAAAGATCTTTGGAAATAAAAATGAGACATTGAAGGAAGATAATAATACTTCAGCCTTTGGGGTGGTGGTGTTCATTTGCCAATTGTTTGGATTTTGTTTCCCTCTAACTTTTTTAAGGGAGCAAATGTATTCTATTGGACTCAAACACTGCACCCTGGTGAGACTGTAACCCAAATGATGCTGTCAACGTGATACTCCCAGGTGGAGAAATTCTTCATATTGTTTTGGGACCATAAACTAGAAACCTACTCCAAGCTATTCCTGTCGTTGAGAGTTTGGTGAATTCTTCAGTCTGTTTGTTGTGTAGTGTGATGGATTTACTGGTAAGAAATTCTGGGACTAAAGGGATTGTAAAAAGTCCCATAAATAAACAGAGATGCCTTGGAGTCCTTTTTGTCTCTGTAGGTCATGTCTAACAGTGCTCTACCTACTGAGTTTTTGAGAAATTCTTCAAGATCTGAACCATTTATAAAGGGCCATATTTTTTTTATTGCGGAGAAAGACGTGTCCTAGGTCAGATGGATCACACCTTACAGGTTACACAGGCTGTACACTCTCCCCTACTATATTTTCAGGAGAAAGTTCTGCCAGCTCCAGAAACGTACAACTTAATATAAATTTGTTTTGCAGTCCCTGTCACCTCCCTTTTTAATTATGGTGATGAGGAAGTGCTTTAGTTTCAATGGGACAACAAATTAAGAGATTCTTCCATCTCTTTGAAGGTATCCACACACCTGGTATCTGTGGTTTAGCACAGGCTAAGGAGAGGCTCTGGGGCCTTGTTTATGCAGTAGCATTCTCTACTCGTGCCACCAGTGGTTACTGTGTATAGCAAAGAGAGGAAACTTGCATAATCAAACCTCTTTCAACCTCTTTGCTCAAAGCATATGTATTTACACTAAATTTTGCTGGCTGGGTCTTGAGCGCATACAAACAATTCAGTGCTAGCTGTGTTAAAAGCCGTGAGAACTCTGAGAAAAGTCCCTAGTGTCAGGGAGGGAATTTCCTGTTCACTATCCATATCATATCTCCAACACATGCGATGTTACTCTGGAATATCCCAATCTTCAAAATTTAACAAAATAGGTGAATTCTTTTTAAATCAGTATTCTGCTTATAGTTATGATAGAAATGATTGTTTACAGTTGTTGAAGATTTTTCATCAAATACAGAAATTATGCAGTTGGATCAGGAACTATTACCTTTACCTTCCTTCCTTTCATGGCTTGACACTGGAAAGACACGAAAGACAAATTTGGATTTCCTTTAAAACTAGTGTCCAGAGATGCATGTTATTCTTATAAATTGATCTTTTATCGATTTTCTCTGCTTTCTTTCCAATTGCAGGGCAGGCTTTTCCATGTTCAGTAGCAGGCTTTCTCCTGTAAGTGTCCTGAGGTGTGGTCTAGGTGTGTTCAAATCTAGCTTAGTCATCCATCCGTCACCTTGTCATTAGCATGGCGTCTGTATTTAATTGGGCTTCCTTCCTTCCTTCATCAGAAATCAGTTTTTATACACTATGAAAACTGCAGCCCATTATTAAAAGACAGCTCTAAGTGAGATTCTTGGCTCTTATTTATACAAGAAGCAGTGAAAATAGTATCTCAAGTACTCTTTCAGATGAGAGCTGTGCGTGAAGAACACATTATGTGTGAGTCCAGTATACTGCCTCAAAGCTTTCTATTTCTCAAGCTTTAGTTCATAAGAAACTTGTTTAAAAGGTTTTTTTTTTTTCAATCTGTTGAGTCTCTTGATAGGTCATAATCATCAACAACTTTCTCTGCTTGTATCTTTTCCTCCCAGAAAATGTTGCTGAGTTATTGTTGCAGGTAGTATTTCAGTTGTGTTTAGAAACAGCGTTGAGATCAGCACTCCATCTATTTTGTATATAAGAAGGGTTGGTCCCTTCCCAGAAATGCTTGCATTCTGAAAGGAAAATGAGAGAAAATATTATCTAAGTTTTAGAAGTGGAGGCATGAGGTGGTGTGCCTGGGGGTCTGGGGCTCCCACTGGACACCAAGTTGACCATGACCCAGCGATGAGCTCTTGCAGGAAACTTGGCCGACAACATCTTGAGCTGCATCAAGAAGAGCATCGCCAGCAGGTCAAGGCAAGTGATCCTTTCTCTCTACTCACCTCTGGTTTACTCATCTGGAGTGCTGCACTGAGTGCCGGGCTTCCCAGTGCAAGAAAAGCATGGGCATACTGTATTGGCTCCAGTAAAGTGCCGTGAAGGTGACTGAGGAATCACAACGTCTAACGTATGAGGAGAAGCTGAGAGAGCTGGACCTGTTTAGCCCAGAGAAGAAAAGACCTGCAGGGATTTTACCAACATGTACAAATAGCCGATTTCTGATGGGGGGAGTACAGAAAGAGATAGCCTCTTCTCAGTGGCATCTAGTGACAGGCTAAGGGGCAATGAGCACAAATTAAAATACAAGAATTCCATTTAAATGTAGAGAAAACCTTTCTTTGTGTTAGTGTTGTCAGGCACTGGAACAGGTTGCTCAGAGAGATTGTGGAGTCTCCATTGTTGGAAGAAGTCAAAACCCAACTGGACACCACGACTCGCTGTAGCTGACCCTGCTTTGAGCAAGCTGTTGGGCTCCCTTCTCCAATGCCTCTGTCACTCGGTGCCCACCAGCTTGCCCCAGCGGTCACAGGAGATTATTTTGTGAGTAGAGCTGAGCGCAGGATACCAGGCTGTCTGATCTGACCTAGCTGAACTTGGCAGACTGTCAGAGGGGCCTGCTCCCCACATCCCAGATCACAAGATAGAAAGCAGGTCTAAAGATTTGATCTGTTTAACACCCACGTTCCTAAGCTTCCGTCCCCTGTCCCCAGGCCATGCTTGTAACTGGGATCACTTGCCTGCAATGGCATCCCAGCCGCATTCCTTCTTCCCCGGGCACACAGCCCTGCGAGTGGCCTAGGAGTCACTATCGCAGCTCTTGCTGCCAGCGGATTCCCCAAGTGGGAGTGGATAGTCGGGCACATCTACGGCAGCACTTGCTAATGTAGCAAAACAGTGTTTTAAGCCCTGCACCTATGAGAATCATCGCTGGCTTCACCTGGATACAATCAAACCCAGGCACGGGTATGCAGGAGACAAGCAGGCTAGGTCACAAAAATTCATATTGTCCCAGTGCATCAAGCCTTGCCTTCCTACCTTAGTGTCGGCAATGCTACAGTCACTGGGAATTATGTTCAAGGTATTTCTCTGGAATTACTACTTCTGATGACTTTCTTGTTCATAAAGTAGTAGATTTGGGCAACTGAGATGTGTAAGAATGTGCAACATTAAGAAGCAGTAGGTTCAGTTTGAGGAAAATTGGTTTGAATCTAACCGGGGTGATCAGATAGTCATGAATAATAATGTCACGTGTGAAACATACATTCAGCAAAGTTAGGTGTCCAGTAAAACTAGTTTCAACATTGTTTGCACTACCTAATCTCTAAAATTATAATGTGTGAGTCACAGCCCTTAGATGATCTTAACCTTTACTAGAGGATACCCTGCTTTGTGTTCAGCAGCATAAACAACAGAGCAAGGACCTGTGCAGAGCTGGAGAATACAACAGGACCCTTTTGACTATACCGTAAGTAATGTATTTTTTTTCTGTGGAAAAATTGTCATATGTTATATACAGTACAACAGTTTCTGAATAATCAGTTGGGAAATTACCATATTCATATTCAAGTTGCAATTTAAAGCTTTTCATATGGTTTTATTGTTTTGGTTTTTTAAACAAAAAAGATAAGTCCTCTGTGAGATAGGCATGTTTGTATAGCATAACTCTCTTTAGGAAAACTGCACCTCTAAATGTTTTAGAGAGTTAAATGAAGTAAATGGTTGACAGTAAAAAATGTAGGACATTAAATGAAAGGGAAGTGGGGACTTAAGGGTTGCTCTCTGAAGCTTCTAGAGAGTTTGGGAAAAAAACCCCTGTGGGTAGAGGTAAAGGCTAAAAGAATGAGAGTAGGAGTGATGGTGGAGCAAGTCACAAACAAATTAAAGAGCTCAAATTTAAATGTGTTCTGGATATGAAAGCGAACTGTCTGAAAGTGGTTTGTCATGGGGCTCAGGCCCTTCCTAGCGATAATGGTATTGCTATAACCACTATATTCAAAGGGTGAATAATAAAGTCTGAGGTCAATGAATTCTGGAGAACCAAGATGCTGGAAAGTGAACACAAACGTATGGTCATGTTGGGAGTTAATAAGGATTCAATGATTTTACAAACACGAGAGTCTGAATATAATTTCTCAGTGCAAGTCAGAAACTGGATATATTTTTCTCCTTTGAAAATCCTTACATTTTCCTCTGGAGAGTACTTTATTTTAGAAAAGATTCTGTAAGTAAAGTGATCATGTACAACAGGAGGATGTTCTGGATCTCCAGATATTCCACATCTTTGCTTCCTTCTGTCTGTTGACAGAAATTGTTCAACCAACCAAGTGTGGTACAGTTAGTATTAATTTCTAGAGTTAAAAGTATTGCAGCAGATGTAGAATGGATGGTTTCCCTGCTGCTCTGGAAAAGGCTTTTCTGTTCTATTGGTATCTTTTAGTATCTTTGTTCCTCCAGAATCCACTCGTTCATCTTCACATTTTACCATCACAGCCATATCTGCCCAAATCACTCTTTGCTGTCTTTCTGATGATGAACACCACAATTGTTCTAGCGTTTCCTTTGATTTTTTTTTTTTTAATTCTATTTTCAGTTGATTTGGTTCGGTCACTGGGCTAGACATGCCTTTGCATGCAGCTGGCACACTTGTTTCCATTTGCTGTTCTGTTCCCTTTCTCAATAAGCAATGCTGTATTTCCAGAGTCTTGATAAGTTCCTAATTGCTCAAAGCATATTTCTCTTTTGTTAGCTACATGGAAGTTGTTTGGTTGGTCGGTTGATTTTTCTAAATGGTGCTCAATTGCTCAAGCTTAAGGAATCTCTGTAAATGTTTGTCACTTCCTCATTAACAAGTGCATTTACTTTCTCTCTCCTGCCTGCCTATATGTTTGCGTGCAGCCCGTTAAAAAAAAAATGTATGTTTTAATTCTCACAGTGGAGCAACACTGTGCCTTTCTCCTGCTTTGATTTTTCATCTTTCTAAATTTAACTGACTAGCCTTGACTGACTCCCTTACTTTCTCTTCTACAGACACGTACTTTTGACTTACAGCTTTTTATCACTTAAAAAGCCCTTTTTATCACATTAAAAACAGACCAGTGGAAACAAAACAGTTTCAAAGGAATTGTAGCCTAACCTTAATGAGGGAGTCTTTGGTATTACTTCATCCCTCTTTGACTTTAATTTTTATTCTTTCGTAACTTCTTCAGTAGATTGAGAAATTTTCCAGAATCTACTTCCTTGAAATAGAAAGCTGGTATCCCTGACTTAAATGGCTTGGAATCACTGGTACCAAGCCTGCTCTGTACAGTGAAGGGATTGACTTATTGCTAAGCACAAGGTAAAAAGATTCGTAAGCCAAATGTCATTTCTCTTTTGTTCTTTTACAGAGTTATAGAAACATGAAGATGTTTTTTTTCCTGTGTCTCTTAATTGTTGGGATTCATTCCAACAGTTATTGCTATGAACCTAATCACCAAGGTGTAAGAAACCAAAATCAAAGAGGCCAAGAAAACCAAAACATGCTACGGCAGTCTGTAGGGAACAGTGTTTGTCGGTTTGCATGTTGTTTCTTCAAAGAGATCTCTTCTCGTGAAAACAGTGGGAATGTTTTCTTCTCTCCATTGAGCATCTCTACTGCCTTTGCAATGCTGACTCTGGGTGCCAGATCAGATACTCTGGCACAGATTCTTAGAGTCCTTAGCTTTAACCCGCGTGAGATTTCCGAAAATGAAATACTTGAAGGTTATCGTCAACTCATGCAAATGGTAAACAGGAAAAATGCGGGGTTACAGCTGAATATGGGAAATGTCCTGTTTGTGCTTGACCGACTGAAGCCACAAGAAAAATTTTTAAATAATCTCAGATACTTCTTTGAAGGAGAAGCTTATCCTATGAACTTCAAGAAGGCTGATCAAGCCCAAGTAAAGATCAACGAATATGTAGCGGAAAGAACCAATGGGAAAATCAAGGACCTCATAAATAATCTTGATCCACTTACTGAAATTCTCCTTATTAGCTACATTTATTTTAACGGTAAGCTATATATATCATATTATCCTACATCATACATTATTTCCTCAGGTCTGTCTTGGATTTCATCACCTTTTTTTGCAATATGGTTTTGCAGATGGACTCATATCTTGTTTTCCTTTTGGTCCTCTTACACTTAATTATAAACAAAGCTATTGGAAATTACGTTCTGCTTAACACTGATGATAATTTCTAGCAAAATTTATAGCAAATTTTCCTATGTCTTTTAATACATACATTCATACATTTCTTTCTTTCTGCAGATTAAGTGATACATACTTTGAGGAAGGCACCTCTATTCAGTAAAGCATCTAGTCCTATACAATCTGATGGGATTTAAGCACTTTCTTAACTGCTTTGATGGCCAAGAATTACTTTGAAATCCACTTCAGCTGTTTGGGTTTTTTGGTTTAGCAAGTTCAGCATTAGATTCAAAGAATATTGTTAAAGTAAAACTTAGCATCTTACCTAGAAGGAAATATGTTTACACAATAGTTTTACTGTTACTGAGTACGTTGGTGTATCCAAAGCTAAACACGTAACAGTAGCTTTAGTTTCACACTCACATTCTCCTTTTTTTTTTTTTTAGTTAACTATGCCTTTACTGATAGTATGGCTGTAGTCCTCATGTGTCTAGAGGCATAGGTTTTCAAACATTTTTTTTTTGATTCGCAGATTCTAATATTTTCCAGTGAAGAGATGGACCCACCAGTATCAAATACAAGCCTAATGACAATAAGCTTGTTTTTCTTAATTAACTTGTGCTTAGATACAGTCTACAGAACTTCCCAGAGCTTTGCAGACTGCTGATCTAATGAGAAGAGGAGAAGCAAAGCTGTAACGCTCAATCAGTGGTCTAACAAAAGATATCGTGTCTTCTTTCAAACCTTCTCTCTCTTACTCATTTTATCATATTCTGAAAACAAAGCAATTATACTCAGAAAAATAATATTCTGATAAATATCTGAGAAAAATATCATTAAGAGAAGGCATATTAGAAAGGCTATTCATTTGAAAGAAGTGCTGTTCTTTAAAAACAATTAACCACTCCCCTCCCTAATATGAGGCTTCCCCTTGAAACCATATTTTTGTTTTGTTTTGCTTTTCATCTGTATGTCTGCTCCTTGTGTTAATATGTGAAGATTTGGACACAGATGAATTAAGCTGTTTGGAATACAGATGACTGATGTTTCTTAATTCTCTTGAACGCATACTTTTTTATCTCAAATGTTTTCAAGATAAGCTTTGTTTAGCATCAGGCAGATATTTCAAAACAGGCAAAAAAGCTGCTGATTTTTCTTTTAATGAAAGGTGTTTGAAGAAGGAGCAATAGATTTAGTAGCACAATGAGACCAAAAGCCTGAGAAACCTTGTATTATATTAAAGATAACTTTGTACCCAAGATAACTTTTACCTGTTCTAAAAATATGTTTTATTTAGAATTAGATGTTCATTCTTATTACTGAAATGATTTCCCAGATCCTGCAACGGTGGTGAAGATTCAGTTTTAGCTCTTCACTTTTAAAGAAAATAGATTAAAGAATGGTATTAATAGCAATAATAAGGATTTTTATCTTGAAGTTGAGAGTAGGTTAATACTAATTGATCTAGAGGCTGAGATTCATCTGGATAAGATCTCTAAAACTCAGGTACCTCTATAACCAGCCTATACTTCTAGGTTCTTGTCCACTCTCCGTGCATTACAACCTTCCTCGTGCAGTACTGGTGACTCTCCTCCCTGTTTTTTTGTGGTGTTAGTGTAGTGCAGAAGCCCTTCCCTAAGGACAAAAGATTGTCAATATTTTCCTGGCTCTCAGCCAGCGGGCACGCTGTTCCACTACAGTACACCAGTCCCTTATCATGCCCTGGCCAAGCTGGTCACCACAAAGTATCATACTTGGAGGTTCATTATTCCACTTGAATGCTGTCAAGCATTTGAGAAAGGTGCCATCCCTAGAAGGTATCCTCCTAAGAGACACGAGAGCATAGGACTGCTCCTATTCTCTCCTTTGAAACAGGAGGAAAGGATTAATGAATATCATCTCTGTCTAATCAGTGTGCTAAATCCTAACATCCTACTCTGGTTTTTATCAAACAAAGCTTTTTCTGAAATAAGGGGCTGTTTTTCCTGAGTTGAGCACTAGATAAAGGCTGTTTGACTGTTTCAGGACTTGTGTCATTCATGTTTCTGTGATTCCGTCTGCTTTTTTTTTTGTTTTCTTAAACATATCAAAGCAGAAGTCCTGCCAGTTACATATCTGATGATAGAAGAAGTCACTGTTAATGAAGAAACATAAATGTAGCAACTTTTGCCATGTTTAGTGTATTGGCAGTTGTCAATTTATATTTTCAGAGCTCAAGACATGCACTAACTAAGTCTCATTTCACTCCTTCCGAATACTAAATAAGTGCTGTTTATGTCTATTTCACAGATGGTGGAAACAGCAGACAACAATTATTTCATTTATACCAAACTGCCTAGTAATCATTGTTCAAAGAGAAATCGGAAGTCAAAAGAGTTTGCATCTTGTTTCATGGTTTTCTTGATGGCACTTATTTTACTTAGCATTGTGGCTCTACTTTTTCCCACTAAATTTGATAAAACAAAAAAACCCCAAACTTTTCCACTTTTCCTTTTTTTTTTTTTTTTTTAATCTGCTTAGTGGATGAGGTGGAGAGCTGGAATTTGGCTTAGAAATTCCTCTCTGCTGAGGATAAGAATCTTTCAGAGTTTCACTGTAGACAGTTAGTTTCACTATGACTAACCAAGGAGCCTTTGGAAGTTTAATATTGTGAACATGAGAGTACAGAAGATGCCTTTTGCTGTTTTGTTTTGTTTTTTAACCCAGCAGTCTGGTAGAATTAAGTTCTTCATTAATTTATTGGCCATCAACTGAAGTGGCATAGAAAGCCCTTCTCTCTGCAAGTAACTTGAATCTCTTCATTCCTCTGAAGAATTCATCCCTCATGTCACCCCTCAGAAGTCTGTTTTAGTGTGGGAATAGTGAAAGGAGAGAATCTCCCTTCTTCTGAGCTCTCATTTGAATGCTGCATCATGAAGGCTTTGTAGGCTTCTTGAAACTGTTGTCATGGAGGAAAAGTGCACACTAGAACACTTGGTATCTCATCTAAATAGAGGAAATTGTGGCCTGCTGTAAGGTCTGAGGGAGTTTTTTACATCACACTGTACCTACTGTGTCTTGCTATTGAATTATTCCGAGAATTCAGTAAGATCAAGTGCTCATAGCAAACTGGTTTGTCTTTGATACAGCTGGATCAGCTTCAGTTTCTGTCACCTATGAATGTGTCCTATGGTAATATGTCCTATGGTTTCATGTCCTCAAAATATCCTATAACTCTGTCTCTTATATTTCAAGCTGAATGGGAAAAACCTTTTGATCCAAAATACACTAAAAAGAACAAATTCTTCGTGGATGGGAACAAGGCTGTTGAAGTCCCGATGATGTATGGAATGGGCCTGTTCAAGCATGGTTATGATGAACAGCTGTCGTCCACTGTGGTGCAGATGGATTACAAAGGAGGTGCTTCGGCATTTTTTGTTCTTCCCGATCAAGGAAAAATGAAGAAACTAGAGAAAAAATTGTCTTGTGAACGTATGTCCAGGTGGAGGACATTAGTCTCAAAAAGGTATAACTCTGCAGTTCTTGCTTCAGATGGTAGGCAAGGAGACACATCAGTTTCAATCCACTGGGCTAGGACACAGGATAAGGATATTTTTATTTCTATTTTAATCTACATAATTCCCACTGACCAAAGTTGAAATCTGGTTCTCTGATGTCCCTGTGTTTTCACATTCAGTACTGCACAAAGGGAAAACCTTCACAGCTTTAGGACTTTTGCCTCTTCAATATTTTGTTTCCCATTTTTAACTCTCTATAGAATCATATAATCATTCAGGTTGGAAAAGACCCTTAGGATCAACAAGTCCAACCATCAACCCCACTCTACAAAGCTCTCCCCACACCATATCCACCAACACCATAGATCCTAGTTTTCTGTCGTAAGACCTCCTCTCACTTTTTAGGGAGAAGTCTTCTGCCCACTCCTATTTACGAGTAAATTCCTGCCACTTCAGCCTTTTTTCTTGTCTCTTCCTTCGTTTCTGCCTATTACAGTTGCCAATAATTGCACATTTAATGCTGAAATAACAAGTTCCATTTGGCAATTGTGAGGAAAAAGCTCAATGGCAAGGGTATAGAGCAACTGGCACATTGCAGAGACACCATGTTTGGGCTCTCTGGAGGCTTAGGAAGGCAAAATTGGAATAAGCTACACTTGCTTCAAGGTAACTTTGAGACTAGAAGGCAGAAAGTTTATATTCTTTCTAAAAACAACTCTAGACCCCTTCCAGTTAGTGTTGTGCAGTAGTAGCCTTTGATGGAACAAAATATGTGTACAAGCATAGGCACAACACGGCTATAGAATCAAGCCCTTGTGTTCATTCACGGATATGATGTGTCACGTTAGGAACCTTCACAGATACATATTTGAAAATTGCATTTTAGATGATCATTTCTCAAGACAAAAATGACATTCTAATACAGAAAACTTAAACCAGTGTCACGGTCTTAACTCTGATTCACTGTTAAATCTTATCAAAAGGATCTAATTATTTTTCTTATTTAAAAAAAGACAAAAAGAAATAAGTAATTCCCTGTGCACCTTCACAGTTTTGAAACTTCTGGGAGCAGCTATGTGATCTGTGACTAAAATCACTATAGGACAAAGAAGATGGTGAACCAAGATACTTACGAATAATTTTTGTCAAAGAAACACAGTTACCTTTAAAATCAGCAAGAAAGACACTAAATTCAGCTGGGGGGATTTATATTTCATCTCTTCATCCTGCCCCCCCTCCCCAAACTGGAATAATCTGCCTAAAAGCCATGAATGGGAGATGTACATCTTAAAACATAAAAAAGCATCACTGTCAAAGATGAGCTTGTTTCATGCTTTTTCACCATGACAGTTCTCTCCTGAAAGATAGTGACACACACTTCTCCTTTTCCCCTCTGGTTTTCAAAGCAGCTGATTGTCTTCGCTATTATTTGGAGTATCTGTGAGGTCTTAATAAATGGGTTTCAGGTAGGGTATGGAATGATTTAAGGACTGTGGGCAAGCTATTTTTTGTTGTTGTTTCTCTGTCTCCAAACTGCTGTTGACACAAGCTGTGGAAGCTTTGTGAGGAGCATTTTTCACTACTGTTGGCTACCGAACCAGGGATAGCGCTAAAGTATTGCCAGTACAGGGAGCTGAGGTCTATGTAGTGGCTGAACTGCAGAGAAAACATCACTTTCTCTTCTCTAAAGTGTATCCCAGTGCTTCCTGCCTGGTCGCATTGCTGCTGTGTGCCTATGGCTTTCCCTTTCCTGCATGTTGAAAGCAAGTGGGGGCTTGTGAGTGAGTGTCTTGATGCAATAGCAAGCCAGATGATTCAATAATAGGTGCATCCTCACTTGAGATGGCAATCAGCACAGTCAGAAATTAAGCAGAAGGAAGAGATCAGCAACCTGTTACCAGTCCACTAGCACTCTCATTTTTGGGTACCAGCCAGACTTGGCATTAGATGCTGTGCTACGCTGGAGGTATGGGCCCTTTCCTTCCCCCTGGTTCACTGGGTGACTTGCTTTTTGGCCAGCTTCATGAACTGCTCCTCATCTCCCTGGTCTGGAACCCTGCGTGGTTTTCCTGGTTTCTCACCTGAAAACAGTACCTACTGCCAGCGTTATCACTAACCTCAGTCTCCTTATGCTGCTTCTAGCTGTAAAAGTTGACTTTGAACTTTCCAAAGGAATTGGTAAATCCTTATTGAAAGAGCAAGGAAGAAATGAGTCAGAAATATGGAGCTTTGATTAATTTATGGAAAGCACCAAACTAGTCACTTCCCCTGCCCCTCCTCACCACCCCCACACCCCCCCAAAAAAAGAAATAAATCAGACATTGGAATTGATATAGAAAAATAATTATCTATTGAACAACTATATTCTGTTAATGTTCATATGTTTTCTTTTTTGCCATCTATACAATCACCACCACATGTTGTCCTGCTCCTGTGGTATATCATTTTGTTTTCCCTGTTCTGATTTGTATGCTAAACACACAAGGCCAACATTTTAAATTTTTTTTTCCAAAAGTGAACTTGGAAGTGTTGGACTTTTTGTGCCCAGCCCAAGACACCTAAAAGAATCACTTTTTGCACAAGGTGAATCCTCTGCATCCTCAGTCAAGGGGCATGATGAAGGTGCTTCCAGCAGAATGCACAAAATATCACTAACTTCTGAAAATGTCCGGTGAAGATCCTTAGGGAAGTAGAGCTATACTGGTGTGCTGAATGGTCACTGGGTCAATCTCCCTGTTCATGTGCTGGCTTACTGCGGACTGTGAGCCAGCAACCTACAACCCTGTCCTCTCAACCAGCCTTCCAACATTGTTATAAACCATTTCTTCTCCCCAGATTAATGTCATCATACATCTCCCATATAGGCTAGAGAGAGCCTGCAAGCAAAGTGTCTTTGGGGAGAAAGCAAAATGAGTTTGTCTCTTGGGAGTCTGTGTTATGCTGGGATATCTGATCAAAAGTTTCACCATATTCTTGCACTTCTTTCTTGGCAGCTCAGCAAATATTTATCTCCCGAAATTCACTCTTTATGGGACATATAACCTAAAAAATATATTATATAAAATGGGCATCATGGATGTATTCACTGATAAGGCTGACCTGTCTGGGATCACTGGACAGCCCCAGCACAGAGTTTCCCAGGTAAGTCATACTGCTTTTTCTTTTATGGGCCCATGGCTACTGATACTTGCATCACTTTCTTTACAACTATTTATGATGCAAAACTCCTGCAAAATAGGCTTTGCTTCCCAGGAAAAGGCAGCTGTTGGCATACAGAGCATTTCATCTATGTTACTTGCGCTGTCAGTGCAATTAAGTTGGAGCAGGGTACAAGTCTGTAATTTTTTAATCTAGGAGGCCTTTTTGATGTGCGTGGGGCAACCTTATAAAACAGACATGACCAAATCATCACCTGTCCACACCTTGGTGCCCTCCTGCGACGTGTTGTTACAGTCATTACGCTGCTGCTTCTGTTTGTGCCTACCTTCTTTAGCCTGCCTCTGGGCAAGAAGGGAGCTGCAGGATGTCTCACTGCTTGTGTTTTATGGAGGGGAGGGAAGAGGAGAAACACTTCTTGCTTTTGAACTGTTTGGGGGAAAGGAAAATGCAGTTGTGAAAAATGTTTCGCTTCAAGCCTACAAGCAATGACCCTCATTAGTGCCAGGCCCAGGCAAAAGCTACAGTAAGTCATAATTCAATAAACCTAGAGTCTAAAGCTGACAATCAGTGCAAATTTCATTGTCTAGTATGAACAAAACAATGGCCCTCATGACCTCAGGTGGAAGTTAGTGAATTAGTGTCTGTGAATGTCTTGATTTTGCAAGGTTTTAAAGCTTACATGATTCTCTGCTCTAGCCCTCCATTTCTGGCCCTTCTCCTTTGCTCCCACTTTTTCCAAGACATAAATGAACATGGGAAACATAATTTCATGATGCCGTTCATTGTGCTAATCTGCGTGTTAATTCTTTAACTATATGAACTTTTAATAGACAGTTAAATATGATTTTGCTCTCTTAACCTTTGGTCTAGCTCCACAGATCTGCACGAGTGGGAGCAGGGAATAAGAAAAGAAATAAAGCAAACGTTTTCACTAGCAGGGACATGCCCCTTCACCAGCAATGAACTTTTCCTCTCTGGGGTTGGGAAGGCTATGCTGCATGTAGATTGCTGATTTTTTTTATTTTTTTTTTTCCAACTGTACTGTCTTTGTGCAGTGGGCTCGCACCTGCCTGTCTGATGCTTGTTTCTTACCAAAAACTTTTAGCTCAAGTGCTTGTTTGGTGACTAGTTTTGTACCTCCTTGACTTGTAATGTGTCTGTTTCTTCACAGGCTATTCATAAGGCTGTGGTAAACGTGGATGAGACTGGCACCGAAGCAGCAGCTGCCACAGGCATGGAAATAGTGCCTATGTCTGTTCCGACTACCATTAAATTCAACAGGCCCTTCCTCATGATCATAACTATCAAGAAAAATATACTCTTCATGGGAAAAATTGTGAACCCTCTGAAAAAAGATTAAGTTGATGTGCATATGAGGTATGCGGTGATCACCACTGTTGAATCAAGTGTTTGACCTGATGAGTATGGCATGGCTACACCTCTTACCTGATGTTACTCACTTTTTTTTGTAGATGAGATTCTTCATCAATTTAAATTGTCATAGTTGCATGTTTGTTTGGGCCTTGTTTTTTTTTTTAAATTTTTTTTTTTTTTAAAGAAGGTTGCATTCAGGCAGAACTGTCATTAGATCTGGAACAAAATAGGCCTGTGTGATATTGACAGCATAGAAATATCTCCTAGGAGGGAAGATGAGGAGCGTGTGGGTGGAGAGGGTTGTGTAAGCCTGCTTCTTCCCTCACAGCTGCCTTCTCACCCTTTTTTTGCGTTGACTGACAAATGGGTATGTGTTACAGCACTTTACTACTTGTGCCCATTTTCCTACCAACATGAAGTTCATATCTAGCATAGATCTTGACATGCATAATGCTTACTACCTTGCATAGTACCATTGTTGTCCAGTGAGTCTATTACATCCTTGCCTTTCAGCTGTTGTCCCAGCTAGGCTGCTGCAAAGGGGTCACAGAGAAGGTGTCTTTTCCCCCTGCACATATATACTGGCCTGCCCACTGTTTCTGTGAGAGTTTTCAGTCCAGACTCACTCCAGGGCAAATGTTAGAGGGTCTAAGAATTGGGTCTAAGAAAAGACAAGTAGATCAGATCTCTGCAGTCCAGTGCCCTGGAGACAACCTTTGTGAATCAGATATACAGCTCAGACAAGCTAAAAAAATACTTCTAGCCTATGCCTGCACCTAAGCCAGCTTCTGGAATCCACCAAGCAGCAGGAAACACAAGCCATCCCCCCCCCTGGTGCCAGTGCCTGTACCGTGACCGTCTGGCCCTGGGAGATTGCCCATGGTAGTAAGCACCATTCCAGTATTGTTTGTAGGCTCAAGCACCCTACCGGTAACACCTATACCCCATAAGTGACACTTACCCTGTCTCTTGACATACCCCTTCTGTTCCCAGACTGTCCAGTAATACAACATTGGTACTCTGTTTCTTCTCTGCTTCATGGTTAGTATAGCCACAATATTATAAGGATCTGTTTTCACTGTTAAGATACACAATACTAAAAGTTACATTCATAATGCACATGCTTATTTATTTTTTTCTTGTTTACTTTCCTACCTAATTTTTCTTCTATTTTCACAGCATCTATCATTATTTTATTTCTTTCCTCATGCTCATGGTATATATCTGAACCCTGGTTGCAGGAGGGGTAAATTATTGACTAAAATGGGTTGGTCTGTTAATAGGTATTAAGCATTAACACTAGACTTTGTACAGCCTTGTAATATGCAGACAAATGTACTATGGTAGAAGAAGAACAATGAATAAACATGACATTAAAAAGTTTCTAATTTTGCTATTTTATTTCTGTAATTTAGAGTTAAGTATGGTTCAAGCAGGTTTTTTTGACTGGCGTCAACAAACAGTTACTAATATACTGCTCATATATATTAGATCAGCACAGTAATGCCAGTAATGAGCTTCAGAAAGCCCTCTGCCTTTGGCTGGAGCAGTAAATCCCTATGCAGCACATAATAGGTTATCTCTGTTAAGAGGAGAACTTTTTGGGAAGGTTGGGCATTTCTTTGATGCAGGAATGTTTATTTCAAAGGCTATAGACAGCGTGATGCTTCTACTCTGTCAAGTGCGTAGTTTCGTGTGTGTTTCTCATATCTCTTCTAAAAAAGTTCTCTCTTGACTCCCTCTAATAGCTATGTAACCAGTCTTGGCATGTGTTTTGAGCTGTGGTTCCTGTTATTCCCTAAACAAAATACAGGCCAACCAGATCATACATTTTTAAATACATTATGACAAGAAAAGTGCTTAGAAGCTATAACTTTTTGTAGATGAGCCCACTTCTAAATTTCCTCCATCACAGTGGAGGAAAACTCATCTGTGTGGCATTCAAATCGGGCAATAAGGAAGAATAAATTTAGTATTTCCCAAACTGAAAACTACATGTACTCAGTTTGTTTTCATTTGTCTTGGACTACGTCACTGGATCCATAGCAAATCTTGACAGAGGGTATTTTTCTACACATTCTTACAGATCTTTGTAATTTATATTGATCTAGAGGCACTTCAGATCTTGCTAGGTTACAAGCAGTTTTCTGACATAACCAGCTCTGGCAGGTTGCTCTCCTGTAAAAACATATAGTAATGCTTTTGGATGTAAATTCAAAAAAAAAAACAAAACCCCAAACATATCTACACAGCAAAGTAAATTAGAATTATGAGAAAAAACTCAGAAAATAGAAGTCATGATCAAATCAGGGAACACCCCTCACTGAAAAGAACAAACCAACCCCACTGAGTTTCACACTATAATAAGAATGGACAAGGACAACTTTGAGGAAAAAAAAATTGCAGAAGTCATGGCATATAATAATGTATTCTTTTTCAAAGACATCGGAAACCTGCCAAAGAGCCATGGGACCAGTAGATGTTCAAAGTGTAAAAGAAATACTCAGAGGGGGTACTGGGAGAACAGAAAAGCTCAATCCATCGCATGTGTTCTTCCGTTGCAGCGGTTGAGCCTGAGCAACTATTTCAAATTGAACTAACAATAAAAGACTTTTCAGAAAAAAAATAATCAATGAACAAGTAACAACAAATTGCCAAGACTGTTTAGGATGCAAGAACTCTTAGCTGCCTCAAGAAGAAAAATGTCAAGCTTTCCACTGCTTCCAATGCATCAGTTAGACTGGTCTCTGTAACACAGTAATAAGAAGTGACAAATGTGACATAAGTTTTTAAAAAAAAGTTGTAAGTGAGCATGCAGTGAATTGCAGAACAGTTAGTCCAACTTTGATATTTTGGAAACTGTAGATGTAGTTTTATGGGTAAGTATGACAAAATATTGAAGAACTGACATGACTTTCATAGAATCACAAAATTGTTTATGTTGGAAAAGAACCTGAAGATCATTGAGTTGCTCTTCTTGTTGCTCTTCTCTGTATTCGCTCCAGCACCTCAATGTCTTTCTTGTAATGAAGGGCCCAAAACTGAACACAGTGCTTGAGGTGGGGCCTCACCAGTGCTGAGTGCAGAGGTACAATCACTTCCCTCGTCCTGCTGGACACACTATTGCTAATATAAGCCAGGATACTCTTGGCCTTCTTGGCCACCTGGGCACAGTGCTGGCTCATGTTGAGCTGGCTGTTGACCAACACCCACAGATCATTTTGTGCCAGACATCTTTCCAACCACTGTTCCCCAATCCTGTAGCACTGCATGGGGTTGTTATGCCCCAAATGTAGGACCTGGCACTTGTCCTTGTTGAACCTCATACTTCACCTTGGCCCATTGATCCAGCCTGTCCAGATCCCTTTGTAGAGCCATCCTACCCTCAAGCAGATCAACACAGCTGCCCAACTTGGTGTCATCTGCAAACTTACTGAGGGTGCATTCGATCCCATCATCCAGATCATTGATAAAGATATTAAAGACAACAGACCCCAATACTGAGCCCTAGAAAACACCATTTTTGACTGGCCACCAACTGAATTTAACTCCATTCACCACAACTCTTTGGGCCCAGCCATCCAGCCAGTTTATAACCCAGCATATGCCCATCCAAGCCCTGAGCAGCCAGTTTCTCCAGAATACTGTGGGAAGCGGTGTTCAAAGCTTTACCAAAGTCTAGGTAGACAACATCCCCAGCCTTTGCCTTGTCCACTAAGTGGGTCACCTTGTCATAGAAGGAGATGAAGTTTGTCAAGCAGGACCTGACTTTCATAAACCCATGCTAACTGGGCCTGATCACCTTGTTGTTCTGTATGTGCTGTGTGATAGCCTTAAGTTGATCTGCTCCATAACCTTCCCTGGCACTGAGGTCAGACTGACATGCCTGTAGTCCCCCAGATCCTCCTTCCAGCCCTTCTTGTAGATGGACGTGACATTTGCTAGCCTCCAGTCAACTTGGGCCTCCCCAGTTAGCCAAGATTGCTGATAAATGATGGAAAGTGTCTTGGTGAGCACTTCTGCGAGCTCCCTCAGTACCCTTGGGTGGATCACATCTGGCCCCATAGGCTTGTGTGCACCTAAGTACATCACTTAGGCGCACACAGGTAGAAGGTCACTCACCATTTTCCCTTGGATTATAGGGGGTTCATTCTATTCCCCATCCTCATCATCCAGCTTAGGGAGCTGAGTACCCAGAGAAGAACTGGTCTTACTCTTAAAGACTGAGGCAAAGAAGGCAATAAATACCTCAGCCTTTTCCTCATCCTTAGTCACTATGTTTTCCCCCTACATGCAATAAAGGATGAAGATTCTCCTTAGTCCTCCTTTTGTTGTTGTTGTGTTTATAGAAACACTTTTTGTTGTCTTTTATAGCAGTAGCCAGAACCCTTTACCAAAGGATTCTTTGAAAGAGTTGATATGTGTGTGGATTACAATGGTTTGATTGGTGTATGTTACATAGGTCAGAAAAGAGATAAGATTCCTCAACAAACAATCTCAAAAAACCCCCTATGATAGTAGGGAAGGAAGACCCTTTATAATAAATAATTTCAGGCAGACATTATTCAGAGAAGTCAGATATTATGTGGGACTTCAATGAATTATGAGAAGACACATTTTGTTGTTGGTCTCACCTTGTTCATGGGTAGGGATCTCACAGAACTCAGTGACTGCCTGATAAAATGGCAGAGGAAAATCACTGCAAATAAATACAAGGCAAGAAACACAAGGAAAGAAGCCCCTGTTTTATATATGGTGGTGGTTAGATATTGCCACTCAGGACAGAGATTTTACAGTCATGCTAGATACGCCACTGAATATGTCATCTCCACGCTCAGTGCTGGTGAAAAGGAAAGCAAGCAGTGGGAGATACGAAGAAAGTAAGAGAGAGAAAGGAAACATCAGTGTGCCCCTGTACGCCCACACTGTGTACATTATGTGCAGCACTGGATACTGAAGTAGATGAACCTTTCGTTTAAGCTGAGAGTGTCCATTTTATATGGCTTATAGAGTAATGCTATCTATACATGAACTATATATCTATGGGCTCAACTCAGAGCCAAAGCCTAAGTGTTTTTTTCTTTTTGCTATGCCCGAGGATGCCTAAGACAACAGTATGGGGCTAGCAGTTAAGAGCATTTTTACTTCCGCAATTAACAGCAACGCTTCTATCACTTCATTGGTAATTGATAGAAAAGTTATCACTTGATAGCATCTTATAAGGTAAAAGTTTATGTGGAACGTTTTCATCATTTCTGTTTGAAAATGTTGACAAAGCCAACACATTCCTGAAAACATTCTGATTTCTCTGACTCTGCTTTCTTATATGGAAATAGCTCCCTCGGACAACTTCCAAGAAGTTTTTCTGAGAGAGGATTTTTAAGGAGGGCAATAAGGGCTACAGGAAGAATCTGGGTACTTGCACAATCCAGGAAAGTTTCTCAGATGCAGAAAAAAATTTAAGTGAACAGTTGCAAAGTAGTTTGTAAGTAATACAACGCTGAAGTTGTAGCTCAGTTATAAGCCTACTACCATCAAAGATGAAGTAGGAACCCCCAGCTCAACGGATTTATCAACTTCTTAGCTTTGGCTGTGCACTGAATGTCCATGGATCAGTAGTACAAATAACTGGTTTTACAGTAAACTGTGAAGGGAAATGTGTTTAGAACATGCTGGTAAATAAATGCCTCCTCTGGAGACAGTGAATCCTCTTACTTAGTCCTGGCTTGCAGGATTCTGGTTTTGGTGAGGAGATCCTAGTCATTGTTCTTCACAAATTACCCCAGGAGGGATCTCAATAGTTCAGAGATCTCTCAAGAGCAGGGGATGCTAAGTGTCATCTGTACTGTAATATCTGGGTGTTGGGTTTGGTGTTATAGTAATTATGAGTGTGGAGGCGAATTAGAAAAACAAACGTGTTTGTTAAGAGATTAATTCAATCATCATTAGTATGAGAGCTGGAGCATTCACAAAGGCCAGAGACCAGTTCAAACTGGTTTTCATAATCCCCACCCACCTAAGTTCTACCAAAGCCATTAATTTAAAAACATTGCATCATCAAGGGGAAAAAAAATACTCTCACTGGCTGATCAATGAACCTGAGAGCAGGACATCATCACCTAGAAGTTCTTGTGACCTGATTAACCTTGTTGCTCTCTACAGCTGAGCCCAATTCTTGTTGACCCCAGCCCCAAGATTACCATAATGCTCTGCTGCTCTATGGAAGAAGACACCTGGTGTTCTGTGAAAATCAGTCTGGGCTTTCCCCGGTCCCTAAAGGTTGACTTTGGGTGAAGGGTCTTGCTGTGACTCTTTTGGGGATGCTTTCCTCTATGGTTCTTCAACAGGCTCTAAAGGCCATTGCCCTCCAAGCTGGTGGAAGGAGCAGGGGATACAAGCACGGTGTGCCAAGGAGATCAGAGTGGTTTGCAAGTGATTGTGGATGATGTGAAGAAAGGCAGGAAAAGAATGTCAGAGCAGATATCAGTATGCAGGAGCCAACACTAAACAAGATATTGACTAGTTTGAGGTAAGGAATTTTTGATCTGTACTGAAACAGTCACAATTCCAAAAGTTTTCTGTTAAAACTAAGGAAATTGAGATGCTTGTGAAATGGTTCATAGTATCAAAAAATGTCTTTTTCTTACTTGTCTGCATGTTGGCCTAGAGTAGGATTTTTAAAAGCTCTGCAGTGTTTACCTACATCTTCTCCCAACAAAGTTAAAAGCTATGGTGGGAACATAGTTTAATCTATGCTACATCCATTGAAAATAAAATTGAAATCTGCCTCCCTTCTGTGTTTGTTCCCTGCTGGACTCCTATGTTTGTGCCCTCACTTTCAACAGAGCAGTTCTTACAAGGAGTAGTAAACAAGGTAAATTGTCTCTGTGGTTTGCAAGATCACTTTCTGGGGCCTTTCTTTGAGCATTAGCCAAAATCCATATTGTGTGCTTGGGCAGCTGAGCTTCTGAGTCACAGAATAATGTCATTAATGTTTACTTGAAGCCACTTTGATCAGCCTTACTTGATCAGTTGCATGATTAAATGTAGGCACTCAATTTGCTATCGCTCAGGAGTACAGAGGAGGAAAAGGTAACAATTCAGATGAGATGGTCCCAGATAGTAGGGTCAGTGGACTAAATGGGAAGGTGAAGAAGTACTTTTTAATGAAGGCTTTCAAAATAATGTTAGTTGCTTAAGTCTTGAATTACTCATTGGGATGGTTCTTGTTAACTATATTTTCACGTTGTATAGACACACATTTATTACAATTTTAAGTACTATATTGCTGTTGGAAACCCATAATTAATTGATTAATTTCTTTCTTTCTTTAACGCAAGAACATTATTAGGAAAGAAGGATGGGCCAGTAGTTACACAGCATTGGGCTGGGACTTGGGAGTTTCTGCTTCCCTTCCCAGCTCAGTCACAGGTTCATTTTGTATAAACTTAACTTCCTGTTGGCTTATAGCTGCCCATTGAGGGTGATCATCCTTCCTTTCTTTGTTTAAACAGTCAGAGTAGGATTTGGGTGCCTTGCCATAGGAAAATAATATGATTTTAAAAGCACAACACTGGACTGGCAGTAGGTGAAGAGGTTCAAGTGAAACAATCCCTGTTGGCATGGTGCTTGGGTCAAACTGGAAGGTGAAAAATAACTTTTTAGTGAACAAAATGATCTTATACTTCTTTATTTTCCTGTACCAGACTCCTGTGTTGTAGGTACTGGCAATAGATATTTGCATTTTTTAGTCATGAATGGAAAAATGTTCTGGTAAAAGGGTTGGCTTGGGCAGTGTCATGTGCTACATGCAGATTACTAATACTTGTAACTTATGTGTGTTTAATCACCTCTCCTTATGCTGTAATGTGTCTAAGTTGCTAGCACCTCTTGGATGCAAGCACTAAGCACACCAGGAAAGAAGAGTTCTGTAAAGTCTGGAGGACTTTTTATGGAAACTTGTAACTGAGGAACATTCCCAATTTCACTTTGAAGCTGTATAAAGCTGCATCCTGCAAACCATAGATTTTCAAATCGTGTATCGTCATTACCAACGGAGATGCCATGGTACCAAACTGATAAAAAATGATCCTATCTTCATTAAATTCAACAAAGAACTGAAATGATGCTCAAGGCCATTGAAAATAACTTCTTATTTTCACATCATCTTATCTCAATGAGGAGGTTAGATGCATCATTTTTATCCTGCAGATGAGAAAACTGAGTCCATCAGACAGTGTTATCCTCCTGGTTTCAGCTGGGATAGAGTTAATTTTCTTTCTAGTAGCTGCTGTGTTTTGGATTTGGTATGAGAATAATGTTGATAATGTGTATTGGTTTAGTTGTTGCTAAGTAAAACTTATGTTAGTCAAGGGCTTTTTTAGCTTCCTATAAAAGCTGAGAGGGAGCATAGACAGGACAAGATGGCCAAAGGAATATTCCATACCACATACATCATGCTCAGTATATAAACGGAGGTTGACTGGAGGGGGGTGGAATCCATGTTTGCTGCTTGGGACGAGCTAGGCAATGGGTCACTGGGTGACGAGAGCCACTTGTGTGTGTCACTTTACTTTGTATATTCTTTTACTATTTTTTTCCCCCCTCTTCCTTTTCTGTTTTATTAAACTCTCTTTATCTCAACCCACGAGGTTTTTTCATCACTTCTTTTCTCCCTCTTCTCCCTACTGTATGGGGGACACGCACAGGAAGTGAGTGAGCGGCTGCGTGGTTTTAGTTCCTGGCTGGGGTTAAACCAAGACAATTAGTGATGTTCCCAAGATCAAAGCCGAGCTGCTCAACAGAGCTAGCAAGCTATTCTCAATTTTAAACCCAGCAGTTCTCTCATCAGACAGTCCGTCTCATCCCAAAGTCAGTACAGTATCCTGAACGGTATTTGGGCAATGGAAAATATTCTTGGAGGACTTTATAGTCAATAAGATTGCAACATGAATATTTTTTCAACTATTTTGGGGGTTAGAAGGAAAACGAAATGGAATGCATATTATTTTTTCACAAGACCTCTGTTTGAAATCATTCAGATATGTAAATCTCAGAAAGCTATTTTGTTACTAACATTAGTATTACAGAAACACTCAAGTCTCAAAAGAAACTCCATGGTGAAGATGTTACGTGCAGAAATAATGAAAAATAGGCTTCTTTTGAAAGTTTCTGGGTTCTAAATAAATATTTCTTCTCTCCTGCTCCTTTTTCAGGAGGGCTTAAACCTACTATAGGTACTGTGTCGTATCTGTCAACCAGCACACTTCAGAAGCAGCAGTAGGAGGTGTAGTTGTTACTGGTGCACCATACATATAACACACCTGCTACATTTTAGTAGGTAATTTGTAACCGGCATTGGTTTTCCAACCAAAAAATAGTGATGTGTGTTAAGCCATGGTCATTGCCATTGGGACAGTATATATGTTTTTTTATATCTAGTTCTTGTTCTCTACTTAGTTTATACATACTATTAGTGATGTTAATTCAAATAAAAAACACTTCTGTGACCAGAACTTCCCCCTCCTCATGAATGTTCTCGTCACTGTATACAGAGTGTATTTCATCCCCATTTCATATTCTCTTTCTAAACTAATGAATTTTGCCTTCCTGGCAGGGCAGTGGAGGAGGTGCTCCAAGAAGTACTGAAGGCATGGCATGAGCACTGTGGCCAGATTGGGCCTTTTTTCTTCATGATATACCTCGTCCAGGCTAGAACCATAATTCACCAGACATGCATACATCTTCAATCTTAACAATTTTCTCTGCGCTCTGACTGCCTGATCCTTCCCAAAGACTATTAAATAACTTGCAAATATTAGGGGGAAGGGAGGGGAAGGCAGTGTCCATTTCCCTCCTAATTCCACATTAAGTTTCCTTCATATTGCTGCTATGGCAATATACTCGTGGTCTATGTACTTTACACTTAGAAACCTTTGTGTTACTTTGGATATAACAGATCTATAGGGACAAAGATTTTTTTGATATTTGAAGTAACCTGTGTGTCTGTGATGCGTAATCCCAGAACAACTATTGTTGTTGCTAAATTGACACAGAAACTGTACTTTCCTGACCTGAGGTGTAGAAGCATAACAAAAACACTGGACAAGTTGAACGGTTCTGTTGTCATTGAATATACCATCCATTGACTAAGTAAGATCTCTTTAAATCTGCTTCAGAATGATTTATTCAAAACAAAACAAACTGGCAGGAAGCTGTTTGCAAGATGTTGGTAAATGTATGACATGTTATAGGGGGTCTACTTCTTCCAAAGAAGTCAAAATGCGAGTTGAGGTGCAGTATAGATCCTGACCTACATGAAGCGCACAGCAATAACATAGACTTCGGTAATGTCGACTTTGTCATGTTTTTAATTATCAGAAGGAATAAACCACATCTGTTTGATTATTTTGGTATTCTGGACTTTTATTTCTATTAAAAATAAGTAGTAGAGAAGCAAAATCTAGTTCAGTGGATGATTGATCATTATGAATCTGGCTACTGTGGTTTCATGACATAATTTTAGGACTGAAACTGTGGTCAGTAGAGAGGTGGGACTGTAAATGGCTCGTGTCAGTACGTGGTACACCTGGCACACGTGCATCTGTTCATCATTTTAAGTTAAAGCTGGTGTAGCACCTTGTTGCTGCTGCTCTAATGAAATCTGAGGGAAATGCCTTGTTAAAGTGTAGCTTAAAAACAAAACAGTAATTACAAGGCCTCACAAACGAAAAAGAAAACAAGAGGCTTATAACCATTTTGAAACACAGTTCATCCTTGACCATCATGGCCTGTTATTCTCCTACGCTTTAATGAATGAAATAATATTCTGATTTTTCTGTTTGTGACCATTTACAGACCGAAATAGAAGGAACAAGTGAAAAGGAAAGAGGAAAAAGAAACAAAGAGGAAAACAAAGAAGGGTATTGCCAAGACAAGGTTTATCTATGTTCTGTCTCCATGTTTATCTATGTTTGTTATGACAAAATTACACGTATGAGTAAACAAGTACAAAGGAAGAACAGTCGTCACTAATGGGGAAATGTATTTCATGTCACCACTCAATCATGGACTTTGTTGTTCATGGGAAAAATTCAGTCAGCTTGATCCACTACCATTTTATTCCTGTGGGAAAAAGTTAATAGAAATGAGCAGTCCTTTCTTTTCATACCTACAACTTAAATTTGTGTGAGGGGTTCCAGGAGAAGGCGAAGTGAGCGTGCACATGCAGTGTGTGCGTGTGTGGGAGTGGAGAAAACACCTTGTGACTTGTATTCCCACCACCTGCCCAGGGCAGTAACTCAGATGCACAAAGAACTGAGATGTATGAAGGGACCACTTCAGTCAGAGCAGGAAACTCATCAGGGAAACGTGTCTATCATGTACACTCTCTATGGCGTGCAATTACAGTTGGGTTGAGAAGGTACAGGCAACTGGTTCAGAGTCCATATTCAGGCTGAGGATCAGGAGGCAGATTTGGCTCTGGTGAGACTTGGGAAGAATGCCGAGCTGCTGCGATGTGTGGCTGTCAGCTCCACGTGTGCTTCAGCACAGCGCAGAAAGCCTGACTTCTGGCACCAAGAGTGAGCGTCTGTTTCCAGTGGTTCCCAGCACTACCTCCTGGTTTCCAGTAGGGTCCTAATTATACAATATTTGCCCGAAGCTCCTCCACGTGGTCAGAGGCAACACGCAGAAAGTCACAGCTGCTATTCAAAAGGCTGATGATTGTCAGCTCCATTGGCTGAATTGTGGAGATGATCCTTGGAAACCCTATTTCATCAATATTTGCTCTGTTTCCTCCTGGTTTTATTTTTTTTTCGTTGGCTCTAATTTTTATCAGGTCTGTTTAATGTTTAACAGTGGAAATCAAGCAGAAGATGTAGCAGTATAAGTAACAGTGTGGAGAGCAGCATGGTCAGTGGAATGCAGCAGGGCTTCTGATTTTGTAAGTACGTACTGCACGTGCATCTTTCTCAGAAACTTGTAAATGATGCTTTCTGTGGTTGGTGGAATTTCCATGTTAGGTTAATTTCATTTGTTTGCTTTTGACTCTATTGTGTGCGGATGTTGCCATGAAATATTAATGAAGCAAATATGCAAGGGACCAGTGGGGTCTGCTGTTCTGGGGAAATATACCTAGCCTGAAATTAGAATAAAATAATCTTTGAAGTCATGGGGACTTATTAAGTAGTTGTTAAAGCCAAATACTGATGAAATCACCTTTTAGGTTAGAAACAGCCTTCACAGTGACTCAAAATTAGCATAATCCCACTAGTGACGGAACAACCAGGTCCAATTTATTAACTCTTCTAGTGATTTAATGTATAAAACAACCACTGAATTGCTAAGGCCATGCTCTCTAATTAGGACTGGGGTGAGTGTAAGGGGTGGGTGGAAGGCCGCAATTTAAATTTAATTACCCCTTTTATTTCCATAGACAAACTAATCTATGGCTTGGCAGAGAATTATTTTCTGAATTTCCAATTTGCCTCTTAAAATTACAGCCCACATTTAATAAAACCTTTCCAGCTTCTTCAGCTTTAGAATGGTAGCAAAAAAAATATTTGTGCCTGAAATGTTCTAATTTCAAAATGTTGAAATTAATGTGATTGTCATCTCTAAAGGGAAAAGTATGTGGGGAAAACTGGATGACAATAGTCAGTGTTTTCCAGCTTCTGGTAGAAGTACTTCTTTAATATTTCAGTAGAGAGCTGTAATACTAAGAGAAATTTTTTAACTGATGTGTTATAGTAGAGGTTAAAAAGAACAGCCATGTCATTTTCTACTTGCTGCAGAAAAACAATACACTTTGCTTCAGAAATTCTTTGAAATGTAGGCTAAGCTCTGTTTGGACATGGGAAGTGGTCATGAACAGACAAAAATTATTGTCTTTTTCACTTAAGTGTGCAATACCTCAAATAACTAGAGAAAAAACAGTTTATAAAATGTTAAACAGCAAATACTTTTGAAACAGCCTCTGTAGTACATGATTGTCTGCAGTACACAAGGGGTTTTGTTGTTTTTTTTTGGCTGGGAGGAAGAGGGAGAGTTCTGCTTAAAAAGAGATGCAAATAGTTGAATCATATTCCAGTCTAGGGCCATACTCCATCTTTTGGTTTAAGGACATTACAATTTAGCATTACCACTTCATACTGTAGGTCACTGCAGCGGTCACTGTCTGCTCTCAGACATACTCAGCATACTCAAGTCCTAACAAATATGAGAACATAAAGCTAGTGTGTACGTTTGCTATAAAAACAAGAAAGATTACCATAACAATAAAAAAATAAAGCAACTGGTTAATCCCCAAGAATCCTGGAACTTGGGCTGCCCTCAGAAATTCTATCTAAACCTTGTTTAAACAGTAGATACAACCATCTTTCACTTCTGGGAATGAATATGGGACCAAGAGAACTTCACCTTGTCAGGACATGGGGAAATGCATTCCTGGAAGAGGATGCAAACAGGCTGTGTTGACTGGAAACCAGAAGAAGAGGAGCCAAGAGGAGTGGAAAAGTTCTAGAAATGTTTTCATGTAGAAGCTGCAAGGGCAAAAATCTTATTTTCACACATAGCTTGCTAGGTTTCTAAAGAGAGTTTATATGAGATGCTTCCACAGAATAGCAGGGAACTGAATCCAGTTTTTTCCAGCTCCTATGGAGGAGCTCATGTGAGCTCCTTAGCATGTGAAGTATATCATGTCAACATTAGGAGAACAAGCATAATGAAGAAACTTGTCATCTCCAAGGAGATTAATCTGAGTGTTCTTTGAATTCCATATGGAATCTGCTTTTTTCCTCTTGGACCCAGGTCTATCCTGTGTCTCTATAGGGAGCCGCATATCCCACACAGGTTAACCCATGGTGAGGGGTAAACCACCATTAAAAAGCTACAAACCCTTGTTGCAGTCCGCTGAAAAGAGGGTCTCTGTTCCAAACACACTTCTCATTATCTGGTGGAAACCTACTTCTTCCCACATGTCTTAATGGCCACTTCCGAGTGCCCTGCTGCCATGGCACAGGATGCTTCAGGCTTCTGCCTTGGACTTTGCCTCGAAGACTATGTAGATTACTTTCATCCATCATTTATTAGCTGTGACCAGTGACTGGCCATGTGAGTAAGTAACCTTGAAGTAAACAGGGGTGTGAATTTAACAAGCACTGCATAGTCCATGATAGCTGCTCTCCTGATGAAAGTGAGGGAATTTATCCCTATTCCAGTGAGAAGTGAGCTGCTTCACATTTCCTCACATTTATCAAACCACATTTGGGCAGGTACTGTGGGGTATTTGATGTCTTTGAAACCTACACTCCTTCCTACCTCATGGTAACTTTTTTGTTTAGATGTACCCTATAGGAGACAATGATCCAGAGAAGATAATGTTAATAGAGATTATTACGGACTTTGTCTCTATACTTCCACTGACAATAAAGAAGAGAATTGCTTTTTCAGGGCAATTACAATGGAATATTATGGGTTTATTATTCCTGACATTTTAATTTATAATTTGGTTGAATTTATTAATGACATTCGACATCCTGCCCATGGGCACTTTAAGTATCCTATGTACATTAGATCTTTACAGTTGCACTATATAGTATTTATGCTAACAAACTATTCATTATTTCTTTCTACCAAGCTCATCATTACCATCTGTTTGTTTTGTGACAGAATATTTTGAAAAGAAGATGAAGTGTCTCCTGTGCCTGTGTTTACTCCTTGCTGTTCTTTGTGCTGTAACCTATTGCCACCATGAAGACATTTGCCATGAAGTCAATAACACTAATCTGCACGATGGAACACAAAATTTATTGACACATAAATGTGACAAGCAAGGCTCTAACTATGCAGATTTTGTATTTAGATTTTACAAGCAGGCTATATCAAAAGAAGCTGATAAAAATGTTTTCTTTTCTCCCATGAGCGTCTCCACTGCCTTTGCCATGCTGGCTGTTGGTGCTAAGTCAACCACCCTGTCTCAGATTTTTGAAGGGCTGGGCTTTGACTCTCTGACTGAGACTCACATGCATGATATACACGAAAGTTTTCATAAAGTTTTAGCAGCACTGAACTGTGCTGATGTTAACATCACATTAAATATAGGGAATGCCCTTTTTGCAGCTATTGGGTATGAGCCGCAGGAGACATTTTTACAAAACACAAAGCAATTTTATGATGCAGAATTTTTTTCTAGCAATTTCCATAAACCAGAAGAAGCTACAAAGCTTATCAATAAATATGTGGAGGAGAAAACCAAGGGGAAAATTCCTGAGTTAGTTGGTCATCTTGATCCAAGTACTGTATTGGTTCTTGTTAACTACATTTATTTTAAAGGTAAGATATTTAATATAGTATTTCAATGGATGATTTTGATGGAAAACAAAAATTGTAGGGAACTCCTGTTGATTTATTAGCAGAGTGACTATTTAGAAAGAGCTAAACTGTGCAGGACCTTCGAAGTAAAGATTAGATCTGGCTGATTGTAGTTGATTGTTGAGAAATATTGATTGCTTGATTTTGGCCCAGTTGGCCTGAAAGCTGTGGAAAGAGAACTCCCACTCTAGTCGAATGCCTTATAGACAGGGATCAGCTGCACGCAGCCTTGCTGGTCTGAGGGCATCATGATTAAAGATGTTTCCACGGTCTCTATGCTGACTGTATATGCCAGTCAAACTTAGTGGACTGTTATCCTTGAGCTTCCAGATTTCCCAGTATTATGGTAGATCTACTAGGTACACTGCATGAAAACTTGGGACATAGCATTTTGAGGGCCTGTGCTTCCGGAGCCCTGCTTGATAGGTAGGATCCTTTGTTCTGTTGATGAATTCCTCACCAGGCTGAGTGTGTTCAGCTTGCATCAGGTACGGCCTAACAGGAAAGGCATAACAAGATCCTGTGACTGAATATTTAAATGGTTAAATTTAAATGACATAAAAGGCACAAGTGATGGGAACACATGACTACAATAGAAGCAGGACTATCTCTATTGGTTCTCATCAATCTTTGGTTGTTATTCAGCAAGACAAGATTTACACTATGCTGAACTTACTGCACAGCTGAAATGCTTTATTGTTTGTTATGCTGGAGGTTGAAGTGATTTAGTAGTCCTCTTCTCCCATAAACAGCCCTTCAGTGTCCTAACATTTAAGTTGGTCTGGTTTATATAAACCATTTTTTATAATCTTGACATGTTTGAGTGCAACATCTTCTCTTTTCCCCCAACAGCTGCCTGGGAAAATTCTTTTGATCCTTTGCGTACGTATGAGGATGATTTTTTTGTGAACACAAACACATCTGTTAGAGTCAACATGATGCAGCGTGACGGTAACTATGACAGTTACTACGACCAGGATCTCTCTTGCGAGGTGGTAGAGCTGCCTTACAAGGGCACCGCACGAGCATTGCTCATTTTGCCTGACGATGGAAAGATGAAGCAAGTGGAAGATGCTCTCTCTAAGGAAACTTTTTGTAAATGGGATAACGAACTTGAGACCAGGTAACTCTAGATAGATGGATTACTGTATTTGGGGGCATATCATTATTTTTAAGAGAAAGCATTAATTTCAGATCACCTTCTCCTGGATATAATGTCCTGATTTCATAAAGTGGGGTTTTAAGTGATTCCCAAGACAAGCCAAAGCAGAGCATAATCGATACACAAACGCAGACTCTCTGACCTGACAGAAGGGGATGCAGCATTGTAACAACTGCCTCAAGTCTTGCTTGGCTGTCTTTTGGCTACCATACCTCTTCTTTCATGGTGCTAACATAATTCATTTGCATCACTGTGTCTTAGATTTTATCCTCCTTTTCCCTTCTTCTAGCCTTTCCACAGTTGTTCTGCTTCCTCTCTGGAGCCCTTTAGCCACAAAACAAGTGCGTATGTGGCACTGGGATGAGAGGCAATGAAGAAAGAGAGAATGGCAAAATCAAAGAGAGAATGCAGACACAGGAAGATGCCGCATCTCTCTGGATGCCCAAATTGCTCAAGGAATATCAAGCAAATTAGCAATCAAAAGAATGCTTTCAAGTGCCACTGAATTGCATACTATCCAGCCTGCTGGCTGAAACAAGGCTGCAACACTTGACTGTTGTTTTGTTGTCTTTATTCAACAGGAGATTAGATCTGCAGTTACCAAAGATTTCTATTAGTGGGTCTTACGATGTTAAAAGCCTGTTCAAGGAAATGGGCATTACCGAAGTATTCTCTAGTAATGCTGATCTGTCTGGAATTAGTGGCGGCCACAGTCTTCAGGTTTCACAAGTAAGTGAACAAACAGAGCTGGTGATGGGGTGGCGCTTGGTTGCTCTGATCACTATATCTGGGATCTTTTTAAAGACTTGCTTTTCCTCCTTGTCCTACTGAAGTTAAAAGTAAAACTCGCAATGACATGTAGGGGCTTGCTTAGTAATCGTGCTTTTCTGCTGACAGGATCTGCTGTCCCAACTTTGCATTATTTTAATATTGCTATTTAAAAACTGGATTAAGTATATGGAAAAATTGGGCAAGATTTTAAATGATTTCTTGGCACTGGAATATGATTGTTTACATGCGATTGTGTCAAGTAAATTATAAATGAGGAGTAAATTATGATATTTGTGTTGCTTATTACCTGATTTTTTTTTAATACTCTCAAAGTTTCCACAAATATTCCAGTTTGCAGTAGCAGAATTTCACCATGTCAGTTTAAACTACGATTTGATGTGGCAAAGATGCCAAATATTGTCCCTGTATTAGCATTTAAATAACGGTCTTCCATTAACCTTGGAATAACAGAGGAAGTGTTGCTAGTGGAAGTTCAAACAACCTGAGAAAGCAAAGTGGCTAGTGCATGGACTGTTATTATCTCCCTCTACTCGCACTGGTGAGGCTGCACCAACAGTGTGTCCAGCTTTATTTTCGGCCATCCCCACTCAGTCCTGACATGGAAAACATTCCTGTTGCAGGCTGGTAGAGATTTACCGTATCAGAAGCTTTGGTCCACTGGGGTTTATCACTCCTTTCTTCTCCTCAATATTCTGTAAGAAGAGCATGTCTATTCACCCCCTGCTTGCTGTCCTGTATATAAACCACAGCGTCCGGTCCTTTTCCCTGCAGGCAGTCCACAAGGCCCTGCTGGAAATTGATGAGGCTGGAACGGAGGCTGCAGGAGCCACAGCCATAATCCTTACCAGAGTTCTCCGTCCTTCCGTTACCATCAAATTCAACAGGCCCTTCATTATATTGATTTCTGACAAAGCAACCGGCACCACACTTTTCATGGGGAAGATTGTGGATCCTACTCAGAAGTAATTGCGGAGTTATCATGCATGCTGGTTTTCAGCATGAGTTACAATGGCCACCATGTTCGCGCGTGTGGGATAGTTATTGCTGCTACCTACTCTCCGATTGAGGGCTATTCAGACGTAAACGAGGGATTTCCTTATCAAACTGATAAGTAAAAAATTGTAAAAAACCACCCAAGCAACTGACAGTTTTAAAAGATAATATTTCCCCCAGCTGAATAATTCAAGTTATTAACACATTGTCCAAATTTTCCTTGGAAGACAGTTTTTTGTAAAGTCTGCTGCTATTTTCACAAGTGAATTCTCTCTGCTAAGTGGTTTTGTCCAGACTGCTTCCAGTTCTGGGTTACTCACCAAAAGCTTTATCCCAACAGGCAACCAATCCCTTGCAATTGTATTATGTCTTCTCTGGGACTTGCTGATGGTCCCTGTTCATCTGAGCCAGTCCCTGCAGAGTCCTTTCTTCCTTACATGGCTCTTTGCTGCCTAGGTGGTTGTTGTTGCTTACCCTCAACCAGCCTGTTCTTTCCCACATGTTCCAACTCTTTGCCTAGGACATCTTAAAAAAACACCGGAAAAAAAGTGAAAATACCCCAAAAAGAGACAGTAGATTTATCCTGCTGTAGTACTCACTGTAAGTGTCTTTTTGCAGTCTACAGAGTCAGAAAAAACTGAGAGACAGTGACATTAGGCATAAACTGTCAAAGAATTGTCCAACCACAATGTCATCCATGAATTATTGCTATGGCCGATGAATAAAATAAGCAGTCATTTAAATCCATCACTTAAGGACTGACTCTCAGTGACTCCGTTCTCTTCCTATCCTGTTATAAATCTTTCAAAATCAATGAAAACTTTCAGTCACTCTTACTAACATAGCAGGGTGTCTGTAAAATAAATTTTAAAGGCTGTTAAATGAGTCCAGCTTTTCTCATAGGGAGGTGGCAATTCTTTGCATTCTCTCCTTATGTGCCTATTTGGGTAAAACCTGTTTTCCAGAAGTACATAACCTCTCTCTTGCTGTTGTGGGTCTGCAGATCGCCCACCCTAATGGCAGTGGAGCACTGGGGCCCAGGGCTCGGTATTGCTGAAGTCTGTAGCAAACCCTTTAAGGTGCAGCGGCTTCTTCAAGGACAGACCGACTCCTGTTTTGACAGCGGTTCTCCCACTGCACCACTTTGACTCGTGCCGCTGCATATTGACCCTGGATATATTTTTTTGCAAGAGGAGTTTAGTCCCTGTCGCTGGGAAGGTGATGCTCCTTAATATATGTTGCTCTTTCTCCAGTGGTCCTGGCAATGTGCTGTGAGCCCCAAATCAACAAACAAGCTGCCTACTCCTGACATCTCTCTGGCCTTCTGACCTGTTCTCACAAACTTGGTCCACTCTGCACAGAGGTGTTTTATTGAGACCCATCAGCGCTTGTAGCATGGGTATGGTGTATGGGGGTCTATGCTTCTGACTCAGGGGAGCTTGGAGGCTGCTGCCTTGTCTGAGACCCTTTGCTCCAAGCAGCAAGAACTCAGTGGAAGCCCTGAGCTATTGCTTCTGCTGGGGCAAGATACCATCACTCAGTGGATTGGGAGATACTGCACCTCTGTGCGAAGCAGCGGCTTTTACAGAGTGGAGATCAAAGATAACTTGCTGTGGTGTGAGGCAGCTTGCTCTGCGGTGACTGTACAAACTCAACAAGAGCCGGGAGCAGCTCCAGGGAGATCCCACCCTGATAAATTGGTGCACCAGCACTGATTAAAAGGTAGGATGGTGAGATTTTTATCAGAATGGGGTGGCAGAAGAACAGGTTCTCAGCCTATTGCTAAAGGGAAAGAGGTTAGGAAAAATCCCACAGTTGCTAGGACAGCACAGAGGCTTCGGGAAATAACACATGGAGCAACTTCCTGCTCCATCTACCTCCCAGGCCTTTGCTTTTGAGAGTGAAGGGAAGGAATTGCAGGAGAGCTGCACTGGGAGTTTTCACCCTGGATTGTGAGGAGTGATTGCTTCTGGCAAAAGTATCAAACATGGCAACTTGAATACTGGGTGGGCTTGAGAGGGATCTACCAGGATGCAGGGCTTGACCACAGTTGTCCTCCAGTTGAGGAACTTCATACTCCAGACCAGCAGCTTGGCCTGAGCTGTGTCAGGGACCCGGAGGGGGAAGAGGGATTCTCCTAAATCTCCCTGTAAGGGGAGGATGTGGAGAAAACATGAGAAAAAACACTAGCTTTGTGCCATACATACGTGGAAGGCACAAAATGCTGATAGTTCACAGTATGGAGATCCACACTGTAGAGATCCATAGAGCAGGGGCTAAATATATCTGGCTGATGTTACTTTCAGCATATTACTGGTTATGTTCTTTAAGAAGTGGACAATTCTGCAAAGTTTTTGTGGAGACAGGGGGCATTTTGTCCTAATTCAATGAAAATTATGTTGGTCTCCCTTTCATCATTTGTCTGTGTTGCTTTTGTCTGTATTTGTGAATTAACGGTAGAGAAGGAAAGGAAGGATTCTGATAGACAGAAGGTAAAAATTTTGTTTATGTACTGTGTATTCATTTTCTCTATGGTAAACTCATGTGATTTACAGTGTCTTTCATTCATCAGTAGGTAATTTTATAAATACCTTTCAGTCTTCCACCACAAAAACCCCCAGATCTGATCAGGACAGGTTAAACCCCCACATGCCTTCTCTCAGTCTATTGGACAGCTGGATCCAAACTAAGCCCTGAAAGAGAACTAGGGCTTCTTTATATCCTGTGAAGTGTTGTCCACTGGACTTCCCGCAGTAGCTGTCAGCAGAAGGGGACAATGCAGCTTACAGTGGAGTGTGTGACCCCCTATCGTAACCACCCAAGATCAATGAGCTGCTGCGGGTCTGTTAGCTCTGGCCTGACAGAATTACAGGAAGCTCTGCAGAAAAGGACTTACCCACCTCAGCTGAGAACCCCTGCAAGGGGAGATGGACCCACCGGGATGGGTCCCTGAAGGGCAGCCTAGCTGTGCCCCACCGGATCTGAGTGCCAGACTTGCCTTGGCAACACCTGAGCCATGTGGGAGACAGTAAGTTTGTTCTATCTGACCTTGTTTATGGTCCACTGGGACACTGTTTGCTGATGTGGTGCTTCTGTTAGGAAAGCTCTGTTTGCCTTACCCCATGGCAGGGTCCAGGTAGTATGTTGTCACAAACCATGAAGCAGTGGGATTTCAGGGCTGATGTGGTACGTGTTCAGTGCATTTTACCTTTCGGAGGTAAGGAAAGGAGCTGACTCACTGCCCAAAGGCTCAAAGCAATCAGATAATCATAGAAACACCCGTTTCTCACATAAGCCCTGCTATTAAGATGCTACCAGTATTTTGAACTTTCTTATTCCCAGCTGTGTGATATGAGCCCTAATGATGGTATCTGGAGAACTTGCCCCTGAATGGGTACACCAGCCCTCCCTCCACAGCTCTGCCATCCGTTCAGCCCTTGATCACTGCTACGATCTAAAGGAAATGGGAATTCACCCGGATGTAAGCCAACTCTACTCAAATTGTTTCTGTAGATTCAGCACAACACAAGCAGCAGTCTTTTTTTCCTGTACTCACAATCATTTTGAAGCAGAGAATCAATAAGCACTTAAACCCAGTTGATTATGATAGTCACTGTGCAGGGTGGGTTTTGACTATGGATTCTGAGAACCAGGAGTACCTATATGGCAGCTACAAGGCAGTCTCAGTGCCTCACATTCCAGCTCATCTTTGACATGACTCTAAATACCTTTTGGAAGTATAAAACAACAATAAAAAAGCTCATAGTAGTGTTAACCCCTAACCCAGCATTGAAGTCTTGTCTCCAAAACAGAGAGGCAGTAGAGTTTCCCAGTAGAAAAAAGTATGAGAGAAATATGAGCCCTTTTAAATGCAAATATTTCAATGAAAAGTAAATATTCACTGCAGTGGGAGTTAGGATGAGTGCAAATTCTCAGGAGGGGAAGGAGCATGAAGACCACCATGTATCTCTGCGTCCTGTGACACATCCTCCTAATCATACCCATCCATCTAACATTCCCTGTTGGGTAGTGTACCTCTGCCCTTACCCACACAAGGCTGCTTTCATTACATTTAAACTGAGCACACATGTGCAATGGTGATATCATCCCTTCCCTGTAAAATGTTAGCCAGCAAAGACTGATCTGGAAATATCCATTGTGAATTTCCAGTCCCAGGCTTAATAGAGAATCCACTTTTAAAAAAACATGGTAATTGTCCTTTTGTCAGAGTAACAGTTTTAAAGAAAACAATATAATTCATTCATTTCATGTCCATGTCCTTGCGTATGATTAATACCCTGGTTACACAGACTCAGCTCAGCACTGAAGTTGCTGCAAATGACTTTGCCAGCTTCTTGCAAAATAGAGTTTCCATGATGAAAGTAGCTTTTCAGTTCAATCCTACCCCTGGAGATGAATTTATTACAAGTTAATTAGCCTGATTTATATAAATGAGTCTTTATTTATCTTATTTTTGATTGGATTCGGTTTCTTTTCCATAAGTCATCTGGAAAAAAACCCAACCATTTATTATTTTACTAAACAAGAATGTATCCTTTGTGGTTGGAAAACTTTTGTTAACAGCAACATGATGCTCGTATGGAAGATCTGAAGAAGGCTTTGCTTGACTTGTGTAAGTATCTAATAAGGAAAAGTTGCCATATTGTTTACTATGTCTCATATAGGAAACACAGCCCACATGGAAGATGCTCTGCTAAAGGAAAATGTTCGAAAGGAAAAAACAACATAGAATAATTCACTAAGTGTTGTAGTTGTCATAAAAACTTTGGTTGCAGCCAGGAGAGAATCTCAGGGCAAGAGAAAACATCTGTGCACAGAGGAGATGAAATATGTAATGAAAAGTGGGTCCTAAAATGCATATGAATGTAAAAGAGAACAAATGCCTAGACCTCATTTAGGTGTGCTGTTCACACAGGTCAGGATTCTTTAGCCATCAAAAAAGCCATCTCGCATATTCAAGGGAGAGATACTAGAATGTACAACGTGAATTTATTTTCTATTCCTGTATCTTCTGTCTTTCACGTCTGAGCTCTGTCTCTTTGGTAAATCTTATGGGTGAAATCTTAAGATATTTTGGGCCTCAATTGCCCACGCCTGTCACTGTGCTGTGTGTCAGAATCTTACCAGTTTCACAGTTGGGCCCAGGGTGATTGAGAAGAGGCATCAAATAGAGGCAAATACACTCCAGCACTTCTCGCTGCCTCTAGCTTGGCAGGGTGGGCAAGATGGTGCAGCAATCATGACCGAAAACCTGTGTAGGTACAGCCCAGGTACCAGAGTGTCCTGTGGAGGCATGATAGTGAAAGCCATGGATGGAAATGGGACTGTGCTGACCTGCCGGAATGGGAGCTGCAGAGGCCAAGGGCAGTCACACGGTCTCTTCTTTTGCCTCCACTGAAACAGAGAAGAAAATTGTTGCATTAAACCATCTTGGTGACCTGGCAGCATCCTCAGCATCCCAAAAGTTTACAGTGTCAAAGACATGTTTAAGAAAAGGGATATGAGCAATGGAATCATATAATTTCCATTTTATTGAATATATTCCTTCAGCTAGCTGATCTGGCTTCTGCTTCTTCGCTGTATCCAACAATATTAATCTGTTAAATAATAACAAATGATAGCACTTTGCAAAGTTTAACCCTAATACTTTCTATCTGGCTTTGGGAGCGAAAAACTTCAAGTGTAATTCCAAAATATCCACATAAGGGATTTTCTCAGTGCTTATTTAAGGTCATATCTGCAACAGAAAGATAAATAATGTAAGGTATCAATTTGAATTTAAATAGTAATGCCAAGAGGTTTCTCTGCGTAGACAACTTCATTCCAAAATGGGAACTTTTTCTCTGGTGAACTTGTCATTCTAAAAGTTGTTTGCATAAGAAGGGTTCCTTTACACCAAGAGAAAAAGTTCTGTAGGGAAAATTCTGCTAGTAAAATGTTATTATTTCAGTATTCCAGTCAAGAGTAGTAAGATCCTTGCAAGAAGCCACGCTTTTAGTGCGATTCTGTGACACTGCTTTCTGCAGGTAGAACTGCGTATGGAGCATCAGGTTCTGGGGATTATAGGAAAAGGAGCCCTGTGCCACCATCTTCTGGTAAAATCAAGGAATGGACATGACAAATTCTGCTTCATTTTGTAACCAGAAAGAACAGCAGCTTCCTGGCTTGCTGTTACTGTGTCAGTGGGGATTTTGATTTTCTTGTTAAGTTTTGGCTGCAGGATTGGTGAAACGCTGTACTTGAACAGACTGATGTCCCTAGGAGTAAGGGTTTGGTGTTATGGTCGGTGGTTGAAATACAGATCAGCTCAGTAGTGGGGAAGGAAACAAATTAAATATTAGAAATTAATGGGAAAGAAAAAAGAGCAAATCAGATAGGAACATTGTAGCGCTGTCTAAATGTCTGTATCATCCATGCATGGCTTAGAGCATGTAATCCTGATCCTATAATAACAGAAAGGATAAACGAGAACCGGAAAATCTTTAGAAAAAGGTGGTAAGGTTAATCAAAGGTCTGGAACAGCTGCTGTTTGAGGAGACAGACCTTCAGCCTGGAAAAGAGACATCACAGAGTCTCTGAAACAGTTAATATCTGGGTATTTACAGCCTAATCAACTTTTTACATTACTGTACTTTTAACCTACTTTTTTCCCCCTTTGTTTGCACTTGACAGTGATTTTCAGGATTTTCAACAAAATCTTAGTAAAAAGATTTAAAATATGTTTGCATCACTTCATATCAGGATGAAAAAAACTCTCATTCTTACTAGTTTTTAGCAAAAATCATTTTAAATCAATTGCATATAAAATTTAGTAGATGTGTAATTCTTCAAAGCTCTAAAAAAAGTGTTCTGAAGTTATTGTTATCTTATCAAAACGTCACAATTCATTTGAGATAGCATTTCTTCAGGTTTTTTTTCAATTCAAATCATATCGCATTTATTATTGCCGCAGGTTCTGATTTTGCAAAGATAATGATTATCTTTAGCGGAACTACTCACTCAGTATTCGTATGACTAGAGCTAATAACACTTGCACATCTTGTGCAATAGGGTATCACATTCAAAAACAGTTCCTAAGGCTTTTGTTTCTCCTTCTATTTGAATTGTCCTTGGAGGGAAACCTGCTTCCTATCCCCTAAGCTTGTTCTCGCATTATTAGATTAACACATCATAGTGCTCCATCTTTTTCCAGTACTATGAATACCTACATGTGTGTGTGTACTTACATACATAAAAATTGCTTGTCTTTCACAGGTAGATGAAAACACAATTGTTCACACACGATTATCTACATCTCACGTAAGTAGTTTTTATATTTTATTTGGGTTTTAAGCAGAAGATCCTCAGAAAGGAGGCTGGGAATTGTCTTTCCCTTCACTTTCTCGTCAGCCTCTTGCAGCCTGAAGATGAGCTATTCCTCTCTGAGGGGACACAGTTGGGACAGCTGACCCCAAGTGACCAAAGGGATATTCCATACCACATGACGCCCTGCCAGCATATAAAGCTGGGGGAAGAAGGAAGAAGAGAGCAGATATTTGGATTTATGGCATTTGTCTGCCCAAGTAACGGTTACACATGGTGGAGCCCTGCTTTCCTGGAGGTGCTGAACTGCTGCCTGATGATGGGAAGTGGTGAATGAATTCCCTGTTTCGCTTTGCTTGTGTGCATGGCTTTTGCTTTACCTATTAAATGGCCTTTATCTCAGCCCATGAGTTTTCACACTTTTACACTTCCAGTTCTCTCTCCCATCCCAGAGGGGGGAAAGTGAACAAATGACTGCGTGGTGCTTAGTTGCCAGATGGAGTTAAACCTCGACAATCCTTTCGGAAAACTTATTGTCAATATGACCAGTTAGTGTTATTCTAAGAAAATGTATACAAGGTGACAGTGTTAAAATCACCAAATTGGACTTTGCTGAGAAAGTGTGCTCCGTTTTTCCAGCACACTGAAATTTTTCATTAGTGGGTGATTTTTATTTTTTTTTTTGTTATTCTCTCTCACTATTATCTTGGCAAGGTAGAAGACTATATAACAAAAGGAAATAAAATGTAAAGCTATGAAAGCAAGAAACCGCAGAAAACAGAAAAGAATAAGTGTTGGCTGTCTTGAAGGGTAAGGAAGGAACTATATGATAATCTTTAATATATCTAGCTTTTTTCCACAGTGGAACCTGAAAAAGTAAGTCTTCTGAATGGATTAGCTACTGGCTGGGCAACATGGTGTCACTGAATTGCTATCCTGTGATGCAGTCAAGCTGTAAATCATAGTCCCATGATGCTCTCTAAGCTGTAAACCACAATAAATGTGTTTTTGCCACTTCAAGCAACATAAATGTTTCCTGCTTTGTGCGGTTTTATACAGCATCGGAAGGAAGCTTGAAACAGACCCAGCTTCCAGAATCTCCTAGGCTGATAAATATACCTTTGGTTAGAAAGTGAAGAAAATAGCAAGGAATAAGAAGCAAAGTAGAAAGAATTTTGATTCTCAGCAGAGGTTATGTATATTTCTGTTTTTTCTTTAAAGGTAAATATACTACAGCATTTCATTGCAAGTGTGAGATTTTGATAACAGATTGAGACCAATGATGTAAAACTGTCTGTTATATCCCAGATAAGAGCATTAGCAGAGTATCGTGGTTATAAGACAAAATGATCAGTCTTTATGAAATACCAGAATTAATACCACCCAGTCTTGACGTAATAAAAATGGTTGTAGTAATGGGAATAGACATGACATGGTTTTGCCGGTGATTTAGTGACATAGCTATAGAGATACTCTGAAGATCTAGTCTCTTGTTTCACCTCTAGGACTGGATATATTCTAATTGCTCATTTGTTTCTGTCCTTTACTAACACCTGCCCTCTCTTTCCTCTGCATTACCATCTCCATGCACTTACCCACCAGCTCTCATCCCCACCTTCCCTTCCTCCATGCAGTAAGACAGTTGCTTAATCCTCAGAGGGGCAACCATTTCTTCCTTGCAGCTTGGGTTATGGTAGGGGAGCATTTCCAGCAGGACTTATATCCTCCATGTCGGCAGTGGTGCCTTCCCAGTGTCTCCTCTTGATGGAAATGTAGATACGGATAAGCATCATCAACTGCATAGCAGTTTATAGATCCTCCTTGAATGAATACCATTGATGCTCAGTAACATGCAGTCTTACAGGGAACGGCTTTGTTTTGGCGCTCCAAGGATAAATGCAATAGCGGGAGGAATGAATACAAGGGGATGCAGGCTGGCATGTGTTTCTTGATTGCCTTTCAGAGCTCCCTTACAGGTCCTGAACTTGGACCATAGGTTGAAAATCTCTACACTATTGCAGTGCCGGTGTGAGCTGAGAACGTGGCTCTCCTGCCAGGCACTCGCAGCAGGAGGCTTCTCACGGCCATCTGCAGGCGTGGAAGCAGCAGGAGATACGGTCCCTGCTCCACTCCCTCTTGTCCGCAGCCCCACCACCCACCACTTAGCTTGTGTCTGGCTTGGACAGACTGTCCAGAGGAGCTACCGTCATTACTGCTTGCTGTGCATCCTCGCTGGCAATTTTTATTTGAACTAATTAATGATTAACAGGGGTGCTCTGCTTAATCCTGTTCAATGGTACTGAAGAGAAGAAGGAACAGACAAGACCAGATGGACACAACAAGATCCTTTTTGTAGCACTGTAAGTACCCTTTTAGTCTTCCCTTGGATTTTTTTCTGGACATTTCATTTGGGGGGATTTTGTTGTTGCCTGGGAAGGGTGGATTTTAACATGTAAACAAAGTGATATAGCTGTTATGCAAAAAATCAAAACAGGCCAAAAGCCAGCAAGAACTGGCTTCTAGTGAAGAAGATACTTCACATAATTAAAAAAATGCTTTGGAAATAATAGAGATGCATGTAGACTTTGCCACCACAGTGATCCAATATTTTATCTTTGAAGAAACTGTGAAGAATTTTGTAATTTCAGTCCTAGACAGTATGATCTGTGTTTATACCACATTTTTGTTTAACACAGATTTAATTCTCTAATTATTTGAAGAACTGAGGAAGACTAACAGGGCTGCAGTAGCCATCCTGCAGTACTGTGTACAAAACCAACTTCTACCAGCTACTCTGGGGAGAAGATCATAAGCTTCTAGTTATTCACAATTTTTTTTTAAAAAAAAGCAGTCCTACCCTATTTTTAAAAAGTTAATACAACCAAAATGACCTCTTTTGAGAGAATACTTGGCTATACAAATAGTGTATCAGGAGGAATAGTCTTTCTGGGGATGGCTGGCATGGATCAGGAAAGTGAAATATAAAAGTGTGAGGTTTTGGAGAATAGGTTTGTTCTAAGAGCCTCATTTTACTTGGCTGGAGTACTTAGCATGAAGAAATTAATTTCCATGCCATGTTTTGTATGTCTACTTATTTTCCAGAAACAGTTAAAAGGAAAATGAAGCCCACCTTCTCCTTGTGTTTATTGCTGGCTGGTTTGTACGCACTTGCCCAGGGTCATCAGCGTCCTCGTTACCGCAATAAGCAGGATGATCCTAAAGGGACATATTACCCAGGGCGCCGTTCTCACGGAGAAGGATTTTATCCAGTCATGAACAAAACCTTTGTCAAAATAGTTCCCAGCAACGCTGACTTTGCATTTTCATTTTACAAGCTGGTCGCATCCGAAGCAACCGATCAAAATATTTTCTTTTCACCCATAAGCATCTCTGCTTCCTTCGCGATGCTGGCACTCGGTGCCAAGTCAGCGACGCTGACGCAGATTCTGGAAGGGCTTGCCTTTAACCTGAAAAAGACTCAGGAGCAGGAAATACATGAAGGTTTTTGCCAACTCCTCCACATGCTGAACCGTTCAGACAGTGAGCTCCAGCTGAGCCTGGGCAATGCCCTTTTTATAGAAGAGACACTAAAACCACTACAGAAGTTCTTGGATGATGTCAAAAGCTTTTACGAATCTGAAGTCTTTCCTTCTGACTTTAACAACTCCTCTGGTGCTGAGAACCAGATCAACAGTTATATTGAGGAAAAGACAAATGGGAAAATTGTTAAACTAGTGGAAAACCTTGATCCTCTCACTGCAATGGTTCTTGTTAACTATGTCTTCTTTAAAGGTAAGAAATGTCAAAGGGTGTGAAGGTTCTAATTTAGATGCTTACTACTTATTACAGGGACTTTAAACCTAAGAGAAAGAAACTGTAGTCTAAATATTTTAAATGGAGGAAAATATGTTCGTTATCTGGAAAATGTTCCTATAAAACCATGTTTATTTGCTGTCAGTATCAATGTTTGTGCCCTCACCTGCTTGACTGAAAAATGGGATTTTTGAACAAATATCTTTATTGAGTTTGGTAAATTCTTTAGTGTGATGGTAGAGTCATGCTCTAGTAAAAGATGGTGTTTTCAGTATTATCTATCTTTTATTGTCTTCAAGCACTTGTAAAAAAAAAACCACTGCAATGCTTTAAAAACTGAGGGTGCAATAAGTTGAAAGATATTTGTTCTAATCAAAGGAAGGCTGTGGGACTAGATCCTGTTTGACTCACCGTGCCATTCCTCTCTATTTCCCTGAATTATTTTTCTTTTTGTCATAAGCCCACTGGGAGAAACCCTTCAGTACTTCATATACAAAACAGGAGGACTTTTTTGTGAATCAGGAAACATCTGTAAAAGTCGACATGATGTATCGAAAGGGTTACTACAGAAATTACTTTGATGAGGATCTGTCCTGTTGGCTGGTTCAGATTCCTTACAATGGGAATGCTGCAGCATTATTTGTTTTGCCTGATGAAGGGAAGATGAAGCTGGTGGAAGATGCTCTCTTGAAAAAGACTGTGTCTAAATGGGAAAAGTCCCTCCAAGACAGGTAAGTGTTTTGGATAATGTGAGAGGTGACCATGTTCTAGATTAGTAGTGCTTATCTCACCAAGACAAAACATTAAAGGCCGTGTTATTTTACTGAACTCTATTCACTTAATGGTCCCTCTCTGTGCAGGATTTCCCTTTTTTTATTTGGAAAATTAAAAAGAGCTGTGGGCAGTGAACAAACAGGGCACTGAACTTGGGATCCACCTTGGGTTAAATTCCTGGCTCAACCACAAATTGCTCAGCACCGTGATGAAGTTAACAGATCCTTGTTTCATATGGGCATTGTGAAAATACTATGGAGCAGCTATTGGAGTTTAGGGTGTTGAGGGCGTTGACGGCCTTGTATGCAAAGGAGGAATTTTTATTCATTCAGTATTACTGCAGCTATCTCTGTGGTGACCTAGGCCCTGTTGTAGATTTGAGCAGCCTTAGGTCAGCTAGCTATGATCTTTTTAAAAAAACCCTGCTACCTGGCAGCAGTAGCTCTGCCACAGAGCTGGTACCATTGTGTCCCCCACCCCACTCCTTGAGCCCCACTTGTGAAACTCGTGGAGGCAGTTTAGCAGTGGATAAACTGTGGAGGCAGAGGATAACATGGGCTCATTCTGCTCCAGCCCTCCGTGTTAGATAGCTGACCTGGTCAGAAGTGCCATCTGAACCCCGAGAGCAGAATTTTAACATTTAGAAAAATAAATATGAAGTGTCACTACACTGAAGCCATTCAGAAGTGTTGCTTAAATGATAATTTGTCCCTATTTGTGTTATTTGTTACAGAAAAATACATCTGCACATTCCAAAATTTTCTATTTCTGGTACCTATGATGTGAAAAGGATAGTCAAACAAATGGGTATGATTGATGTGTTCACTGAACAGGCTGATCTGTCAGGGATTACTGAGGAGCCTGGACTGATGGTTTCGAAAGTAAGTCAGCAGATGAAACACAGTGACCACAGGATTTGTCTGTTACCAGAACCTGACATTAGGATCCCGTGAAAAGTTTATCCCATTCTCTCTGAAGCATCACTCAATCATCAACAACTGCCAGTCTGGAGGCAAAGCAAATCCTATCTTTCCTAAACTTTAAGCCAAACATACTTACGAAGGGTTATATGTACATAAGGACAAGGAAGAAGTACATATAATTAAATTTTCTTTTGGCTACTAAACAAAATTATCTAAAGGTAGCACATTAGCTTTGGTAAAAATCTCCTCTAATTCCAGAGGGCAAAGGGCTATTATTCCTGCCCTTCTAGTGCTCTCAAAAAGTTATTTTTTTCAGCTAGATGACAGGGTAAATTCACAATAATACATAAAGCTGCCAACGGCCAAACTAAGCCTAGGCTAAATTACCAGGTTTCTTTGCTTCCCGAATTTCTTGCCATCAGTCATCTTGAGCGGTCTTTGGCTGTCTGCTGTGCGAGGGCTACTCTCTGCACAGACAGTGACAGGGGCTAGCAGGAGTGGTCCGGTGGCTAATGATGGGAAGAGGAGCAGCTGATGATGACCTTCCCAGAGGCTGGTGCTGCCGGGTCTTGCCCCAGGCAGGGCTCTCTTTGGCAAGATCGAGGCGGGTGGCAGGCTGCTCTCTTCTTGCCAGGTTGTCAGGTGGAGGTCGTTTTGCTTTGTGTCCTTGCAGGTGATCCACAGAGCGGTGCTAAATATTCATGAGAACGGCACTGAAGCAGCAGGGGCCACAGTGAAGGAGATTACCTGGAGATCTGGCGATTTTCCTCGTCCTCCTCGAGTCAGATTCAACAGGCCCTTTCTCCTGATGATTCTGGATAAATACACCCGCACCATCCTCTTCATAGGGAAAATAGTAAACCCTCTGAAAAATGACTGATTGACTAGAGGACATGGATTTATGCATTTTGCTGGCTAAATTCCTGTGATCCAGCAAAACATTTATGTGTACATGCCACTACGCCTTAGTGCTCGTCTTTCAACCATTATCCTTATATACGTTATTAATCTCTTAAAAAAACCCTCTATTTTCCCTTGTCCAAAAGTCACTGGTATTTCCCCCCAGTCTACAGCTGGTTCTAGCTTGTAGCGTTAATGAAATACAAGTCACTTTTCACCAGTTTTGTAAGCAGCCCTTTCTGACTTGCTCCCATGGGGTGTTTGAGAAGGTTTAAAGTCTCTGGATGATGTAGCTATTGCTGTACAGTCCCAGTGTGTGTACAGGAGAGCAGGAGAAGGGAAACAGGGAAAAGGAGGTGTGAGGTATATGCCATGTCTGTTTAATCCAGTAACTTTGGTTGACTAATCTTAACCCTTAACATCGGAGTGAATGTCCATTAATTTCGTTGGCTTTTAACCAAGTATGGTGTGAATTTGCCCTCCCTCTGTCTCCTCCTCAGTGGAAACCCTCCTCATGAAGACAAGAAGGTTGGTTTTGCTTTACAATAATATTTATTCTACTAAGGAAGGATGCCATACCAACAAAAGGACTTTCTCTTTTGTCATGCTAATATAGCTATTATTGCCAATGTTTGAGATAAAAGTATGGTGGAACAGTCCATGACATTTTCTTTTTATGGATTTGTTGCCACTGTCATTTCTCCTTTCTCCTACTGATGCTGCCTTCACTACCACGCTTTCCAGCTAGACTTGTTAGACTGTGGTAGAAAAGAGGAGAAATGAAAAATTATAACACCAGAGTGTATTTCCTCAGTAGGAAGGTCCTCAGCAGAGCTTTCCTAGGGACTGTTAATTTGCTTTAAACTATCATAGACACACGCACAAAATGCAGGTAATATTTGAGAAGCAACCTTTCTAAATATTAACAGTGGATTACTGTTATAGAGTAAAAACTTACTGTGACTTGACATTTGTACCTTTTCACTTAAAGTTTCTTGAGTCTATTGTATTGCTATTGTGCTGGTTTATAGTGACTCAATAGGATTTTAACGTATTAGCTACAGTAGATAATTGTATGGTTATGAAAGGAAAAAACCACAAAGGAGTAAAAATTTAAATTATTTTCTTATTTTTCTTTATTTTTTTAAATCAACATCCTTAGTATGTCTTATTAAAATATAGAAAGCCAATGAAAGAGCTTAAATTACAGATTGATTCAATCTTTTTCTATAGAATATCTCAAACCAGTAGGAAAAAAAAGTAAAAAATAAATGACAATTTTTTTAGACTTTAGTCTCTTAAAATATCTGTGAATATAACTCAAAAATTATGGTGAATATTTCTAAAAATTATCTTGATTGGGTTGGGGATCTTTATTTTCTTTATTATTAAATTAATGCATCAACATTAGTTAATTGCAGCTGTCAGTATACCGATAAGGAACATAAGAATCTTTCCATGTCTATCTGCCAGCTGGCAGCTGTGTAACACTTAACACTCTCAGAGCCCTCCTCAAAATCCTATAAAACACTGACAAAATTTTCTTATTCATAGCTGTATTTGTCTGTTCAAAACTTAGTAACAAACAGTCGGCTTTATACCTCTAAGCATGGAAGGACTTGGTCTTGGTCTAACACAGAAAAACTGATTCTACAGAACATCATTTAAAAGTTCTTGGCAAATCTCAGGGCTAAATGAGGACTGTGTGCCAAAGTCCAGCTTTGCAATGAAAAATGACTCTGCAGGCGAATGCATTTGTTGTTCCTCATGAACCTCAGATCAATAGTCTCTGTTTGTTAATGAGAAAAAAATATTTAAATGATATTTTGCCTATCAGATCTCACTTTGTGAGGTAGCCTTCTTGCTTAACTTATTTGAAAGTGGGTGGAGAAAAATCAAGCTGGATTAAGAACTGTATGACCAAAACATATCAAGAAACTATTGTTGGTAAGGAATCACCTTCAAGTGGGAGTAGGGATCATATACACGTATCTTGCCTTGGTTTTCTTTCTATTTTGAGAAAAACTGGGGAACGCTCCTCACTGGAAATGTGCAGCAGACAGAAAATTTTTGTGGTAAATAATGAATACGGAAGGACTGCACAACCACCCCCAAAACTGTCAGTCTTAAGGTTGTCACAAATCCAGTGCAGTCCTGGTTTGTTCAGGACAGCATTTCTTCTTTCGGTCTTCTGTCTTGCTTCTTCTTTCCTGGATTTTTGGTTTTTGGTTTGTTTGCTGCCATAAATCTCATGACCAAGAAGCCTCAGTGCAAGAGCAGAAGGACTTTCCTCCTAGCTAGTCAGGAGTTTCTGCTGCTGTGGTGTGACACTTCAATGCAGTGGCATGGCTGGAGGATGGAGCTGGCCTGATGAACCACCTGAGGGACAAAGTGCAAAGGGCATCTCCTAACCCAACCTGCACTGAAGTCTACCCACCCATCTGACGTGGGAGTCCATGCAACCGTGTGCGCGCAGGAGCTGCAGCCTCCACACTGCCTGTGTGGACCTGAAGAGAAATCTGTGATGTTATGGCTGAAAGTAGTCTTCTGTAAAGGCTGTTTTAAGTTAACAGCCACAGAAGAAGAATTGCCAGCATAGCAGAAGCTTTGGAACAGCACACACTGAGCAGCTCTCCGAAATAAGGAGGACAGCAAAACAAGCATTGTGGGAATAGCAGTAAATTGTGTATTTGTTGTCATAACTAGGAAAGAGATATCTACAGAAGTGAAACAAAGTCTAAAAACAAAGTCTAAAATAAGGAGCTCCAACCCCAGTATTAATCCATGGTGGAGGTAGATTTTACCCTCACCTACAAACTACATGAGCTTCAGAAGCATTGGAAGAAAACTAGAAGCAATTTAGAGTGGTGGTAAAGATCATAGAAGGAACAAGCAAAAAGAAGCAAAGTATATGTGGGTGTGGGGCAGAGAGAGAAATAATATGCTTGAAGAAATTCAAAGAAAATAACATATTTCAAACAGCCAGTGGTTAGCGCCGATGCGCAGGTCTGTCATTGTTCCCAGTGCTGTGCAGCATCTGCTAGGATAACATCAGCAACAGTCTGAAAGGTCATGGGCTGAAAAGCACAATTACGTATTCTGCTGGAAAGACCTACTAATGCTCTGTTAAATGTAAGCACAAATAGGAACCCATATTTTGACAACAGTAGAAGGTACAGGCTGCCTAATGAGAAAAATCCCTAACAAAGCTGAGGCACGTAGTTCTGAGGTCAGTGTATCCTCATCAGACTGGAGATATCATCAAATCATGCCACTATTTAGATCCCTTTCAAAGTAATCACCTTTTAATTTGTTCTCTAATATATAACAACTAAATAGTCATATCTTGTTAGCGTTGCCTTGATACTGAATAACCTATTACGTTCTTGTACTGTATGATACTGTTCTTTCTGCGTGTCACTTTTAAGACATAATGACAAAGAAAAAATGTAGCAAGATTTATAAAGATGTACCCCACGATACTTCAGGGGTGGTGGGGTAAGAGTCTCCTCTTAATGACAGCATGCCTTTACTGGTGTTCATCATTCACCAGCACATCCACATCATTATCTTAATGGGAAAATAGTCATCCCTGCAGGAAAACAGTGCCATTCATGTCACAGACCAGTCACATGAGGGTGTCCAGTTTCTCAAAATCAGATGCCGTGTATTCCATTATGTATTCAGACAGTTTAGCAATTGTCACACAATTAGCAATTAACAGATATTCCTGGGCAATACTGTGTGAATTTCTAAGCCCTCGAGGAACTTGGTGATTACCCAGGGCTGAAAGCCTGTCTTCTATTGCCACCAGGAACTTGGCAGTTATGGAAGTGCTGTGGCCAAGATCCACATAGCCAACATCCATCACCTGCTAATGACACTAATGCCTAGGCTCAGGAAGACCTTATGAAAGATGTATTGCTCAAGGCAGTGCTCTCCTGCAGCCTTCACAGAGCCTTGGTGACCCCAAATACCACAGGCACACCCCTGGCATATATCAGATGGAGTTACTAGGGTTACCGTAGGTGATTATGGTAGACTACTAGAGTATAGTAGATTACTAGAGTTACCATAAGTGATATATGTGAGGTATGGCTGGGGGCTCAGAATGGGGGTTCTGAAGGGTTCAACAGTTTCATCATTGTAATGGATCTAGAAAATGTCCTCTGGAATGGGGTGTATTTAATTCTACCAGTGGCTGCTAAGAGGCTGTAAAAGCCAGACCAAAACAAATGAATGCATTTCACACAAACGTTTCCGGGATTTTTTAATGGAGAAACATAATTTTAACTCAGTAATTCTGCTATATATTAGATTCCTGGCTTGTCCTCTGCCATTTGGCAAGGAGAAAAAATATCTGCGGGGAAGAATGGAAGATCTGTGTTTATTCGACTCCTGCGAAGGCTTGGCAAAGATTTGTATTTCTTTTCTTCAGACTCAACAAGGTTTGATCATTTTTGTCCTATGTATAGCAGGATACTTCTTTCCTATTATGAAAATATATATGAAGACAGTACAGTATTATGATAACTAGATGTTGATGCACACAGGAAAGTCAATCGCTAGAAGTACTGTTGCCTCTCACTCCTTTAGTTTCTTGCTTGAAACTTTCCTCCTGTGCATGCTAAAGTTTACTTGGTTCTGGGCTTTGGTTGTAGCTTTCTTCCAGATAAAGATTCACAGGATGCTTTTCATGAGGATCAGTTTGATTTCTGAGAACTGCTTCCAGATTGTGGTCTCAGGGATTGACGTTACAGAGCTGTCAGAACATCTCACTAGCGAGGTGACAGTTACCTCTCTCTTTTTGACTCTGAAGAACTGGTACAGTGGAGTTAAACCCAGTGTTTAGTTTAGGCCCATTTGTATCCAACTTATTCAATAAAGTCCTATGAATCATAAACAAAACTCAGAGCTATTCCAATCTGAGGTGACTCACTTTTTGGCCAGTTTTTGGTCAGTATGACATGTGGAAGCTCCTTAAAGAAATAATTCTCTTTCTGTTCTAAAAAGAAATGAAGAAAAAAAGGACAAAAACACAGTTGGGGTAAACACATGTAGTTTTACTTTGTGCCTTTTTAAGAGACCTCTTTCTGTAGTTATGTTGCTTTACAAAGGAAAGCATCACAGATATACATCTTAATTTAATCCAGCACAGCAAAATTGAAAGAACAAATTAGTTGAGAGGCAGTAAGAGGAGTCTAATATGTCCTATCTTTCCATTTTTTAACTGTAAAGGCTATGTTTATCTAGTTTCTTTTCTATTGACATTGATCCCCAAAATGTTCTTCCTATGATCCCCCAAGAAATCCATCTCTGTTTTCTTTCCAAAGCGCTCCAGCTGGATGTGACATGTGTGCTTTGGATGGAGGTGGAATTTGGGTGGGGGAAGATGATGAAAGGTCAAGAGAAGTTTAAGGGGAAAACAGCTTCTCTAAACACTTCAGTATTCACAGAGTTTGGCAACATTGAGCTAACCACTGAGACCTAAACCTTGTATCTCATTTCTGTGGGCAAAAACGAGGAATTATTTTTGGCACTCTGTGGATTTAATGGGTGTTCCAGTCTTTCTTTAGAAACTACTTCAAAGACATTAATTAAAACCCTTTTTTCTCATTGTTTTCATGTTGGTCTTTGAGTTCAGTCATAGATCTGAACTAGCATAAAATTAACCTCTGTAACAAATATTGATTTCATTCTATGGAGAGATAGGTAACTTTCGTGGTGCTTCCTTACTCAGATGTCAATTCCATTCCTCAGTATCTTATAAATGACAGCCAGCAAACGACAAGTCCACTGTGTGATTAGATTTCACTCTCACACACTAACTGGTCACACTGGTGAATAGTGCAGCCTGAGAGATGTAAATTACCTAAACGTCTCCTGGGAAGCAGCAATGTAGTTGAAACCTGGCTCATCTCTAAGTATCCACCAGCAATGCTGACTTCATGTTTAGGCTTTTCAAGCAGGTCATGGCAGAAGAAGGCGTCAAGAACATTTACTGCCTTTGAAATGCTCTCCTGGGGGAGCAAAGCATCCGTGTGGAGTTGGCTACACAAAGACGTCACCTGACACAGACAGAGGAGCAGGAGATCCATGGAGGTTTTCTTTCAATTACTGCTAAGCAAGGTCCAGCTGAGCTGATGCAATATCTTGTCTGCAAATGACAGCCCAGAAGTTTCTGGATGATGGCAAAGAGATGCATGATGCTGAAGCTGGCAGAAACTGAAAAGAAGATCAATGAACAGCTTGAATGTAGAAAATTCTAATTAGGAACATATTTTTACCATGCGGTGGTTAAATACTGGAAGAGGTTGCCCAGAGAGGTTGTGAAATCACTGTCTTTGAAGGCATGTCCTTGAGGAACCTGATCTAAGTAGGCAAGTTTTTACCCAAGGGTTGGACTAGGTGACCTCTGGAGGTTCCTTCCAGCCTAGATTTTGACTCTAAGACTCTGTTGCACATCCACAAAAACCTTCAGGGAAAACGCACTGGCACGCTCGTTGACTATGTTTTCTTTAAAACTAAAATATGTTGTATAACGGGACAGTCTCAGAAACAATGTTTTAATGTTTGGTTATGATCTCCAAGTTTTAATATTTCTCTGCCATGTTGATAGATTATAAGGCTGCTGGGAGTAACCATTGGGCAACACAGCTGGACAGAGTTTGAACAAGATTGTGTTACCGAGTGGTTGCGTGCTTTTTGTTAGAGGAGCACAGCACACCTCCCTCTTTTCTGCTTCAGTCTCTTCCTGGCCTTTCCAGTTCTCTGCTTTCTACTAGGTCCCTTTCCAGCCCCTGGGCTGGGTTTCCTCAGGTGCAATCGCTCCAGGGGGTCACTGCCTCAGGGACTTCCCTTCACACTTCGGCTGTTCAACCCCTGTTCCTATGAAATTTGCCCTGTTTCTTTGCAGGATCTTCACAAAGCCCTGCTGAATTTTGCTGGGAAAGGCAAGAGGGCTGCACTAGCCAGGGCTGCTGAATACAGGATTAGTGCTTGTTCTCAGCAGGCACTGATTGTCATTGATCATTCGTTGATCATTCAGCCATCATCACTGATTGTGACTGTAGGTTAAACTGTCCATAGAAAAAAAATGAGGAGACCTTGGCTTAGAGTTTTGGGTTTGGAAATCCGTGAAAGGCAAATTCCTGATCTTGCACTTGAACTATGAACATCAAAATGTGAACAAAAGAAAAGGTCTCATTTTTACAGTATAAATGAAGATGCTGTAAACTTAGACCTGTGACTATCTCTGTGCAGGCAAAGCTGCCTTGAGAAGCCTCGCTCTACACTCAGGGCTGTTTGCACCCTGACACCATGGTACATGGTGGAGATAGTACAGCTTGGGGGCTTGGCCACATGGATTGTGGGTTTTTGGGTGAGCCAAACTTTTGACATACCCAAACGACTAGAATATGAATTTCGTATAGGCAGTGCCAATGCTTAGCTTGAAAACAGCCGCTATCAAAACTCGAAGAACATGTTAATCTCGTTAACTGAGACCTGTTTTTAAATTGGACAGGGGGAAGTAAAGTTTGTATGAGAAGGCAACTTGGAATTGCAAGAATTCAACCACATAATACTTGAAAAGCAAAGAAAACTTGCAAGGAGTGATCTTTATTCCATATGCATACATGCATCACTAGCCAGCTGTACTAACCGATAGTGTGCCAGCAGCAAAGTGTCAGATTAGGTTGGGCTAATTAAACCTTATTACTTTGTTAAGCATGGCTCATTTAACAGCCACTGTGTAATTGTTCGCAGAAATCTGCCAATTCTTGCAGCCCTAAGCTAGCAAAAACACGAGGCTAGAGTTTTCTTTAATATCAATTACAAAAATCAAAACAAATGTCACCCATGAAAGTATAAACACAGTTCATCAGATCAGAACAACCTTGCACATGAACTGTGTTTATATTAGAGCAAAGAGCAAAACTGTGTTTCTTTAACAAATGTGCGAAAGAGAAAAATGAAGGAAGCTGGTGAGAGACAAGACTGGCCGCCTTCTAACATGTGCATTCTATAATTTTAAAGGATTTTAAAACTTCTGCTGCCATTGAAGGCCCAAATGAGTGCCAACCATGTAAGATAGACCAGACTTGAGGGAAACATCCCATTTCCTGAAAATAATGTGAAGAGAAACGGATAAAGTGAAGAGAAAGCCTGGCATTCTTACAGCCATTCCGAAAGCAGCAATTGCAATGTTCTAACATGTTGGGCTAGTAAAACAAAAAGATTAAAGATGACCAAAAATAATTAAAAAAATGAATTGGTATCAAGGTTGAATTTCTACTGGCTGAACTGTAATGCATGTGCTATCAGGGATACATACAGAGCAGTGCTGGAGCCCAACTTCTCTTCCCTCTGAAATTGTCATTCCTTTTGAGCTTTCTTGAATATCCCACTTGCAACTAATTCGACAAGGTGTGCAGTCCCTAAAGTCTGTGTTGGATACACTTGTGTGGAGGAACTCTGAATGTGATAATACTTGCTTATTGAGACAACATTGCTAAAAAACCCACCACAGGCTATAGTGGCTTTCTTCACGCTTCCTGGCCTGCCAACAATTTTTGTGAAAGGCAGGTTTAGGTGCTGGAAGGGCTGGCCTTTAACCTCACCAACACTTGGGAGGACCCACCACATTCCTTTTCTGTCATTTATTTTAATTCTGGGAGTTACACATGCCATCTGTAAGTTTTTGTACCATTATACTTAAATAAAGTTTTTGGTCTGTACTCTTAACTGCTTGAGCTTGATCTATGTTTTGGAAAAAGAAATTGAAGTTACAATTCAATTTGAGAGCAAAATTCTGGTCTTGCAGTCTATCTGCCATTACTTATTGTTCCTCCTTTTTTATTCTAGTGATTTAAAAAAGCCCCACATATAACAACTAGTTTTGAAAAGCCATGGCAGTGTCAAGCAGGTCTACAATTCCAATGCCTTCATCTGGCAACTTTACAGAATATATATCAGTAAAACCTGAGATGAGCTCTCAGTGAGAGATTACTTATCTTGAACATTAAAATTCTGGCTGATTGACTCCAATGGAATTCATATCAGATCTTAAATGCCTGTATGCTCTCGGAAACACATTTTCTTTCAGTGCTAGGAGATTACGTGCAGACAAAGCAGGAAACATAAAATACTGTTTTCTGCAAACTGATGAAAGTGATCATCTGAGGTGAATGTCTGTTATGAGAAATGGAATCACACCCTGGTGATGAAAGAAGTTTATTTCCTTCTCAGATATAATACAGAAAAAAATAATAAGATTATTTGATTCTGTTTATACAGCTGTCATCTAGCAAACTATGAGCTTATATGGAATTTTACTTCAGAGATTCCTATTGCATTGGAAAAAGAAGCTGAAAACAAAGTAGAAAAGGTCTAGTTTTTATTACCCGTTCTATCTTTTTGCTTAGCTTTATTCTTTCTGTCAGTCATGTTGTTTTTTGAAATGGAATCAGAAAAAATTTCCTTATCCAAGGAGAAAGTGATGAATATTTGTAAGATACAGAGACTATAGTTGGGATGCCCTTTACAGGAACAGATAAAAATACAGAGACGACTTGATTTTTCTTCTAGTTACAGCAATTTTGCAATTTACCAGTCTCCTGGTATTAATATAATTATTTATGTCAAGAGGTTTATTTAGATGAACTTTTGCACACAGATCTTGAATGTTACATCTTTATAAGGCAACAAGAAATGGCTGCATGAGGATTTATCATGCAGAGTGCACATTTCTCTTACCCTGTCCTTATCGCCTTGCTGAAGTTTTGTTTCCACAGCCAGAAAATCAAACTGCAACAAACTGCTTTCCCATCCCAGGATTCTCACAGATGCTGCCATCTGGCAGGTTTGCCGGTGATACCCATGTGCGATGATTCATCCTCATTTTCCACTGCATTCAACAGGAGAAATTCGTGTTTTCCTAGAGTCTCTATTTCTGGCATCTATGACCTAGAGGAGATTTTCAAATGACTAGGTGTGACTGATGCACTCATTAACCAGGCTGATCTATCTGGAATTGCTGAGAAGTTGATTACTCTGGAAACGGTCATTTGTGGGTCTGTTGTAGCTGCTGGTCTTAACTTTGCCTAGGAAGAGATTTGGGCCAGGGTCAGAGGAGGTGGTGCCTGGGAGTCATGAACAGGGACAGCAGCAACTTTCCGCTCTCTCCCTGACAGTCTGAATGTTGCTGCATGTCCTGGGAGAAAACAGAGGAATCATAGAAGAAGCTTGGCTATTCCCAGCAGTTCCTCCCTGGAAACAGTAGCATCCTTCAGACGGTTAGCCAAGCATTAGGGCTGGGCTGAAAGATTCATGCTATCTATGTAGGCAGGCCTAGACTTGAGAAAAATAGCTTGTCTTTGCTAGTTAAGCAACAGCATACTTACTTGTACCAAACCTTGGTGATTATACATAATACTGCAATAAACTTTCTGGGTACTTGCACACATCATGGAAAAAAATCTCTCTGCAGACGTATGTTCCAATCAACTCTGCCTCTATCTTGTAAGAGACAGTAGTTACATAGCAGTAACCATGGTGGGTAGATTCCTATGTGTAGATGAGTTGTAGATTTACCTGGTGTGAAATCATGTACATTCAGTGGAAATAATTAGTCATTGCTAATTAGGATGAGTGGCACACATCTGATCCTTAAATAACCTTCTAAATAGCTAAGTTGTGCCTGTTTCTCTCCGCTCCCTCTGAGAAGCATCTCAGGGTAAGTCACACATACACAATGCATATCTTATGTGTATGTAGCACAAAGTTAAGAAGATCTCCTCTCTTCTCCCCAGCTAAGATTTTGTTATGGTAAAGATTGCCTATTTAATTCTGCCATCTATTTTCTTATTTTGGCTATTTTTCAAGTCATGCTAATACTTTGCTTTCCACTTTAGTAATTTCTAAAATACTCATCAAAGGCCTCTCAAAAAGCTAACCAGTGCCCTTGACTATCCTTTATCTCATCATTTAATGAGCCCTTCAGATATTGCCAGTTAGAGCATACCTGCAGTCTGCATTGCAGGCAAGGTAGAGATACTGAGCTACTCCTGAACAAACGTGCTGCCTCCTTGGGTGCTCAACGAGCTGGCATCCTTGCATGAGGATATCCCATGCGGAGAGTTCAGTGGGACACAGCATCCTTTATAGAAACAAACATTGCTTTGGCCCCATCTTACGTTTCCAGTTCTTCTAATATTCTGCTTTCTAAAGCTCATTTACCATGGTTATGCCAGACTACAGACTACCTTGCAAAGCTCTTTTTTCCAGTTTGGTTCAAGCCCAAGAGTAGCAAGGTCCTTGCTCTTTCCCTCCCCTCAGAGCCCTAGGTGCTGGCATCCTTCTGCCTGTTATGACGGCAAAAGAGACTTATAATGTTTGATGTCCAGAAAAAAATAGCTTACTCAGTCTTTGCTTTGCAAATAAATCTTATTTGTTCTGTTTAATATTTACCAGTGGACATTAACTTAATACCACCCAGCAAAATGAAGAATAGGAAAGAAGCACTGTGACAGAGAAGTCCAGCACTGTAAGTACCATATTGTACTCTCTTAGAAGTCTTTGAATTCATGTTGTCTGTGATCTCTGCCATTTATTGCACAGTATTAAAGTCTCACATTAATTTAATTTGTGCAGCAATTGGAAATTATTTTAGCTTCTGGAAACATGTGCTAAATGTCGGAAGTAGGATTCATTCAGTGATCCATCTCCTAGATATAGTGGCATAATGACTCGGAGATGAGGTCTAAAATGAGTACTCAGCACTCAATTCACTCAGTTTGTTCTTCACCCAAGGTGAAGAACAAAACCTTGTCACTGCTCCCAGAGGAGTAAATTTAGTCAATGTCCTGACTACTCCAGGCTGATGCAGGGCTAATGAGAGTAGCGCCCCTGTACCTCCAGTGTGCTTAAAGACCAGGCTACTTGCAGCCAAGTGCCTGGAAGAGAAATTAGACTCTCTCCAAAGCAGATGCGGGGAATGATGAGAAGAGTACTAACCAGATCAAAATGAATTACCTACATTTAGAATGCCTTTCTTTTTTCAGAGTCTATGATTTATCCAACACTTCAGACATGCTGAGCACAGCTCCCATACTCAGCACTTCCACAGCTTATTTCTCCAGTGTTTCATACCGGGCGGCCAGAAAAGAGGGAATCAAGAACTAACAAACCCCCATGAAAAGTTTCATGTAAGACCTAAGCCTGGCATTAGACACACAGCCTGAGGCAGAATCCCATGCTCCAGAATAAGTACACAGCTGCCATGAACAACATTCAGATTGTCTCTATTTTCCTGCAGGCCACTGCCTACTTCATGTTTTTGAGTTTCTGTTATTTGAGATAATTTAGGTGAGGCACCCTGTGGAGAACATTCTTCTCCAGTTTATTTCATGGTTCTTCCCCTGAAAAGGGCAAAAGAGAGACTGTGGGATTATGTAGAATTTGCTTATATCAGTTAAAGGAAGAGGAAAAGTCATCAAATTGCTCATACACAGCAAGGAATTCCACTGTAGCTTTTCCGAAGCTCTTGAGTCTTGGACTTTGCAACCTATGTATAGTTTATGCACAATAGAGAGAGTCAATAAACTTTCTCGATTTATCCTCAATTTGCTGCAACATTTAATATAATGTTTTGAAATAATATAGTTCTTGAATTCAGAGCTGCTATGCAAGAAGCAGAAAGATATAAACAGGTTAAGGGGTGAGCATTTAGATGGATTTTATTCACAGCTATAACTGACACATAACTGACATTATCTCTGTATCACTGTAGTTCTTGAAAACCAAAGTTATAACAAGACCATGGGTACTACAGAAACATATCAGCAAAAGTCAGTCCCTCTTCTAAAGTACCTACCAAATACATGGGGGCCAATAGGTGAACTCACCCAAAGGCACTTAGAAGTTCAACGAGACCATGCTGGTCAGAGGCAAGAACTATTTCAGGCATAATAACTAAAAAAAGCTTACTCAACATCGATTCTTTCCTGGCAGTGTCACATTAATATCTTCTTTCCTTTGTTCATTGGTTGGAAACTGATAGAACGGACTAGAAATAGGCTATCCAGGAAGCCATGTAGAAGAGTATTTCTAAATAGACCAGTAATCCTAAAGACTGACATCTGAAAATCTAGAATACAATTTATCATTTTAGATCTACACAATCTAGAATAAAATCTAGTATCTAGAATAGAAAAACTATTTTTATGCTGGAAAGATAAAATTCTCTAGATCTAAAAGTTGTTCTATTCTTTCTTAACAGAACTGTTCAGAAGGAAAATGAAGTCTGCATTGTATTTGTGTTTGTTGCTTCTTGCACTTCAAGTCAAGTGTCAACATAGGCCCAACCTCAATGACCAACAGCAGGAACAAAAAACATCCCATTTTCCAGAAGACCAGTTCCAGGCTGAAGGTGAAAATTCGCCTCGTATCAAGACAGCCCCCAGCAATTATGACTTTGCATTCAAGTTTTACAAGCATGTCAGAGAGGAGGTGGGCAACAGCAACATTGTCTTCTCTCCTTTGAGCATCTCCACTGCCTTTGCAATGCTCTCCCTGGGGGCCAGATCAAACACGCTCGATCAGCTGCACAAAGGCCTCGCCTTCAACCTCACAGAGCTGGAGGAGCAGGAGATCCATGAGGGATTTCAGCGTGTCCTCCAGCTGCTGAACAACCCTCACCAAGAAATCCAGTTGAGCGTGGGCAATGCCCTGTTCGTAGACGATCGACTGAAACTCCTCCAAAAATTTTTGGATGATGTCACAAAATTTTATTATTCTGAAGCTATATCTAGTAACTTCCAGAATTCTCCCGAGGCTATAAAGGAAATCAATAACTACATAGAAACAAAAACCCATGGGAAAATTGTTGGATTACTCAAGAGTCTTGATCCAGAAACTGTGATGGTTCTGGTGAACTATATTTTCTTTAAAGGTGAGTGACAAACATGTGTAGAAGTTATAAACATAGGCTCTGGAAGTCTTATCTAAGAAATGTAACTTTTTTTCACACTGTGAACCTATTCTATTACCTAATTTAAAATACGTCATTCTACTTTTAAATGACATAAAGAAATATTTGAAAGAGAGGTATGTGGAATCATTTTCTGTATGAGTAAAAGAAAAAAAAAAAAAGAAAGAAAAAACAGAACCTGTAGAAATACTGATCGATGTCGTATCAATTTTAAGCCAGATTCAGAGCTGAAAATATTCAGAAGGGATGAGCTTGGGAACTTATGATCATTTGTTGAAAGGCGAAGGTGTTTGGCTGTGCAGGACATGGTCAAACACAGGTGACACTTGTGTGAAAGGAATAAGCCTGGAGCCTGTATAGCGGGAGTCTGTGGTAGTTTTACCATTGCCTTAGCAGGTAAAGGCTCAGGTCTTTTCCATGGCAACCCTCAACCTATACTTATGTGATTCTTGTTAGAACCGTTGAAATGATGTAAAGCTTCTTTTCATGGCCAGGAAACAAGCATCCCTAAACTGAGATGGGCTTGTTGTTGCCTTTAGAGTTCAAATACAGTATTTTTAGCATCAACTAATGTGATATGCCTGTATTAGTCTCTTTTACAGTTTATTTCATTCTTTACTCATTCCTTTGTCAAAAGGCTACTGGGAAAAACCTTTCAACAATTTGTCCACCAGAGACGATGACTTCTTGTTGGATGCCAAGAATTCTGTTAAGGTCAAAATGATGCATCAAAGCAAAGCCTTTAACATCCATAGGGATGAGAAGATATCTTGCTGGGTAGTAGAAATCCCTTACAAAGGAAGTGCTGTCGCATTGTTTGTTCTGCCTGATGAAGGGACAATGAAGCAGGTGGAGGATGCTTTGCTAAAAGAAACAGTGTCTAACTGGATGCACTCACTTACAAAAAGGTAATCTTTCGACCGCTGCTTTGTTTAAATATTGAACAGGTCGTAAGGCAAGGTAAAGCTTAGGATGCCACAATGAGTTGCTAAGCACAGCTCTGAGGAACAAACACTGCAGAGTTTCTTTAACTCAGACAAGGTATTAGGTGATTTCGTACCCAAGGGAAACCCTCTCCTCAGCTCCCACAGTCACAGCAGAGGGTGTGCTCCCAGCTGGGAGGATCCTGCACAGGGGTGCATTGCCCTCAGGACCCTGCCTTGGGTAGGAAGGATCCAGTTCAAAAGAAAATACACTTCCTTTTTCTCAAGTCTGGAAGATACTTTCCAGCCAATCACTTTTGTAAACCAGCACTCTGTCCCTGCACCACTGATCAGACTGTGACAGATACCTCAATTTCTGCTTCTCTGACAAGGGATTTATCGCTATCTTAGAAAGCCAAGCTTTAACTTCATGGGCATTTGGGATGGGGGTATACCTGCAACAGCTATTGCATCTAGGGATCTTGCAATAATAAACTCATTTTTTTCACTGATTTTTGAAAAGAAAAATACACCTGGACCTTCCAAAATTCTCCATCTCTGGCTCCTATGATGTTAAGAGCCTCTTTGAGAAAATGGGTGTGACAGATGTGTTCACTGATGACGCTGATCTCTCTGGAATGGCAGAAAATACTCTTCTGAAGGTTTCCAAAGTAAGTATGCAGAGCTGGTAATCAGAGATTTGGCTGCCTTGCTTACATGTGAGTTTTATCTCTGCAAATAGCCTGATCCCACTTCTGGAGTGTAGTCATGGTGCATTGATCGTAATAAAGGAAGGAAAAGGTTAGACATTAAATGTCTCTTGCCTCTGCAATTTAATATTAAATTGTGTACTGCATAGCAATCCTGCAAATTCACTTGAAAATCTCTGAAGAATAAAAGAGATCTGGAAAGGATAACAGGAATAATTTCACAAAAAGCTGTTGTAAAATAATCAATGCATGACAAGATTCATAGTTATGGCATAAATTTGGGAATAGTAGTTCTTATCCTACACATACACCTTTCATTATTGCATATCTGAGCACCTCAGGGTTGATACAGACAACGGATTTGTGGGACAGGGATAGTCCCATTTCACAAACAGGAAACTGACACACAGATAAGCAAAGTGATTTTCCCAGTGTCTCACGGAATATAAGTCTTGTGTCGTGAGAGAAGTGATCCTTCTGTTCTGCACTTGTGAGACCACCTCTGGAGTAGTGCACATCCAGTTTGGGGATGCTCCTGTAGGAGCACTGGGGATGGTCCTTGTAGGAGCAGGGCGAGTCCACTGGAGAGTTAGAAGGATGGCTCTGTGGCTGGAGCACAGGATGTATGAGGAGAGGCTGGGAGACCTGGACTTGTTCAGGCAGAAGAAGGGAAGGTGAAGAGGGGTTCTTAGCGATAGGTGCAGATACCTATTAGGAGGATGCAGAGATGAACCCAGACCCTTCTTGCAGCTGCACAGTGTTAGGACAAAGGCAAGTGTAGGGTCCTGCATCTCGGGAGGAATAACCCCGTGTACCAGCACAGGTCAGGGGCTGACCTCCTGGGAAGCAACTCTGTAGAGAGAGACCTGTGAGTCCCAATGGACAACAAGTTGAAAATGAAGCAGCAATGTGCCCTTGTGGCCAAGAAGGCCGATGGTCTCCTGGGGTGCACCAAAAAAACATGTGGCCAGCAGGTCGAGGGACGTTGCCCTCCCCCTCTACTCCTCCCTTTTGAGGTAACATCTGTGTTCAGTTCTGGGCTGAAAGAGTCCAGTGGAGGGCTACAAAGATGATCAAGGGGCTGGAGCACCTCTCTGATGAGGAAAGGCTGAGCGACCTGGGTCTGCTTAGCCTGGAGAAGACTGAGAGGGGATCTTGTCAATGCTTATAAATATCTGAAGGGTACTTGTCAAGAGGATGGGGTCTGGTGACAGGACAAGGGGAAACAGACACAAGATAGAACACAGGAAATTCCACCTCAACATGAGGAAAAACTTCTTCCCTTTAAGGGTGCCAGGGCACTGGCACAGGCTGCCCGGAGAGGGTGTGGAGACTCCTTCTCTGGAGACATTCAGAACCCACCTGGTGTGTTCCTGTCCAGCCTGCTCCAGGTGAACCTGCTTTGGCAGCGGATTGGAGTAGATGATCTCTGAAGGTCCATTCCAACCCCTAAAATTCTGTGTTTCTGTGAAGAGACAATGCACACAAGAGAGGAAATAGGAAACCCTCATTAGATATTCTGTAAAAAAATTCACCATGAGGGTGATCAAAAACTAGGATGGGTTACTTAGAGAGGCTATGAAATTTCTGTCCTAGGAAATACTCAGACCCTGACTTGATGAGACCCTGAGCAACCTTATGTCAGATTTGACTCAGTGTAGGGTGGTTGGTTGCATTGGATGACCTCTAGAGGTCCTTCCAACCTATATTATTTAATCATTTTGTGATTCCTCACACTGAATAATACCCTATTACATGTTTAAACACCTGGATTACAGATATTGGACAAGCGAATAGAGGAAGGGTAGCAGGACGTCATGGAGGAAATTTCAGATGCGATCTGGACAATGAAGATAAAACATGGAGAGCTGAACAAAGACAATGAAATAAGATTGAGTGAATTCAGAAATATGAATTTGCTATACCTACCATAGAAAGCCCTGTAAAGTTGTATCAGTGGACTGTGTTACAGAAAGACACCTATAAACCTTCCACTATTACATCTTGGCAGAAAGAAGTTTTTTGCATACACAGAAATCGATGCAAAATGAAAACTTTCTTCTATGTTAAATACTAAGGACAAAATCTTACTCTGAGAAACAGCAGAACAATATGTGTTCTCTATGCTGCTCAGTCTCTGCACAGAGCCAAGCTTGACTTTGCCAGAGTTTTGACAAAAACTCTCCCTGAACTCAGACCAAGCTTTGCTAGTCTTGGAAAGGCTGGAGATGAGTACCTTTTTCACAGCAGTTCTCCATTCGTTCTGTGCTTTTCCTTTAAAAACTACCTTCTTATGGTGTTCAGGCAAGCAAGTTTGTCCTGAGCTGCTTTTCATTCTTCTGTACCTAGATTTTAATTTTTGCTTCCCTTGCAGGCAATTCACAAGGCCGTGGTGGATGTTAGTGAGAACGGCACAGAGGCTGCTGCAGCAACAGTAATGGAAATAGTACCAATGTCTGCAGAGTTTCCTCCTCCTCCTTTCATTAAATTCAACAAGCCCTTCCTGATGATTATTGTTGACAAAGCCACCCAAAGCGTCCTCTTCATGGGGAAAATTGTGAACCCAGCTGCCAAGGAAGACTAGGGGAGAGCTCTTGTACTCCCCAGCACAGAGAAGAGAGCTTGGGCACATCCAAGGGACTTCCTTGCAAAAAAGGACTAGAATTGACCCCTAAATAACAAATAAATAAATATTACATGAAGTTATTCTTCACTTACAAACAGAGAGCTGGGGACAAGCGTGAGTGGGGCATGTTTACAAAATGACCCAGGCCAAATAGGCAGCTGTGGGATCATCAGCTGACACACATTTCCCTACCTCACTCAGCCCTTTGCATACTGATAAACCTTCCTGCTCCTTGCTGAGAAACTCCCTATGTCTCCCATTTTCTGAATATCAAGTCATTATCTCAGAAATCACTAATCTATCCCCTTCAGCTGAGAAACAGTCCTTTCCCTCCCTCTCATTCCGCTATGAATCCCAGGAATCGTCTTTGAAGTCCTTCCAGGGCTCAGAGGCTAAGAAGAAAACAGAAACACAAACCTTTAAAATTTTCCTCTCCTGGATGGTGGATGCTCCTGGGCAAAGAATAATCCTTTTCCTTCCAGATTGACGACTGCCTTCTACCAGCTCCAAGCCCTTGCTCCCATCTCCATTACTTATTAGTTGCTCCAAAGTAATGGGGCCTAATTTTTCTGGCAGGACAAGAATTTAGCTTCTGTGACAGCAAAAGCTGCACATCACTGTACAAATGGTCATCCTAAGTGGTCTTGTGCATGTACAGTAAAGCCTGGGCTCCCCAGGAGAACTGGATGTGGCAAAAACTGTCCTCTGGTTCCAGAAATTGGTGATGTCCTGTCTCCATTACCCAAAAGACATCTAATCATGTTGCCCACCACCTGCTTCTGCAAGCTCAGGCTAATGAGTGTCTCCAAGAGATTCCTCTCCATTAAGGTGATGTTTGGGGTGCAGCAAGGTGACTCTGATACCTTCCTGCGCAGTGAGTAGGCAGAAGATGGTGTTTCCAGCAGCATGGTGTGAATAGAGAGTTGTGCTGCACCAGATTAATTTAGCTTACTGCCAATTAAAAACAAATTAGGATAGTAATAAGCAAAGACTTAATTAAAAACACCTTCCACCAATCCCTCCTTTCCCAGGATCAATTATAACTTCTCCACCTCCTCCCCTCAGTGGCACAGGTGAAGGAGGAACTGGGGGTATGGGGATTGTGGTCAGTTTATAATGCTTTGTCTCTGCTGTTCCTTCCTCCTCATGATGCTCCTCTGCTCCAGCATGGTGTCCTTCCCCCAGGCGACAGACCTTCACAAACTGCTCCAGCATAGGTCTTTTCTACAGGGTACAGTCTGTCAGGAACAGGCTGCTCCAGAGTGGGCTCCTCTCCATGGGGCCACAGGTCCATCCAGGACCCTGCTCCAAAGACAGATCTCCACAGCCTGCAGTTTCCTTCAGGACACATCCACTTACTCTGGTGCGGGCTCCTCCTCGGACAGCAGCGTGGATATCTGCTCCACCGCGGTCCTGCATGGGCTGCAAGGGCACAACCTGCCTCCCCGTGGTCTGCTCCAGGGGAATCCCTACTCCAGCACCTACTCTGGCTGATGGCTAGACGGGGTCAGAAAGGTTAAACGGTTCAGCTGTTGGGGCCTGGGTTGGTGTCCTGGTTGGAGTGACACAGGATTAATTTCTCTCTAAGTAATTTTATTTTTCAGTAAGATCTCTTCCAATGTTAGGGAAAACTGCATGACTCTAGTGGCTGAATTTGTGAAAATATTTACTTTATAGCCAATTATAGTGTGCGTGTTTCAAGGTCTCAGTGTTTTCAAGCCTTGCCAGGTGCAGGGATGAGGAGGAACAAGACCTGGGTACTTGACCCAGGCTGGCCAACGGGATCATTTCATACCATGAACATCACATTCTGTATAAATTAGAAAGTTTGCTGAGGAGTTCTTCTCTTCCGTGTTGTCTGCCCTCCTGAGAACTCCTTGTCCCAGTGCCGGACCCCTGAGCCCTTCCCTTCCTCCCGAAGCCGCAGCACTCGCAGTATCCCACACTTGCTGTCCCTGCTGGGGGAGGGGGGGACAACATCAACAGCTTCCTGCTGATGGAATGGGCTGAGTATAATCCTTGTACCTTTTATACCGGTATTGGGATCATTATTGGTTCTTTGGTATTGTTACTGTTAATTATTTAGTCTTATTCTATTAAATCTGTTTATATTTCAGCCCTCAGGTTTCCATGTATTTTCCTGATTCCCAGTCCTGGGTGAGGAAGGGTCATTGGGTGATAGAATAATTGTCTCAACGACAATAAATTGTTGTGGGTTCTTCATAGCCTAAGAGTTGGGAAAGCCCATGGAAGAGAGAAAAGCCTAGTGTGCATATTTGCAGTGAGAGATAATAGGGCCTTTAGCGTGTGCAAGGGCAGACCTTTCCCCAGATCTACGGGTAAAAAATCCCAAACTCTAGTCAACCTGTTCACACAGACCTAAAAATTTGCTTAATGCAAAATATTTTCACTATAATCATCCCCTTGTCTCCAGACTTTAAAGAAAGAAAACCAGCAATGCTTGAAAAATGTTCCATGGAAAATCTTAGTCAGCTACACCTGTCTAACTCATTTTCTTTCTCCAGAAAATAAAATCAATTGTTCCAGCAGTGCTTGAAGGGGCAAAACCTCTGCTGCTGGAGCCAAGCCAAGGACTTCAGCTCTGCACAGGGCTGCCAAACTACAAGTCTCCTAATCCACAGCGACTAATAAAGCTTGCACAGTCATTGCTCCCCTGCTTTGGGAGCGGTGAGGTTTGGGTGAGCAGTTAACTGAGCACTATTCGGGACGCGACAGAGGGAAGGCAAGAATGAGAGTAAATAGGAGGCTGTTCGTATTACCTCATTTCTTCCCTCCCCTTCTGCCCACTTCTGGAAAACGAAAACTAGGAACAACCCCAGTCTTTTTGCTTAGTTGTAAATATTAGATAACTGAAATAGAAACCTTTGTAAAAATTCTTGATTATCTTCTTACCAGAGCAGTGAGATTTTCTTATGGGAAATGGTGCAAGTCCACTTAGTGCCCTATGGGTAAAGCGCAGTTATTTGAGGGTGGAAAAAATATTTCAGCTCAGAGGATAGTTCCAAGCTCTGCTTTTGTAACTTCCCTATAAATGCAAATAAGAACAACTGCTGAAAAAAGTTTCAAAAGGCAGGCCAGTGATTTCTTAAATAAGCAGTAAAGTTCAAAGACTTGGTTGAAGATTTATATGGGCTTTGGAAAGCAGCTTAAAGAGCTGGAAGAGAGCAGGAGTGTTGAGCTGATTTGTCCAGGAATTTTAGCTCCATGGGCAACTAGGGGGAGTATAACAAGAACATGATGATTTAACAGAAAAAGTGAAAACTTTACAGATGTTCAGAAAGCCTGCCATAAACCAAAGGCAACACAGTGGCCCAGCTGTAGATACCCTGAATCAGCTCTGGCTGAAACTGAATTTCTACCAAGAGGAAAATATATCACCCCGGGCCAAGATAATACCAGCAAACTGCAGAGCCTTCACATTTTTGGGAGCAACATGGAAAGAAGAGGGGGGGGAGAGTAAAATCTCTCTGAAGAGGACAAGGAACCTTTGGCCATATTTCAATATCCTTATGCTCCTCACACTTAAGACATACTGACCCAAGGGAGAGAAAACTTGGAGCCAGCACATGGAATGGGCTGCTGATGTGCTGTGCCTCTGTGTTATCAGGGGATAAGTAGCCTCGCCTCGTGCCCCACCAGCAAAGTACCTGCAGGTAATTAGCTAAAAAACAAGGATATGGATTTTGATCCTTGATGACTTCCCTTGTTAAATGAGACAGTCGCATCTCTCCCTATCATACAGGAATATTGGGCAGGCATGATCTGTAAGCACAATGAGAGGCAAAACTAGACTGCATTGACTTCACGATATTTTACCTCTATTTTGCATAGATTTTAACAGACATGCCTCTCTGGGCCTTCATTAATCACCTGCCATCTCTGCTACTCCTGGTGTCAGGGCCCTGTCTGAGAAAACAGGCATTGCTGAAGCGCTCAGAGGCAGCAGTGCTGCTGC